>CM076578.1:1473976521-1474402459 GCA_034641835.2 Pinus albicaulis
TTACATATATGTTTTGACCCACAATTTCCTATTTCAATATCTATAACAAAATTTTCTGGTTGATAACTCTTATAATCAATATCTTTGAAATTTGTCTTTCATTCCTTCACGGTGGCTCCTTCTTGGCAACAACTTATTGCTTCTACGCTACTCTTTCTTATGATATTTCCTTACGACATTTCTTTTGCAACATATGGTGCAATTTATAGTTTAAAATAAAGTAATAATTGTGTTTCTCTAAAGCTCAATATAGAGGTAGATGTTGTAGAAATATCTAAATGGATTCAAGTGATCTTGTAATGTACTAAAACAAAATATTGAATCACTTCTACAAATTGAGGAAACAAATTTCAATCACACAATCACTTAAACAAGTAAGAGAAAGAATTAATCAATCAAAACCCTCATATTTGTATATTTCATAAAGTCAAGATCATGAAACAATGCAATGTTATTTCCCTTCCTCAAAATCTCTACACTTTGCTGATTGTCTCACTCTGATCTAGGAAAAATCTGTCCAATACTTAATCAATTCTCAACCTTTGTTTGACCACCCTTGCTTACTCATTCTTGGAAGAATTGTGGCCCTATTAATATGGAAATTCCTAAGAATTGATTGTGCAATTCCTTTGATGACCTCATGCATGACCTGTAGAATTTTCTTCTAATTACACAATTGATAGTTCTTCCCTTTAACCTCAATTTCAACTAGGTCGTCCTTAGAACTGACACGCAACAACTATTTATAGAAAATTATTAGTTAACCGATTGATCACTGCATGTGATTTAATCAGATTTAATTCACTTGACCTATCACTAGCTTACTCATCACTCAGAACTAGTTAAATTTATTTGAACCCAAATCATTGAGTTATCTAATTACAAGTGACAAATAACTCAACCAAGGCTCCTGAAAATTAGGAGACACCCTACATGCCTCTAGTTTGACCTCCAACTAGAATAAACTAAGTTAACTAAGTCTTCCTGACTTAGTTAACACTTACAAGTTGTCATAAAATGTGGAAAAAATAAATCAGAAGCCTCATAGGTGTGTAGGCTTAAAATTTTGTAAAATTTAGCATTTAACATAAACTTTTATATGTAAGCTCAATTAAAAAATAATAAAAAGTTAAAATTAATATTTAAATCTTGGCTTAATTAATAATAAAAAAATTAAAAGTAATAAAAATAATAAAATTCAATTTTTTATATTGTAATAAAAATTAAATGATGGTGGGAAGTAACTCTTATAAGTATATTTTTTACATATTATTTCTATCTATTTTTTATGCAATGACTTTCTTAAATTATGGTGAGAAGTAATTGATGGTAAATATGTTATTTATGTGACTATAAGTTATTTTCAAATGTTTTATTTTAAGAATAAAAAATCACTACACAAATATCTAAAAATCGTGCATGAATATTGTAACTATATCCATAAATTATGGCATAAAATATGTAAGGCAATTATCTACATGGCATTATATTGTACAAAGGTTGCAATATGACCTTCATGTTATAGTCCAATCAAATGTTTGAATTTTTTTTTTTTTAATAATATTGAAAAATAAATATTTATTTTTCAAAGTTAAACATTATAATTTGCACTTGTCAATGTTAAACTAATAGTCAACAAACAAATTGATTGTTAGATTCTTATCTTGGTAGGCACTAATAATGATTCCAAGGCCATATTTAAATTTAATTAATAAGCACATAAAAACTTAATACTTAGAATAAACTTACAATATAACAAGTTTCTTAGCCATGGATATCCACCCTCACTTTACCGTGGATATTATTAACTTGTTGATCAGTTTTGTTACAATATCACGGCCTAATACCATGGCTTATCAATACAATATTCTCAAAAATCATACCTCATTTCACAGTAAAAAATTAAAATGTAAAATATATTAGACATTATATATATCATTTATTACATAGAGTGACAATTCTCAATCATATGGATGGAGATAGAGAGAGAGAGAGAGAGAGAGAGAGAGAGAGAGAGAGAGAGCAGGAGAAGGGGGAGAGAGGGGGGGAGGTAGACAATGAGGATGTTGGAGGGCAGAGAGAGAGATGGAGTTGGAGGGGGGGAGAGAGGGATGGAAGAACAAATACATAGAGAGATAGAGGTAGAGAGAGAGGGAATGACAAGTCATAGATGGAGAGAGAGTGAGGGAGAGAGGAGAGCAGGAACGACAGAGAGAAGGAGAGGAGACTCAGAGTGAGAGAGAGATAGGTAGAGAAATGGAAGAGAGTGAGGGAGACATACAGATGTAGAAGGGAGAGAGGATGAGAGAGAGAAGGATATATGGAGGGAGATAGTGATAGAGTTGGAGGGTAGAGAGAGAGAAAGAGAAGGATATAGGGATGGAGATAGTGACAGAGTTGGAGGGTAGAGAGAGAGAGATGTGGGGGAGAAACAAATGGAGGCGGGAGAGAAAGAGAGGGAGGGAGGGAGATAGTGATAGATTTGGAGGGTAGAGAGAGAGAGAGAGATGGGGGTGAGAGATAGAGGAAGGTGGGAGAGAAAGGGAGAGAGAGGACTTCATAGAGAGGAGGAGGTGGGGCAAGAGAGAGATGGAGTTGGAGGGGGAGAGAGATAGAGGGAAGAACAAACACATAGAGATATAGAGGTGGATAGAGTAATAGAGAGAAACTTGGGAGAGATGGAGAGAGAGTGAGTGAGAGAGGAGAGGAGGGAAGAGAGAGAAGGATAGGAGAGAGAGAGAGCGATAAAAGGGAAAGAGAGGGAGATGGAGACATGAATATGGAGGGGGGAGATACAAAGGGAGATAGGAGAGAAAGGGAGAGAGAGGAAGGAAAAGAGATAGTACTTGATAGAGAGAAGGAGAGAGCGAGGGAGGGAGAGATGGAGTTGGAGGGGGGGGAGAGAGGGAGTGAAGAAGAAATAAATAAAGAGAGAAAGGTGAAGAGAGATAGAGAGGGTGACATGGGAGAGATGGAGAGAAAGCAAGGGAGATAGTAGAGTGGGAAAGGGAGAGGGGGAGAGATGGATCCATCCCAGAAATGTTAATATGTGTGTATATAAAAGCTAGCCCGAATCCATCTTAACCCCAGATCTATCAAGTGCTAAGAGGGATCAAAACCCTTCAGGTGCAAACATTTTTTTTGAGTGAAAAACTTGAGTAAAGGTTTGCACCTTGAAATATTTGATCCCTCTCGACACTTGAAATATTTTTGGATTAGATGGATTTAAGCTAGTTGGGTCGAGAGGCGCTCTGCAACCTAGTATAGGGGTACATGTGTAGGTGTAAATAGTTGTAAAATTTAACACTTAACATAGACATTTAATGTTTTAGGGGAGGTAGGAGCGGAAGGAGTTATTCTTCGCCCCAGTGAAGAAAGAGAGACAAAATATTTTTGAACACGATGTGGGACATATGGAAGGAAGCGCCCCTCGTATTAATGTCCATCCCCAATGCTCGTTCTATAATTTCGCATGTTTCTCGCATTAGGGGATCTATCTCAAAGATGGCCCATCATATTTAGCACTTGTAGTGGAAAATGTTGGGCATTCAATGCCCTTTGCAATATGAGGGACATAGGGAAGTATTTGTGGTTGATTATATATGGAGGCTCTCTGAGTTGCCTCATGTATAAATTATACAAACAATATGTATACCAATAGATTCAATCTGATCATGCGATATGCTAAACCAAGATAGTGAATCCTTCTACAAATTAATTGTTGAAAATAAACATGATTGCACAACCACACCAAGTAAGAGAAAGAAGCAAATCAATCCACAACACAAATATTTTTCATGGGGAAATCTTGTTGCCCAAAACCCCTCTATCTTCTATCGTATATTCAACCAAGGAATCATGAAACAATAAAATTCACTCTTCTCATAAGATTTTGTTGCACTCTACCAATTGTCTCACACTGATCCGGACAAAATCGATCAACACTTAGCCAATTTCCTGCCTCTGTTCAGCCTTCCTTACTTGGGAAATTCTAAGAGAATTAAATACTTATTATTTAGGAATTTTTTCCTTCCAAAAATGTGCAATGCTCATGGGAAATCATATGGGTGTATTACTGCATCTCGGCAGTTTTCTAATAATATAACTAATAGATAACATCCATTTAACCTCTGTCTCAGCTGGTTCTTCATCAGAACTGACATGCATGCAACCATTAATAGTAAATCATCAATCACTTGACAGATCACTGCATGTGAATTAAATATGATTTAATTCACTTGACCTCTCACTAGTGCAATAATCAGTTACAACTAGTTAGAGTGACTTTAACTCAATTAATTGAGTTAACTGATTTCTCATGCATTAAACTAATACACTAATTACAACTTGGACTCTAAAAAAAATAGAATCACTCTCCATGCCTCACCAACCACCCTCAACTCGAATTTCATGAGTTAACTGAGTCTATCACACTCAGTTAACTATTACAAGTGATTATGAGATAAGATTACAATTTATTGTCCAATTTAATTAAGGGAAAAATAAATTAGACACACATTTCGTGTTTACTTTTCAACACTCCCTCTCAAAAATAAAGGGATTATCAGCTACCCCGATCCTGCCTCAGTGGTATTCGAATTTTCTTTTGGCGAGTGCATTCATCAGAATATCTGCATCTTGATCCTTCATGGGAATGTACTGAAGTAACATAATGTTTGTCTAAACACAATCTCTGAGATGGTGGTACCGGATGTCAATATGCTTGGACCTGTCATGGAATACTAGATTAACCGAGAGTTTTATGCAACTCTAGTTATCACAATGTATCACCGTCGGATACATCTGATGACCAAACAAATCAACAAGTATCTTCCTCATCCATATGGCCTCACATGCCGCCTGACTGGCTACCATGTACTCTGCCTCGGATGAACTGAGTGCAATTGATATATGCTTATTATTGTACCAAGAAACAGTTTGTGATCCTATTCTGAAGATCCTTCTTGATGTGCTCTTTCTGTCTAATGGACTGCCTGCCCAATCTGCATCGATGAAGCCTTGAAGCTTCACTCCCTCTATCTGTCTATACCATAATCCATACTCTGTAGTTCCCCTAAGATATCTCAAGGCATGCTTCCCTATCTTCCAAAAGATCTTGGTCGGCTTAACCATAGCTTGACTAAGTTGGTTAACTGCATAGCATATGTCTAGTCGTGTGTTCACCAAGTACATGAGTGAACCCACAAGCTCCCTATAAACAGTAGCGTCCACTACCTCACCTGAAGTAGCATCCTCCTTCCTCCAGTTTCCTGCAAGAGGAGTCTCCATGGGTTTACAACTCTCCATGTGGAACTTCCTCATAATCTCTCTAGCATACTTGCCTTGAGAAACAAATAGCACCCCATCCCACTGCCATATCTCCAAACCAAGGAAATAGTGAAGGAGTCCCTTGTCCTTCATCTCAAACTCTCTTTCAATATCCTCTTTGCAAGAAGTTATGAGCTTCTCATCACCTTTCAGAATAAGATCATCTACATAAAGTACAATAATCAAAATATTACAATCAACCACAATTTGGTACAAGTTAGCATCCGTTTCACTCTTCGTGAAGCCCAACCAGGTGAAATCAAGCACGAGGTGCTTTCTTCAGCCCATATAGTGCTCTCCTGAGTCTACACACATGTGAATCACTGTCAAAGGTCTCAAAACCTTCTGGATACTCAATGTACACTTCTTCCTCAATAACTCCATTGAGAAATGCAGTCTTCACATCTATCTGATGTATCTTCCATCCCATCTACACTAAGAGTGCAAGGATAGATCTTAAATATGGGTACCTCGCAACCGATGCGAAAGTCTCCTCATATTCAATCCCCTCAACTTGTGAGAATCCGTGGGCTAAAAATCTAGCCTTGTACTTCTCCACACTCCCATGTGCGACCTACTTCACCTTATAGATCCATCTAGATCCAACCAATGATTTTTTGTCTCGTCTTGGGACAACTTCCCATGCACTATTCTTGATGATGGAGTCATACTCCTCAACCATGGAATCAATCCAAATTGGTTGCTGCACTGATTCCTCAAAAGAGGATGGTTCTGTCACAATACACTTGCTCATAAGAGCCATGTATCTATTAAACTTGTCTGAGAGTGCAAGCATAGATATAATCGATGAGTACCTCGCAACCGGTGCAAAATTATCCTCATATTTAATCCCCTCGACCTGTGAGAATCCTCGGGCTACAAATCTATCCTTGTAATTCTCCACACTCCCATCTGCTGCATGCTTCACTTTATAGATCCAACCACTAGCTTCCCAACTGGTCTTTGGACAACTTCCCATGCACTATTCTTGAAGATGGAGTCATACTCTTCAACCATGGAATCAACCCAAGTTGATTGTTGCATTGATTCCTCAAAAGAGGATTGTTATGTCACAATACACTTGCTCATAAGAGCCATGTATCCAGTATACATGTATGGTGATTATGTTTTCCTGCGTAACGATGTAGGTGCTCGTACATGTTCTTCCGCATCAAGTCTCAATCTGTCAACCTCTTTGGTGCGCCTCCTACCATGTCTGGTGGATGGCTCTGCATGAATGGTTTCTGCCACTCCATGATCCTCCACATGTGGCTGCTCCACATATTGAGGTTCATCCTTTGGAACCAAGAGTTCCTCATCTGCATGCAAATCAAGCTCCCTCTCAAGGGACAATCGCATGGCTTTCTCCTCATAAAATTTTACATCCCGTGTGACAATTGTCATCCTGTTGTTCGGAAAATACACCCGAAAGTTATGGGGAGTATCAGTGTACCCCACAAATATCCAAATCTCTATTTTTTATTCTAGCTTCTTTCTAGAATTTTTGGTCACATGGAAATAGACAGATGAGCCAAAAATTTTAAAATATGAAACATCAAGTTTCTTACCAGAAAAAACCTCCTCTGGTGTACTCATGCCAAGTATCCGATGAGGACTACGGTTCTGCACAAATACCGATGTGTTGCATGCCTCTACCCACAGATGCATCGGTAGACCTTGATCATGTAACATAGCTCATGCCGCACCCACAAATGTTTTGTTCTTTCTTTTTGCAACCCCATTCTATTGTGGGTTATGAGGCGAATCAACTGTCTATGAATTCCTTCTTTAGCACAGAAGTTATTGAATTCATTGGAGATGTACTCACCACCATTGTCGCTCCTCAGAGCCTTCACTTTCTTCCATGTATCTTTCTCAGCCAGTGCTTTGAACTCACAAAATTTTGAGAACATATGATATTTCTTCTGCATGAAGTAGATCCAACACTTTGTATAAAAATCATCAACAAAAATCACATAATAGCTATGCTTTGGTGTAGAAGCTTTAGAGAATGGTCCACACACATTTGAGTGAACTCTCTCAAGGATTTCCGCTGCTCGTTTCTCCTTCTCGCGAAAAGTGGCCTTTGTATACTTCCCATGGTACATCCCTTGCATGTGTCTATCTGCGCAAGTGTACCCTTTGGAAGCCCCGTATAAATTTGTTGCATGACCTTCAAAACACTGTGGTGTAGATGGCCCAATCTCCTGTGTCATAACTCACCCTCGTCCCAGCTCACCACACTGTTTGCTTTACTACTTTGCGCAACCATCTACATCAATTTTGTAGAGGTTCTTCACACGAACCCCAATCTTCTCAACTTTTCATGTGGCTTTGTGGTGAAGGAATGCTTTCCCTTCACTAAAACCACATCATATCCTCTATCCTCCAACATAGCAACTGAAACTAAATTCTTTTTCAAGCCTTGTACATGCATGAAATATTTTAATAAGAAAGGTTTACCTGAATATCTCTAGAAAATAATTGTACCAATCCCAGTAGCGCTATACCTCTCGTCATCACCCATCTCAATGTGAATCTAAAGATCCTTCTCCTCCAAGCTACTAAATAGTTCTTTGTCTCCCTTCATGTGGAAAGATGCACCACTATCCAAGTACCACAATGATCCCATCGCACTAGACACCATTCATGCGATGAGTGAGAAGTCCAACTCGAATTGTGAAGCCAAAGCATCACCTGTTGCGGATCCTGAAGCCTTCTTGTTGTTCTTCTTCTCCTATGGACAATTAGTGCCATAATTTCCATGCTCGTGACAGTGAAAACATTTCACTCTGGACATTTCACACTTCTTTCTTTATTTTCCAGTCTCAGATTTGGAATAGGATTTCTTTCCCTTCCCCTTCTTTACCTTACCATCCAAGGCGCAATTTTCCTCATCATCTGTCTTGGATGAGGATCCATCCCTGGTATTCCACCTAAATTCTTCTTGTACCAAATCTGACCAAAGTCGCTCCCAATCTGGTAGCTTCTACCTCCCATTGATAGAATCCTATTAAATATGCCAGCTCTTGGGAAGGCCTAGAAGTGCTAGGCTCACCGAGTCATCATCCGCTACAATAATCCTGACACTTCCAAGCTCATCTCGACATTAGATGAACTTGGTCAAGTATTTTGGAATAGTTTTTCCTTTCTCCATTTTGATTTTCCTGAGCTTTTCCTTCAGTGCCAATTTTCGGTGGTTATTGTTGTTCTGAAACAGATTTGTCATGGCCTTCCACATTGCATATGGATTCTCCTTTCCATGAAGACTCGATACAATGTGATCTCAAACTCCCTCTAATAAGATCCTCCTTGCCTTTGCAACCTTCTTTTTCCAAGCATCAATAAGATAGGCGTCTGGTGTTGTGGGCTTGGGAATATCATTATCAATGAATTCTTTCAACCTGTTTTCCTCTAGAACTACCTCCATTCAGTCTTTCCATGCAATATAATTAGAACTGTCCTCGAGTGCATATTCCAATCTTAATCCATTGAAATCCATCTTGATCCGCCTGTCGCACCAAAGAATATTTGCAAATTCAAATGTTATTAAGCACAAACTCAATTCCTTCTCCACTATAGTGATTCATGGCGCTCTCATACCATGTAGAAATTATACAAACAGTATGTATACCAATGGATTCAATCCGATCATGCGATATGATAAAGCAAGATATTAAATCCTTCTACAAATTAATTGCAGAAAATAAACACGACCGCATAATCACACAAAGTAAGAGAAAGAAGAAAATAAATCCACAACACCGATATTTTTCTTGGGGAAATCTTTCTTCTCAAAACCCCTCCATATTCTATTGTATATTCAACCAAGGAATCATGAAACAATACAATGCACTCTTCTCACAAGAGTCTGCTACAGTCTACCAACTGTCTCACACTGATCCTACCTCTTCTCAACCTGTCTTGCTTGTGCAATTCTAAGAGAATTAAATCCCTATTGTTTAGGAATTTTTGTCTTCCAAAACTGCAATGTTCATGGGAAATCACATGGGTGTATTACTGCAATCTAGACAGTTTGCTAATAATACAACTAACAGATAACATCCCTTTAACCTTTGTCTCAAGTTCTTCATCAGAACTGACGTGCATGTAGCTATTAATAGTAAATCATCAGTCACTTTACAGATCACTGCATGTGAATTAAATCTGATTTAATTCACTTGACCTCTCACTAGTGCAATAATCAGTTAAAACTAGTTAGACTGACTTTAACTCAATTAATTAAGTTAACTGATTTCTCATGCATTAAACTAATAACTAACTGCACCTTGGACTCTAAAACAAATAGAATCACTCTACATGCCTCACCAACCACCCTCAACTCGAATTTCATGAGCTAACTGAGTCTATCCCACTCAGTTAACTATTAAGAGTGATTATGAGATAATATTACAATTTATTATCCAATTTAATTAAGGGAAAATTTAATTAGACACAATTTTTTGTTGAATTTTCAACACCTCGACCCAGTAGCATCAACACATCACAGTAAATTGTTCGCACTATGGAGCATCCAACGGGTGTTGAGAAGGATGAGTTATAGCTGCTAAGCAAGCTAGTCACAAATGTATCCTTCCTATCCACTCTCATTCCTAGTCAAGGAGAAACGATAGTAACTGAGGCTTGGGCACACTTTATGCTCTTGCATGAGAAAATTGAGTTACTGTAGGCCAAGTTCGATAAGTTGCATATTGTTGTAGATGGTTTGAGTACAAAATTGGATGGCATGGTGACAATGATGGAATCATCAATGGTTTTAGCGTTGAAGGAAATATTTTGAGTTTTGTAGGAACACTCTAGCAGATTCATGCATCAGCAACATCATTTTAAGGAAGTTGCATGAAGTCTGGACCCTGGTCAACCCTCCCAGGCAGTCAATGGACAATAAGGAGATGAAAGAACTCAAGAAGAAGGGGAAAAAATTCCTAGTTTCAAACCTATGTTTTGTAAGTACACCGAGTTTAGCAAATTCATTTGGAGATTCTATAAAATAAAATATGTAAGAATGGTAGCAAACAGTAGTTAAGATAGGTCAGTATGCTTTGTTTTTGAAATTGGGCATTCAAAAGTTGAACTTTGTACTTGAGATGTAAAAAAATAGGAAACATTTAATGTTTATATGTCGACTCAATTTAAAAATAATAAAAGGTTAAAAGTGATATAGAGCCCAGTATGGGGGACGTGTTGTAATGTAGTGCAAACATTTAAATCTTGGTTCAATTAATAATAATAAAAATTAAAGTAATAAAATAAATCAATTTATTATATTGTAATTTTGTTTTGCAGAGTAGCTTAGCCCCTCCAACACAAGTTAGAAATTATGCTCTTGGAAAAATTGCAAAAATAATTAGAATTTACATTGGTCAATTCTAAATTAACAAGTGTTGTAGGGCACAAAGTTGTCATTGAAATTAAGTTTTCATATAGAAGCTGCTAGCATATTACATATAAAGCATACTATGAAATATTTAAACTAGTATTAATATAACATTGGAGATGGTTGATATATATTTTTCATATATGTAAGTTTAAAGAAAATGATTATTCTATGAAATTATTTTACAAAGCACAGTCTCATACCCTTAAAGTGGGATTCTCATACCATCTCTTCATGATTTGTACCCTTCTTTAAATATGACTCATGAACGTTTCAATTTCTTTCAGTTAAATAGACATACATTATTTTAGAGAAAATATTGAAAAATAAAAATATAAGTTTAATAATAATATATATTGTAAATAAAAAATATAATGTTTAACTCTTGGAGAATTTTATATAATAAAGGAATCAATATTGTTGAAAAATGTAGCAATAAATTCTCAATTTGATTTTTCCTTGATTAAATTGAGAAAATTCGAATTTCCACATCAAAAGACAACTTGGATGATGTTAACTTAGGTGACATGGCTTGTGTCACCCAGTTTACTTAGTAAATTCCAGTTCGAGGAGTTAGAGTTCATTTAAACATATGCGATTGCTAAGTTGTAGCAATCAAGGTCGGATATCTAAGGTTGTTTTCAGTTAAACTAGTTCCAATTGTTGGAAGAACTAGTGGAGGGTCAAGTTGTGTAGTGGGGCTTCAGTCAAATTCAGTGATCATCTAGTTAACTTATCAATCAACCCAAAATAGCTAGTGCATGTAGAGAATTTGAGTTCCTTGGGCTTGGTTGAGATTCCAAGGCAATGTAACATCGCTTGTAGACTAGTCTTGAGTGTATAGGTGTTGCATGCAGTAAGATGATCAGCCTAAGGAATTGTGCAATTTAATTTGAGGAATTTCCTAAATAATAGGGGCCTGATTCCTCAAGGAACGGTGCAAGGAAATAGGAGCTCAAGAAATTGACTAAGTCTAGTTCAGAGGCATTCAGTGAGCAGAGAGATAGGTTGTGCACTTGTAGGGTGAGCTCAATTGAGCAAAGAAATTGTAATAAATCTGTATTCATTTGATTAATGCAAGATGCATTAGTGTTTTTAGCATATTTCTTTCCCCAAATAAAATACTTATTGCATGTGTGCTATTTCTTATTGCATGTCTAAAATTTTTGTTCTAGATTGTAAATTAATGTTGGTTTTTGTCTTGTGATTTTGATAAAAACATCATGAGAAATTGAAAATCTACAGCCTAATTTCTAAAAAAAATAGTTTTACTTACAATTTAAAAAACATATTATTAGAGGAAAATCTTAAAAGAAGAAGAAAAAAAAAAAAAAAAACAATTTGCTAATAATAAATAGTGTAAATAAACAATACAGTTTTTAGCTTTAGTAAGATTTACGATATAAATTTAGTTTGGTTTCAGTTAAATATACATACATACATTTTAAAAAATAAAAAATAAATCTAAATTTGCTAGTGTAAATAAATAGTTTAACTTTTAGCTTTTGTAGATTTTTATATGAAAAGAGTTTAATTTTAGTTTTTCAAAATCTTTAAAAAAAAATACATTAAATTAACAATAATAATATTTCACCGCATGAATATATAAATATATTTAATATTAAAAAAATTAAAAATGTCTTCATTGATAAATATGGTTATATTTAACAATAACAAAAGTAAATTAAAAAAAAAAAAAGGATAAAAACCATATAAATAAAAAGAAAGACATAGTTTTAGATAAAAACTATAGTTAATAGAAAAATATGTTCTTCTGCTACAACTTCCATTCCAAAGAGCATGTGACGATATTCAAACTTTGTTTTCATTATTTCAAATTTTGTTTTAATATGGATATTACTAGCATTTGCATTGAGAGGTGCAAATGAATATCGATAGGAGTGGGAGATGTGGAAAGCAATAGTAAAGTGAAATATATAGATAATGAAATATAATCGAAATTTCAATTTCTATATATATGTGTTCTAAACAATGTAGCAAGAAGTTAAATTTAATAAGAGACAATCCTTACACGTAGAAGGTACATAACATGAGAATTCAAATTCTTTGGAGTTTTTTAAAATGACATTGAGACTATGAGGTATCTATCAGATGCCTTGGGAAATATTGAGGTAGACTCTATGACTCAAGAGCTACCTGAGAGCTCTTATGTGACACAAGAGAAATACCATGTAAGCCTTATTATTTGGCTATTTTGAAAAGGGAAAACAACTTGATAAACAACACAATCAAAATTGTTTCAAACCATCAAAACAAATGTGTTTATAATATGTATAAACATGTAAACAAAACTATATATATATATATATATATATATATATATATATATATATATATATATATATATATATATATATATATATATATAACTTGAACTTAATTGATATAAATATAATTATCCAACTTTAATTTTCAAAAATAATATAATAAACCTTAACATAAATTTTAATAGAATTTTAACATTGAATTCTCTAATTTTATTATAAAATAATAAATCTAACTTTAATCATATGAGGTTTTTCATATCGAGTTCTTAGAAAACGTTAATTGTAACTTTCCATTCTTAGAAAACAATAACTTGAGTTGAGTTTTTTTTCTCCAAATTCTTTCCCATTGAAACGACACTATAGAATAACCCAAGTGAACTTAAAATAGATATTCACGTGGGAATTATGAAATGGTCAACAATTTAACTTATTGAAAAGAAATACATATGAAAAACATCAAATAATTAACAAAAAAATTCCCTTTTCTTAACTATTTAACAAAAAATAATATCTATTAAATATTAATAGACTATATAAGAAATTATAATAGAATGAGAATTCCATTTGATTTATATATTGTTTAGATATATCAATACATAATAACAAGGGGTTTAAATCAATATATTTTAAAAGATATCTTAACCATACCTTTTATCAATAATTTATTTACAATTATTTTGTATTATTTATATTATAACAATTTTAATAACTAATGATATAAAATATAAAAAATGTTATTATATATAAAATATTATTATAATTATTATTAATATTCATTTCCATCAAGCATGTCGAGTCATGTTTTATGTAATTATGTAACATGTAGCTATGGATAAAGTTCATGCTCTTTTTTTTAGTTTTGACTAACACCGGTTATCCATCAGGGTCATAATAATAAGCTTTTAACTTGTCTTTAAAATGTTAGAATTGATGTGATATATTACTGGATGCTATTTTAATATAGGTTTTTGATATAATTGGTTATTAAATCAATTTTATTTTAAAAATAAATAAAATTAATATTAAAAAATTATTTTTAAAATAAAGTTAGTATATACATTTTGTAGATTAATATTCATAACAATTTGTGCTTTGATAAAAGGTAAAGTGCTTTAGAGGCACATCTTATTAATGATTTTTTGAATAGACAATGGGTTAAATATAGACTTTATCTCTTGTTCATTTGAATTTGCACTTATAAAATACTAATTTTTGCACATGTTGATGTTATGGGGAGAATATGTAAAGTTGCTAATTTCTGTTTTTTTGTTGGTGACATTTTAATTTTTATAAAATTTAAATTTAGGTTTAAATGTTTTATATGTGTGGGATATGTCTATGTATGATACAAAAAGTATAGAGTAATTTCTTTGTTGTTGAGAAGAAACTTTGCTCTAGTAAATAGTGAAGCCTATTTCGTCATGGGTTCTAAGAAGAAATTGTTATTCTTGAACTAATTTACAATTTGAAGGTTGTTTTATTTTATTTATGTCGGTGACTATAGGTTCTAGTGACATGAACAAATTCAATGGAAATGGGAAGTGCGCAAAAAAACATGAAAGAAAAGAGGATAATCTGTACCAAAAGTAGGTAGTATTATGTTTTATTCTTTTTGGCAGTCTCCTTCGAATTCTTTGTTTGGAGTCTTGATCTTAGCCAAAAAATAAAATGAGAGACAATAAGATAAATAGACACGTATAATATTATTTGAGGTTCGAAGTTGATATGAATTGCTATGATGAATTCCCACAAATGATATTCCTTTTTCATATGTTTTGAACTTATAAAATACCAATTTTGCACATGTAGATGTTATGGGGAGAATATGTAAAGTCACTAACTTCTCTTTTTTTTACCAATATAAGCTTTGTATTATTTGGCACACAGAGCATTTCAGCATGATTTTTCCTTTAGTACATATTACTTGCTTCATCACACCTATGTTACATTGCAACCCTCAATGGGTCAGTAATATTACTTTTTTTTTTGCTAAATATATTGTGATTCACTTAAGAGTGGATTTGGGTGTTTTAGATTCTAGAAGTTAGAATTCAGTGCCATGGATCCTTGAAATCCTCATTTTATTGTGATATTTATTCATAAATTTTGAAAAAATAAATGCAATGCTTTAGTCTCCGCCAGATTCAATTATTTACAAGAAGGCCACTGATGTACCAAGGAAGTGATTTAGTAAAAGTAATTAACAACTAATCAAACAATTAACATAGTATGAAACCGTTCATTGGTTTTTCATGAGCAACATTCAAAAGTTTTAGCTCTTTATCTTATTGTAATTGAAGTTAGGAGACTTTTGATGATTTGAAATATTAATCTAAAATATGAAGCCCTAAAAATTGAAACCTATACCAAAAATCCTATAAAAATGAATTACAATAAAGTAATATTAATTTGAATGATGAAATTGAATTTAGGATAATATTGTGTAAGCATTTGTGTATGAAATACAACTAAGTTGGCTTGAGAAATCATCGAATAAAGTATAAACACCTGCAACCAATATCAATCCATAAAAATTCACCCATTCATCATGTTGCATATAATCACTCTCTTAGGGAGTTTGATGAACAATTCTAATTCCATGGTATTGTTGAGAAAATAAACTTATTTTCTGCTTCATATTTCAAGACCAAATTTAACTCACCTCATGGTCTTTATTGTCTTCCCCAATTCAATCTTCATTTCCTTCAATCGGTTAAACATCCATTGCAATTCCACTTTTGGAAAACCCCCTTGAGTTACATATCCCTCAAAATCAATTCCAACATGCTCCTCTTCTTTCTCAAAATTAATTACAAATATTATTTTTATCCTTCTGTACGTATCAAACTTCTCTACAACAAGTCATGAAAAATTTGAAACTTGTAATATTAATAATAAAAAGTTAGTTGAAGAAGACAAGGGAAATATACCCATTTTGTAATGTTCCAATATTGATGGAATCGATAATCATTTGAGCCAGGTTCACGGTTTCTCTTATCTTCAATGCAATCATCAGTCTCAGGTGCAAAATTAATAGACAGAAACAATGCTTTTTACTTGAGATGAAACTTGAAACCACTTTTGATGATTTGTCACTCAAACTTTTATATTTTTATTATATTGCAATTGAAGTTGGTTGTGTTATTCATATTGGTAATCCATGTTTTGTAGATTAAAATAAGTGAGAGCAGTTGATAGCCTTTTTCTTGCAGATTAAATACTTTTTCACTCTAATTAAATTGTTCTCACAAATATTTTGAGTGGACATTCCATCCATTATCAATATTGTATAATAATAGTTTTCTAGGCTCAAATCAACCATGTGTTATGAAATTACATCAAGTGTTTGAAGCAACAAAATTGAACCCAACTTATTCTGAAAACATTTAGGGGGAATGTTAGATCCATAATTTCCTTTATGTAAGAGTAATTGTTCTCATGATTCATCCATTCCTAAGATTTTACGGCTACTGCTTTGTTGTGAAAGGATTGGACCTAGGCATTCAAATTACTCAATATGATGATATACTACGCAGTCAAGACTCTTTGCCGAATAGTAGGTGTGTTGTAACGAAATATGCCTTCTTATTCTTTGAACTTATGTAGGAGTTTCATAAAGAAACATGTAAAGTAAAACCTCTTCAAATGCAATTGATTGTGTAGTGCATGTGTAAAATAGAGATACAAGGTGTGACAAACTAATCCTTGTTGAATCATCACATGGATATCTATGACATTTTTTCCATAATAGTAAATATATCCTAAAAATAATTAACAACCAATAAAACAATTATTAGAGTCTGAAACCATTCATTGATTTTCATGAGTAACATTCAAAATGTTTAGCTCTTTATTTTATTGTAATTGAAGTTAGGATACTTTTGATGATTTTTCACTCAAACTTCTAGCTTCTTATTGTATTGAAATTGAAGTTGGATGTGTTATTCATATTGGTAATCCAAGGTTGGCGTACTTAAAAATCAGAAGGGACATTCATATGGATTTGCATAAGTCAATCTATATTTATTTGTTTGAAAAATTTATGTTCCTCGTAGATATACCCACCCTGGTGTGGGCATTTCCAAGCATTAGAACTTACATATAATAAAATTTCAAAGCAGCTTCATGGGCTTGAATCCCTTGTCTTAGTTAAGATGGATCCCCATGCAGCATGGAGCAAGGTCATAACTTTTCCAATGAATGTGGATTAAACAATGTGAAGCAGAAATTGAAAAGTATTTGCTTGAAGTAGAGAAGTTACAAAAATGCACATGTACAGTTCTATTTTTGTTTTTATTTTATTTTTTTCATGTATCAAACATTTTGTTTGAGTAACTTAACAATAATTATTAAATTTATGTGTGGCACCAATCCTTCTCCTCCATTGGACCTTGACATAAAATAATGCATAGATCAACACATTAAGAATCAAATCATGTGTAGGTAGAATCTAAAAGACTACAAACATTTGATCAATTGAGATATTTCAATATTGAAAAATGGTTAGAAACGAGTAGGAGAGGAGAATGAAATATGCACCAAACCTGTGTGGAATGAACAATCTCAGCATAAAATACACACTTCACAACCTTTTTCCACTTTTTGGGAATAAAGTCTACTTTCTAAGGCATAAAAATCATTTTTTGTTTATTTATAGGCCCCTACCTGGTCAAATACATAACCAACTCTCACAAAATATCAAGTTGAATAAAGGAAATTGCATGGCTGCTACCATAAGAGTTCACCATGGTACCTCTTAATAGTGAATTAAATTTGTTGTGTCACCTAAAATAAATACTTGTTCAATGCTCAACAAAAGATCCACTTCTCTCCTATCAAACAGTGTAAAGTTGTTATGTGAGTGACTAGTTTTATTGATATATGTATTTTGTAGCTCTTCTTTAAACTAGTTCATCCAATGGTAAATTTTGATTTTTTCATTTTGGAAAGAAGCTTTGAATAAAATTCATGTGTCACAAACCAGTCCAAATTCCCAAAATAAGTTAAGCAAGGGCAACCAAAGGCAAATCCAATCACCCTAAGAGCAAGTGGTAAAAGACTGTAAGCTTTTGATCAAGTGAGAGAGTTCAATATTGAAAAATAGCATCTTTTTGATCAAATATTTGCTATGGGAACTTGAAAGAGCATATTTGAGCATATTTGAATATTGAGAGGCAATTTATGTTGGAAAGATTATAGAATATGTAAATTTGGCATAATGTAAGTGATTTATGTTCACCTTCTAGCTTTGAATGGCATTTAGTTTGCTAATTTTTATATTCAGTGATCTTTTATATGTCACGATTATTCTCAAATTTATGCCTTATTCTCAAATTTATGCCTTAGGGTGTTTCCTTTGCAACATCTCATGCAATTTCTAGTTTAGATACAATAATTTGCACAACCATATGGTGTAAAAATAATTTAATTCACTAATTTTAATCCTAATGCAATTCAAAACAATCAAGTGTTGCTCATTAATTTTATTAATAATATGATGCAAATGGAAATTCACAATTATTTAAAAGAATTATGTAATAGGTTAAAATGTAAATCATATTTACATATTGAAATAAATTTAAAAAAACACATCAAAATGCAATAGAGTTTAAATATACAAGAAAAAAAAAATTGGATGTCATTACAATGCAAACAAGATAAATAAGTTAAGCAAGGGCAACCAAAGGCAAATCCAATCACCCTAAGAGCAAGTGGTAAAAGATTGTAAGCTTTTGATCAAGTGAGAGAGTTCAATATTGAAAAATAGCATCTTTTTGATCAAATATTTGCTATGGGAACTTGAAAGAGCATATTTGAGCATATTTGAAGATTGAGAGGCAATTTATGTTGGAAAGGTTATAGAATATGTAAATTTGGCATAATGTAAGTGATTTTTGTTTACCTTCTAGCTTTGAATGGCATTTAGTTTGCTAAATTTTATATTCAGTGATCTTTTATATCTCACGATTATTCTCAAATTTATGCCTTGGGGTGTTTCCTTTGCAACATCTCATGCAATTGCTAGTTTAGATACAATAATTTGCACAACCATATGGTGTAAAAATAATTTAATTCACTAATTTTAATCCTAATGCAATTCAAAACAATCAAGTGTTGCTCATTAATTTTATTAATAATATGATGCAAATGGAACTTCCCAATTATTTAAAAGAATTATGTAATAGGTTAAAATGTAAATCATATTTACATATTGAAATAAATTTTAAAACACACATCAAAACGCAATAGAATTTAAATATACAAGAAAAAAAATTGGATGTCATTACAATGCAAACAAGATAAATAAAATGCTTATAAATATTTTATATAGGAAAATTAAATATCAATAAAATGAAATATATTATTGAAAACAAAGATTTACTGAAGTATTATGATTTAAAAATTATATTGTGGAGATATATTATTAGTTAATTTAACTTTACATTAATTTTGGAGATTTAAAAAGAAATAAAATAAAGTATTATGATTTAAAAATTATATAGTAGAGATATATTATTCATTGATTTAACTTTACATTAATTTTGGAGATTTAAAAAGAAATAAAAAATGTGAATTTTCCTATAAATTATTTTGATATATAAACAATTATATATGATACTCAGAAAAAATTAGTAAAAGGCGATGTTATATTTTTTATTTATACAGTGAGAAAACCTATCATAATTTAGTTGTCAAAGCAACGGTGAGGCCATAAAATTTGATGTATCATCATTATTTAAAGAAAATCATGCAAGTTAGATTTCCCTATTCATGGTGCATAAAGAATTAAGCTTTCACTCTTATTAGATGCTCTAGATCTTAAGCATACTCCACATTCATTATATATATATAATCCTAAAACATAATATAGTACTTCTTATATGAATTATTGCTAGAATAGAAGTGTTCATAGAGTCATTTATAAGGAATTGGTCTTACAATAAGCGAATATTTTCGATAAAGTTTTCTTTACTAGAAAAATCCTTTTATAATTATCAACATATTGTTTAAAAAAAAAAATTAAAGGATTAAAATTTTTATTCAATTGTCTTACCCTAGCAACCATACCCATTACTTTTAGAGTGTGTGTTGCTCATTCTATGTAGAAATAAATCAGGAGATTATCCAAGTTACAGTGATGATTAGAACAAAAAAAAAATATAGATACCTAAAGAGATATATATGGTTCCATTTCCAAACAAGGGGTTTTGGTTACTGCCCAAAAGAAGCGAATGGGATACCCAAAATTAATAAGAAGCTCTATCGTTATTCTTATTATCACATGTTTTAGAAGAAACAAAAAGGACCAAATAGAACCAAATAATACACATATAGCTACCCAAATCTTTATCTGTCATGCCAAAAATGGAACCTTCAAAAGCCTAGATACAACTGTGTGTCTATCTACTTCATAGGAAAGAGCTATTTTGACAACTCAAACTCCGATGTTATAATATTCATGCACAGCTAGGCTCTCCAAAGAACTTTCATTCTCTATTATGTTCTAACTGTAGCATTGGGTTGGTTCAATCTAAATCAAAATACATTATGCTTAATCACATATACACCCCTCTCAATCCAGCCAAACCAACACAACAAAATCTGTAAGCAACATAAGTGGAGTTAAGTTTCAATATAATATGCAAGCTAAACGAGTGCTAAGGAAGAACTTGTGCATTAACCACAAAAAAAAGTCAAGAAAAAACATTAGTAGTCTCTTACATTATTCACACGAGGGCTTCACTCAATGAAGCTCTGATATATCATGTGCATTACTGAAATACTAAACAATGCCCCTAATTTGACTACATATTGAAAATACCTCTAAAATTCACATTATTTAAAACCCTCCCAATATAAACCCAATACACATTCCCAATTTCACTAGAGATGGTAGTTATATATTTTTTCATTAACATTTTTTATATGCCTATATATTTCTTCATTAACTTTGAACTCCATTTTTTATCCCTGTCAATATATGTACCATTTACCCCCTATTATATGCTCAATATACTATGTCATTTTTCCCTCAATATATATCCCCCTATATGAATGCATGTGGTATGGTATTGCTCCTCCAGTGAATCCCCTAGTGAGTATTCAATATTAGGAATAAAAACACCAACAATATTCAATAGAAGGAATCAAAAGAAAAAATAAACAAAGTTATGAATACTGAGAGACCAATTAATATCATTTAGAATGTTGAAAGATATTAGTAAGATAGATGAAATTTTGTAAACTGAGAGACTATTTAATATAATTTTGAATGTTGAAAGATATCAGTTAAAAACATTATTGCTTAATTGGAAATGAAAGAAAAATGTTGAATAATTACAACATATTAAACCTTAATGAGATTTTTTTGGAATATCAAATGGAAGATACAACCAACCAGCTAATGTCATCACATAAAAGGGTCACTGCACCTGTAAGGCCCTCGAGATGATGTTGCGATGACAAAGTGCGGCGGGCGTGCCTTCCCGACTCGACAGACATGCAACGGGCAAACACATTCGGGCAGTGCGACGGGCATGTGCGGGCAAAGTGCGACGAATGTCATAAATAAAATAATGTAAATAGTGCTTAATTAGTTAATTAGTAATTAGGTTTAAAGGCCATGTCTGATAAGACATGACCTTTCGTGAAGAGGCACCTGCATAGGTATATAAGCAGGCCTCATTTGTAACATTCAATCATCTATCTCATATCTTTTATAATATAATACTTGTATCCTCATGGATATATTTTTATTCCAAGTGTTCTAGATTATTTAACGTGAGAAGGAACTTTGTTCGCTTTATTTGGTATCAAAGTGGTTCAAGCCTTCGGCCGCTTAATCGCTGCACAGAGCCACGCTCTTCGATCCAGGTCCTTGACCATCAAATTCGTCAACGTTGTTGTTGTCGAAGCATTTCACTACTAGAATTTGGAGCTTCTCCAGCTTGCCATTTGACCTTTGGCCATTAAAATTAAAAAGAAGAAGAAATAAATTTTTTTTTTTAAAAGGGACATTGAAAAAAACAAAAATTTGAAAAAGTCAAAACAAAAACAAAAAACTTATCATAAAAAAAAGGAATTTTTTTAAAAATAAAAATAAAAAGGAAGAAATATATATTTAAAAAAAAAGAGGTCGTTATATAAGAAATAGTAACAAAAAAATTAAATTAAATTAAATTAAATTTTAAAAAAAAAAACCAACAACAACAACTCTGACATCACAACTACTGACCCAACCCGTCTGCACAAACAACGCCAAGATCCAGCCTCCACACAAACGATACTTCTGCGTTCCTACCATTGCCGTTGATTGTTCCATCATCCTCGCCCCATACCATCTGCAACCTTCCCCACTGTTCTGCTGCCACCGGGCCTGTGCACTATGCTGCAGCCATTACCGTCCCCGTCGAAGCCACATAAAAAAAATATAGTTGAAAGTGCTCTTAAATTCCGACAGGCAGCTGAAACATGCTGTCAGCCGCACCGCCTACCAATTCATTGTGCGTGGCCGCTCAAACTAGTCAACCTGTTCGTCGACCCTGCAGCCGCCGCCATAGTCTACCCCGTCGCATATTCTGTCCACCGCATTTCCTATGGTCGACCATTTCACTACCATCCGCCTTTCACCCTCGACCTTCGTCCAACCGTCCAATGCTGCAGCATCCAACAGCCGTCAGTCGTCACCTTCCTATGCCTGTTTCATCTTCCCATCTTCGGTTATCACCTTCAACCCTCGCCATCCACATCTTCCATCGTCAAAGCTCCATCTGCCATCTTCCCATATTCAGTTGTTCCGCAGGCCCTGTGGATTTTTCCAAAAACCATCGCATTCAACCTTCATCCAGTGGCATTGACGGCTCTTGCAATTTTAATCGCTGCATATAGATTGCTACACGTATCAATTCCAGTTAAGTCCGCCAAGAGGTCATGACTATTGCGAAAAGGTTATTGTATTAATTATATGATAAGTTTTTCTAATAACCATGTGGACAATTACTCATAAAAGTAGCTCATGACTATTGCTAAAAGGTTAATAGTGGACAATTACCCATGAAAATAGAAAGGGAAAAAGAGGAAAATATAAAGAAAAAAAGAATTAAAAAAAAAGTGATATATATGAAGAAGATATCTAATAGTGAAGGAATTAAAAGCCTCGTCCTATGGAAAATAGGGTTTTAAAACAAGTGAATTATATTTTAATTAAAGTAGCAAGCACTTTAATTAAAGTCAAAGAATTTTATAAAGTTTTATATTATATGAAAAAGTATTAAGTGAAGCAAGGGACTTATATATATAAAAAGCGGATTTTGGATATTAAAATAAATAGAGGCTTATTCAAATTTATAAAAGAATTTTTTTTATTAATTAATTAAGTTATAAAAAAAGGGTTTTTTTACTAAAAAAAGGGGGAGTAATATTTTATTATAAAGATAAGAAATATCTACTTTAAAAACCCTAATTTCACCTTGATAAACGCAAATGGAGTCCAATTCGGAAAGGAAAGAAGGAATATTTCCTGAAAATTATAGTATGTTTGTCCGTGCGCTAATTAAAATTAAAGGGTCACTCACGGGAAAGGAAGTTTTCATATCTATCGATCTTAATCAAGAGAATAATTATGTTAGTACTGAATGTGCTAACCAATTAGTGATTCCCGAATCAAATATAACTGAAACAAATTCATTTCACGCAAATGAAGCGAACAAAGTTCCTTCTCAAGTTAAATACTCCAGATTACTTGGAATACAAAGATATCCATGAGGATACAAATATTATATTATAAAAGATATGAGATAGATGATTGAATATTACAAATGAGTCATGCTTATATACCTACGCAAGTGCCACTTTGATAGCAGCCTGAGTGCTGCTAAAACCACATTCTCTCCACGAGATGCATATAAAAATAGATTAATTCATTTATGAAACAAAACCATTCTTTGTTCAATGGTTAAACTTTATTGCGGAAGCTTCTCTCATTTAATCTTCACCATGAAGATTTTTTTCATTTTTAGTACATGGTTATAAAACCATATTATGCACCTTCTTTATGGAAATTCAAATCCACATTCAACTTTGTGACAACATCCATCGTAATGCTTCGGCCCCACACATACATAAATATATGTGACAACGCTCTACATTATACCCAAAGCATCATCATATGTAATAGCCACATTATCAACCATCATAAAATGATGGTTCATTCTTCTATGCATCCACTATATAATGTCAAAGGCCAAAGTAATTTGAACCCACCATTCATTTTCAATGAACATTAGAAATATTCAGCTCATAACAATTCACACAGTTCAAAGGACCGACTCATTTAACATTTAAAACCAAATATTAACATAACATTTGGTTCGATCCCACAGCATTTAACATACCTCCATTATCATCCACGCAACTTCATATGCGAATGTCGTTGGATCTCAGTCGATCCAAATCGAACAGAAATCGCACTCACCACTCCTCCAAGGTTTATCAATCAGAAATTAGGTGAAATAGATGGATTTTAAATACCACCATTTCCACGTGTAAAACGATGAACACTATCGCGTTCTTTCATGGAAATACTGCTTACCATTTATTTGTAGCGGGAGACCACCGGTTTGGATTTTTTTTAAACCTCCTTCACGGTTCCACTTGCCTTGACTCATAGTTTCGTCTCCTATTTCGGCTTCAATTCAATTCTGCAAAATGAATTATAGTTTCCTTTCCCAAACAGTGCCTTCGATCTCAGTTTTCCACAGGAATGTCATATCAAACCATGTTTCCAACACACAATTCTGTCATCTTTTCCTCTACACATTCGACTCAAAATTCTGAATTTCGCTATGTCATAAAAGTCCCGTCCCTTACACCGATCCAACAACATCACTACCTTGCATTTGCCCGTTTTGTGTTCAAATTAAGGTTCGAACAGGCCCAGAGTCTAACCAATCTTCGACCCTTTGGTCTCACTCTCCACAATTAGGATTTCTTGCTATACCTTCACTCCAATTCACACCAGAAAACACACTTCACCGTAACTCCTTTAAATCTCTCACAACATTCTTTTACTTCAATCCTGATCTATTATTCCGCTTGAAAACCAAGTGTAACACCTTCACACGCATACTTACTTCCACTGTACTGTTAATTACGGTTCCCCTTTTGATTGATACATTCTGATTCATGAGCCTGCGCCCATTACTCCATATCGGCTTCGCTATATTGGTGGCATTTAAGTTCTAAACTTAAACTATCTCATCAACACTTGCACCTAGAACATATGATTCCAATTCCAAACTTCTTATACACATGATCTGATGTATGTAAATACCGAATTCACTGTTTGATTGGATGCGCCTCTCATATATATACTTCGATGCATTTAATATTGAATTCTGAAATTAAATTCAAATTCCCTCTTGCGTCATCAATCCTTGCAGTGATCGATGACTGCAATCTCCTTTGATCTTCTTCAGAAATATATGTAACCCTTATTGCAGAGTTTTATTCAAACTTCTACTCATAACTCGAGTATTCCTTACACAAATTTAAATCAATCAATGCACATATATCTACACACTTTTGGATCGAATTTTCTCCATATATATACAATCAATCGATTACAAATAATTCCTCTCTTCTCTCAGGCCTGATTTTCTGATAATTGGCCTTTCAGTCAATTTTCTCGTAGGCTTACAAACAAACCTCTGTTTGTTAAAACCTACTCTAACTCCTATCTGCTACTACCTGTTTCTTGCCTTTGAGACTTATTATCTTTATACTAAATATGATGAACCAATTTAGGTTCAGATCCTCCCATATCTCAACAAGATCCTCCAAATCCTCAAGGTCCTAAAATCTATCTTTTATCCCTAAAATCATGGAACTGATTCTAACTTAAGATTTACAATCAATTCTCAATCTCTCAATCCCTATGAATCTCAACTATCCTATTTCCCTCATGTTCACCAATCATTCGGGAACATTTACAAATTCCTCACAATATTAATATCTCTCATTAAAATCACTCAAAATATTAATAATTACATAAAAATCAATATTCTTTTGAAAACTCAAGACCCCCTATGTCTATTAATTTACAAAGGATTTTCTTGAACCTAATGCCCCTACATCAGACTCCCAAGGTTAAAAAATAATCATGATCTCCTGATCATGTGATTTTAGTCCTTGTCTTCTTGGATCCCACACTTTATTCTGTAATTGAACATCTATCTCTGTTGTTATTTGCTGATTTTCTCCAGGTATCCATATTTTATGCTGCTTTGCTCCACTGGCTGCACTTTCATAGTCTATTACTGTCTTCCTTTTGCTGCTGTCGCTTCTTTTCTTTCTTGCTGATATCTTCCTCTGAGATAATTTCATCATTATCCTTCTGATCAATTCAATCTTTATATCCAATAAATATTTTGTTTGCTGATTACTTTCCTCTCTTAATTGCTGATCTTTCATTCTTACTACCACCCTATCATCCTTACCCTCTTGTTTTATGTAATTATTAACTTCCTCCAAATTGTCACTTATGACAATTTCTTTGTCTCCTTCCTTCAGCAATGCATTGGATTGGTACATAGTGTACTCTTTCATGCTATCTTCATTCCCTTGAATCTTCACATTTTGCAATTTCCAATATTGAAATTGAGATTTCTCTTCCTGTATTGAATCCTGATTTTCCGGCATTATTTCCAGCAATTTAATTTCTTCATTCCATGGATTAAATAATTCCACATAATTTTCTTCCTCTTCCTGTATTTGACTGCTCAACTGTGTCAAATTTCCTCCAGCATCTACAACAAAACCTGCATTCACAAAACAATTGTTAAAACAAAAATCATAAGGCTTCAGTGCCTTTCTTTCCTCTGCCAGCATTTCAGTATGTTGTCTTGAATTTTCCTCTTCTATCAGCACATCAGTATGCTGATTCATTCTCCTTAAAGAATTCTTTGAAGAATTCTCAATACTGTCAACAAGTCTCTGTTTCACACCATCTGCTTCCATGATGTTTTCCTGTTCTTGTTCACTGTATTGAACCCTGCTTTCTGCAATCTCCCTATCATACTCTGAGTTTTCCAAAAAATATTCCAGAAATGCAATTTCTCTTTGGAATTTATAAAGTATTTCATCATCATTTACAATTTCTGCATTTATACATAAATTTTCAGTTTGAAAATTACAAAGTTCAACAGTCTCAACTGTTGCTTCACATATCAGTGCTTCAGACTGAATTCCATCTTCCCCTTTATTCACAAGAATTTCTTCCTATGTTGTAACAGCTTCAAAAGCATCATTGCTTTCTTCATATGCTGTAACAGCTTCAAAAGCATCATTGCTTTATCATTCTACAATTCAGAGTATTTATCTTCTGAAAGATACTCTCCCATACTTTTGACAGCTTCAAAATATTGTTTATCCTCTTCTGCAAAACTTGTAATCACATCAAAATCATTAGATTCAAAAATACAAGGCTTTACATCATCCAGCTGATCTGAACTTGTCCAACAACTCAGGAAATCATCAATAATTCCCTCTTCAGCAAGGTAGACTTCTTGCTGTTTTAAATCTCCATCATGCTTCATAATATCTTCCATAGACCTCCATTCTTCATCTGTACCAATGGCTTCACTCTGATTTTATTCACAAATGGAAGCTTCCATTTTTAACCCATCTTCTCTCAGTTTTGCACATCCCAACTGTACATTCATCCTCTGTTCAAGCTTTCTCATCTTTTCTGCTAACTGCATGCTCACTTGTTGTTCTCTCTTCTCTTGTAGCCTCTGCCACTTTACTCTCTTCTTCATGAGCCAACCAATTCTTTGGCTTTCTTCTATCATCATTTTCAATTTAGTAAATTGTTCTCTTATCTCAGCTAACTCTTTCTCATATTCTGCATCAGTCAACTGCTGTCTTCTGCCATTTTCCTTAGCATCTCCTTTCTCCTTTCTTCTGTTGTGATCTCTCTCTGAACCTCTATTATCTCTTCTATGACTATCAGTAGTCATCATATTCTCCAGGAGTTCCTCACTCACCATTAGTTGCACTAAGCCTCTACAACAGAAATCTCTCTTTCTGCCACGTACCTCACCAAATCCCTCTCTGGATTTTGGTCTTTTGGTAATCACTAGTCCTCTATCTGTTGGAACCTCTTGAGCATTCCTCTTTGCTCCTTATAGGATTTACTCATCTACAACTTTTAGAACACAATTGTCATTTTCATCCAACCTCTGTTGGAATTCTTCAAGGTTCTGCCACATTCTTCTTCCACTTAGAATCCCTTGCTGGATCCCTTCATCACTGCTCTCAAAGCTGTGATCTTCTTTTGCTGAGATTTTCTTCAACTGCTTGCAACCTGAATTCTGCAAACATATTCTTCAAACCAGAGTTAAAATAACATTTTTCAACTCACCTTCAAGATCCCTGTATGATGTTGTTTCACTTCTCACCTGCACTGTATCTCTATGTGTTGCAATCTGTCAGTTTCAAAATCTGATCTCTTTTCATCACACAAGCATTATGTTGTGGAGGTAAATCCCCTCTGCGTACAAAGGCGATCCCTACTAGCCCAGACCGGGTCTAGCAACAATAATTCACGCTACAGTGCAGGTTCCTAATTGCAAATAAACCAACTAGCGATGAAGGATTACCTGGAATCCAACGCTGTTTCTTGTAGAAGAGGTAGCGCTCCCGTTCCTTAGCCCTGGCAGATCACGATCCCCACGATCTTTGTGATGGACACCTGCACATGCGAGAAACAAAACAAACGCAAGTGTAAAATCCAATAGATGCAACTATATGTCAGTCGGAAAGGACATAACTCATCATTATGAACAACAACAAGAGTGGAACCATAACCAATAGTCGTTTATTATGAATCAATCAAAGGAAAATTACAACCAAGTTATGACGCTGAATTCTCCTTCGGAGGGTCGCCAGCAGAACACGTCTCGAAAATCCTGTCAAGGATGGGACAAACCTCTCTTTTCGGATCTTGACAATAGTATCCTTGCTTGAATTTGGCCTTAGGGTAATAATCAAGGCTCTTGCAGCATAAGGCTCTTGGGAATTTTGGGAACTTGAAGACTAGCTATTCAGCCATTCAGCCCCTTCATCAATGGATGAAGGCTATATTTATAGAGGAGAGGAGGAGGTTGGGATCCCTACAATAGTGGAAGGGAGGCCTTGTCAGCACAGAGTAAAGGTATGGTGGAAACAAGAGGCCAAAGGAGGAAGGTCGTGGTTATTCAGTCGAAACCACTCCTGATGACTCATCCACGAAGTTGTTGTAATCGAAACTTCGCCTCCTTTTTAAAAAAAAATTCCATAAATAGATTGGCGCGGGTGCAACATTGGGACAGAGCGCCAATTGACGCGGGATCAGTGTTAATTTTCCCCCATTGGCGCGAGTGCATAACGGGCTACCAGCGCCAAGGCAAAAACAGGTGTTTTTAGGGGTCTGCTCAGGAAATGATCAACAGAAGGAATGTTGTCCTCATGGAAAGGGATGCAATGATGGTATTTACAAGGCATGACACTGCTTATTGGTCACGGAAAAAAAACCCTCCAATGGGCGAGATGGGGATTGCAAGGACGGTGAAAAATTGCGTATGGCAGTTACTTTAAAGCAGGAGCTAGAAAGAGAGAGAGGGGTGAAATGCTTTACGGGACGTGTCCAACGAAAATATGAATCGTTGGAAAACACAACGTGGAGAAGTACAAGCGATATCTCAAATACATTATATATGTGGTATGGGCACAACCATCCATAACGAGTATGTAATAATCCGGATGCGAGCATGGATGCGGCCATCCAATGAGGATCGATAAATAGACTCGGTATGGTCGCAGACCATCCAATCGATGAGTCATGTAAATAAGCATAATAATCCACAAAATCGCCGGCCTAGATTCCATTGAGACACAATCTAGGGTCTTGCGCTCCATCTCAACCCGAACAAAGTACAAGTTCAAGCATGCGAATATGTGAGCTGAAGTCGAACATGCAAGAACATCGTCTGATTACCAACCAATGATGAAAGTTGTTAACAGACGTGAGAGGAACCACCAATAACGACAATGGCCCTCAAGGTACTATAGGTACAATCTACGACGTGTGAATCAATGAGTTGGTGTCGAACACCTGTAGAATCACTCGATCAGAGGCCAATGATGAAAACCTCATGTTGAATGCGACGAACCTGCCATTGAGGCATGCAGGCTCCAAGGTACCATAAGGGAGTCTCTAGATCATTTTCCTGGATAATGAGCTGAAGTCGACAGGAAGTGACCTTGATCGAAGGTGTGCCATAGTGTTTCCCACATCATCGACACAAGACAGAGGAACATAATGTTTTTGTGAATCACGATCAGATGAGAATCAGAGGGAGGTTGATATTTGCAAAGGTCAACTTCTCTTGAACATATTGATGGCACGATAGTGGATTTGGCAGTATTTGACATCAAAAGATCAGAGGTCATAGTGACGAGGCAAAGAGCAGATGAGAGGTCAAAATGGATCACCCAAACCCGCGGAGGCAAGTGAAAATACGAGATGAGATGTCCCCAACCCGACATGAATTCAGACAAGTGCCATGTTCAAGAGCGACATACTGCCGACACGACAATGATGCTGGTTCCATTTTCCCCACCATTTCAGCGAGTACCTCTTTATTTTTACACAAGCTTGAAGAGGATACCATATGCTTGTCATATAAGTCCATCCTAGTACATTTAACGAGCCCTAGGAAGGAGGAACTCGAATACCGTCATTACTACTGAATCCAATGTCATCAAGGTTTAACGAGTCTGACAAAGGAAGAACTCGGCGTATTTTCATGTTTAGAGAGTTTGAAAAGACAGCAGAAAAGTAAACTCCAACAGTCCCTTTTCGTAAATAGTTCCTCAGATCTGAAAAGGTAGAAAAATATGTCTGAGAAAACCTCCTAGTCGCAATAGGCTAGGGTATTCCTTTTAATGTCCGACGAAAATTAAACGTATCTTGGAATTCCGTCTTCGTTTGTGACCCTTTAACGAGATCAAAACGACAATGACTGGCTTAATCTTTTCATTTTTTGAGAGGTATTCACATTTGACTCTATCACGGAGGAATGGAGGAACGAGTCGCATCAAGGGTAGCTACTGGTTCCGGTAATGGTGGAATTGCTCAAAACAAGTAAAGGTTAAGAGGTTGGCTAACAAGACCACTCATCGCAGCGGTTCCTCAGGAACGGGTAAAACAACCAAGTGAAGGCATATGATCGGCCAAGCAGATAGTGACGATGGAGTGAGAAAACCAAGGCTCATCTGGCAAAACAGGCTGATAAGATGACAATCACAAGGGGTAAAATGGGAAAGGTTTCATTTTTACACAAGCTTGAAATCAGAAAACTCTGCTTGAAGTTGGTTTCATTTTTACACAAGCTTGAAACAAAGATAAACTATGCTTGAAACCGATTTCATTTTTACACAAGCTTGAAACGGAAAAAAACTATGCTTGAAAAATTAATCATGCCCCCAGCATGGTGACTCAATTCGAGGTACATGCCCCCCAAGCTTCAATCCATATGTAAGGTGGATGGAGTGAAGGTTCAAATTACGAGATCAAGAGAAAGACTCGACTGGGATTTTACGAGATCTAACAAAGACTCGAATTGAACAGGAACGTGTTTCATTATTTTAACGAGGTTGACACATTAAAAGAACTATCCTCAGGACACCTTGTTTCATGGTTTAAGGAGCTTGGCACAAGACAAGGAACTTTGCTCCGACAACCTTGTTTCATTTTTTAAGGAGCTTGACACAAGACAAGGAACTCTGCTCCAACGACCTTGTTTCATTTTTTAAGGAGCTTGACACAAGACAAGGAACTCTGCTCCGACAACCTTGTTTCATTTTTTAAGGAGCTTGACACAAGACAACGAACTCTGCTCCAACGACCTTGTTTCATTTTTTAAGGAGCTTGACACGGAAAAAGAGACAACAAACCGTTTCATTTTTAAGGAGCTTGACACGAGAAAAGAACCATATGGTGCTGCTTGTTTCATTTTTTAAGGAGCTTGACACAGGAAAAGAACCATGCTCCGACGACCTCATCATAATGAACAAGAAGTCATCGCTTCCAAGAGTTCCACTCCTGATGGAAGGAAAACATCCTGGAAGTTAGGACCCAATGCCCCCAGCACACGATGCACGACGGCACTATCACTGAGTACAGGCGCGGGGTAGGTAGCCACATAGTTGACATGCGGTGGGGTAGATACAACAGGTGGATAAAAACCAGGAAGGGATGATGGCGGGCCAGCTGCCACATCAGGACCAAAGAACGAAAGCTTATCAATGGTCACGATCCGTCCTTCATGTGGAAAACAGACCACTCAAAAAAGGCAGGAGACAAGCGCTCCCATGGCATAGGTGTAATCACGCCCCAACAGCAGATTGAAATCCAAGGGGCCTGGAAGAACCATCACATCCATATGGACGGTTTTACCTCCCAAAGTAACAGGTAACCTTGGAAGGATCCCTAACGGTTTACTCGTTCTTTTGTTAAATCCCAACAGATTCTGCGTAATAGGCGCAAGCGGCGGCGAGCCAAAAGCTTGCCAAGTAGTTGAGGATAGAATACTAACAGACACGCCTTCGTCTATAATGGTCCTGGGTACGACCAGAGCAAAAGCCTGTACTGTGATCTCGAAAGGCACATAAGACAGAAGGCGGTATCCCGCAAATCGATTCCAATCAAAGGAAGCGACCAAACTACTCGGAGGGGCTACCATTGAACCAAGATGGTCTTCCCCTGGTGTTACGGAAGAATAAGGAGCATCCTCCACGACCTCCATCTCGAAGGTGGGAAGGTTATCCTCCGAAACTTCCATCACAAGAGCCGGAGGAGCAACTTCTTGGGATACGGGAACAGGAGAATATTTCTCCAAGTCCGAAGAATCTGAAGAAACCAGAAGAATATGAGGGGTGTGAGATCCACTCTCGATGGAAAAGACCTGGTGCACCGTAGGCAGGTCCAGCTCAACCGATCCCATGACCAATGGTTGGTCGGGAACGAATTCCTAAATCTGAATTTCCGAGGGAGCGGGATCGACCAAGGATGACTCTTGACCAATCGTAGGATCAGCTGGTGGAGGACTCAAAGAAAGTCGTTTATAACCAGCCGGGAGGCATGGTGTAGAAACGGTTGAGTTGTCCAAGACTCTCTTGGCTTCATCCATATACAGACAAAGGTGAATGGCATGGTGCCCTTCACACAACTTACAGGGATTGGTGAGCTTACCCTGCTTCTTAGGAGCCTTACCAACACCAGTTGAAGACGTGCCCCCAACTTGACTCCTGGAAGCCAAAGGCAACGGCGGGCGACTGTTGGACCATACTTCGAGCACCTTGGGAATGCCAGGGCAGTCTCGAAGAAGATGGTCTCCAGTGCACAACATGCAAGGGAACTTGACTTTTCGTGGAGGGTTGGGAGGTTTATCAAGAGGAGACGTTTCAGAAGTAGTAGCTGGAGCCTTAGCCTCTCTCTTGTCGGACTTCTTCTTCTTAGCCACCTGGTTACTCGAATCCAGACTTTCACCAAGCGAAGTAGAAGAGGAGGACGCAGAAACAGGCGAAGAAGGGGAGAGGTCCACCTTGGAATCAACATGATGTTGTTCAGGCGGAGGAACTAATTGAATAGTAGCCGAGACATTTGGGACCACATAGGTTGAGAACAACCAAACAGGAAATCCAACAGTTAACCCCGGAAGGGACAACGTTTCCATGTAAGGAGCACCAACATCTCCAAAAGGAGGAAAAGGACCAGGATTCCCATCGGAGGGGATTCCTTGGTTGGTGAACTCCGGAAAAGTTTCCATCAGAAACTCAAAACCGCACACGGGCTAAAAACCAAGGCACACAATCAAACGGCCAACAAACAAACTCTAACAGGGTGTGTGATCGCGGGTGATTTATTTTACCACATTGAAACTTTAGAAACTTCACCGTTTCATGTTTTAAGAGTCGATAAACGGATGAAAGGCGACTCTATCTCTTTCAGTTTTGAAACAAGCATGAAAGGACAAGCGCTTGATGATCCTTTCAAATTTAAAGAGTCAGAAAAGATCAAATGACTACTCAGGAGTACTAGGCAAAGGGTGTACCAAATAACCGTGAACTACAATATACACCTTGGTTTCAAAATGAAAGAGAAATCAACCAAGGACTTAACGTACATGCAGGCAATCTCCCCGAATGCTGTGTCCAGTGTATCACGGGTATAAGGAGGCAGACTCGGCTTCCTACGGATAAAGGATAGCAACCTAGTGGGGTCTCCCTTTATATACGCGACGGTACGAGGAGCACAAGTCCGTACTAGCGCTGTCTAAAGCCAAGAGGCAAACGACAGCTACTAGGTTTAACGACGCCGGAACACGTCTCTAGCCTAGACCACTAAATATGTTTCGTTAGATGTTTCAATGTTGCCTTAATGTAAATTGGGTAAATTTTATGGTTGATCTTCAATTATGTTTCGGTTTCAAGGCCCTAGCGAGTGTCATCTGACAATCTCCTATATGCAGCTATATGAGAAAAGAAAACTTTTCAATTCGATGAATGCTATCTAGTTAAGGGAAGAGATTTAAACAATGATGCAAAAAACAACAACACTAAAAACGAAAATTTTCCAAACTAGATGACTTTCACTATCCAAAAGTAACTCCAAACACTCAAAGATGTGAATAATGCAATGTAACCTATGCAAAATCCTCTTTTTCGAAAATTATGAAATTGTAATCTATGCACAATTTCCTTTTTCCTTTTCAAATAATAAGAATGCACTCAATGCATTTTTCGATGAAGTGAGAATCTACTTAATGCATGCTTTCAATGAAAGAGAATGCACTCAAAGCGATTTTTAGCTTTCAATCATTAAACAATGCGATCTAAGTTCAATGATAAATCTCAAAATACTTTTCAATGCAATGTGATCTAATGCATTTTAACAAAAAGAACACCTTGAGACGAAAACTAAATAAACGCAAATCTTCTTAATGAAATATGAATGCAAAAGAGATGTAAACAAACACTAAGAATGCAATCGTTGTTTCAAACACTTTGTCACGAAATCCCTCAAAAGGAAACAAGACATATGAGGTCAAACACAAAGAGGACTTCCAAAGCATGAGATCAAAACAAGGCATTCATTCCCTTTTACATCAAGCAATCATAGCAAGAATACATCCCAAACAATGAGCAATGTAATCTATGCTCATACGAGGAAAAGACCGGAAGGGAAAGACACACTGGTGAAGGATTTAGGTAAAAAATCTCAATTTTCACACACCCTGAAATTGGCTCGACTTATACATTGACAACTAGCGCAAACTGGCATGACTTTCACTTTGACATCTAGCGCCAATGGCCAATTGGCGCGGGTTGCTAACTGACAACAAGCGCCAACACCTGAAAATGAAAAAACAAAGAATTTCTCCCAACCAAGACCAGACTTCACCACTTCAAGCAGAATCTCCAAGACTCAAATGAACCATGTGATCTAGGCTCAAAGCGATACAGACACAGATCAAGCTCAGAAAGCTCAAAATAGAGTAAACCCTAGTACCTTACAGGATTGGCGCGACTGTAAGGCTGAAACTAGCGCCAGAATAGAATTGGCGCAGGTAATACACTAGCAACCTGCGCCAATGAGCGCGACTGTCAAGCTGAAAAGTGCGCCAGTCGAGTTTACCAGACAAAAAAAAAAAAGAGCAATCCAACAAGCAGACCAATGATGATCAAGCTATCCAAAGGCCAAATTCACAGAAAGAGCCAGCCCAAAGAGCTGATCAAGCAAGCAGAATCAAGAATCAATTGAAAAGACAAGACAAAGCTCCAAGTGTTCAGTTTACAAACTAAACCGAAGATTGACTGAAGCAGCTTTGATCTACTTTGCTAATGCAGAGCAATATCGTTTCGAAGGCTATCTGGCCAACTTCAGGCTCTGTCTATAGCTTATAAAATGAACGACAACAAGCTAACGATCCCCAGCGGAGTCGCCAATTTGTTGTGGAGGTAAATCCCCTCTGTGGACAGAGGCGATCCCTACTAGCCCAGACCGGGTATAGCAACAATCATTCATGCTACAGTGCAGGTTCCTAATTGCAAATAAACCAACTAGCGATGAAGGATTACCTGGAATCCAACGTTGTTGCTTGTAGAAGAGGTAGCGCTCCCGTTCCTTAACCCTGGCAGATCACGATCCCCACGATCTCCGTGATGGACACCTGCACATGCGAGAAACAAAACAAACGCAAGTGTAAAATCCAGTAGATGCAACTATATGTCAGTCAGAAAGGACATAACTCATCATTATGAACAACAACAAGAGTGGAACCATAACCAATAGTCGTTTATTATGAATCAATCAAAGGAAAATTACAACCAATTTCTGACGCTGAATTCTCCTTCGGAGGGTCGCCAGCAGAACACGTCTCGAAAAGCCTGTCAAGGATGGGACAAACCTGTCTTTTCGGCTCTTGAAAATAGTCTCCTTGCTTGAATTTGGCCTTAGGGGAATAATCAAGGCTCTTGCAGCATAAGGCTCTTGGGAATTTTGGGAACTTGAAGACTAGCTATTCAGCCATTCAGCCCCTTCATCAATGGATGAAGGCTATATTTATAGAGGAGAGGAGGAGGTTGGGATCCCTACAATAGTGGAAGGGATGCCTTATCCTTTGGGAGGTTCCCCATATGGTGGAAACAAGAGGCCAAAGGAGGAAGGTCGTGGTTATTCAGTCGAAACCACTCCTGATGACTCATCCACGAAGTTGTTGTAATCGAAACTTTGCCTCCTTTTTTAAAAAACTTTCCATAAATAGATTGGCGCGGGTGCAACACTGGGACAGAGCGCCAATTGGCGCGGGCTCAGTGTTAATTTTCCCCCATTGGCGCGAGTACATAACAGGCTACCAACGCCAAGGAAAAAATAGGTGTTTTTAGGGGTCTGCTCAGGAAATGATCAACAGAAGGAATGTTGTCCTCATGGAAAGGGATGCAATGATGGTATTTGAAAGGCATGACACTGCTTATCTGTCACAGAAACAACCCTCCAATGGGCGAGATGGGGATTGCAGGGACGGTGACAAATTACTGTGTAACACATTCAATTAAAAAAAACACTTGAACCTCAAAAAGAGCTATCTCCAACTTCGATACCACTTGATAGCAGCCTGAGTGCTGCTAAACCCACATTCTCTCCACAGGATGCATATAAAAATATATTAATTCATTTATGAACCAAAACCATTCTCTATTCAATGGTTAAACTTTATTGCGGAAGCTTCTCTCATTTAATCTTCACCATGAAGATTTTTTTCACTTTTAGTACATGGTTATAAAACCATATTATGCACCTTCTTTATGGAAATTCAAATCCACATTCAACTTTGTAACAACATCCATCGTAATGCTTCGGCCCCACACATACATAAATATATGTGACAACGCTCTACATTATACCCAAAGCATCATCATATGTAATAGCCACATTATCAACCATCATAAAATGATGGTTCATTCTTCTATGCATCCACTATATAATGTCAAAGGCCAAAGTAATTCAGACCCACCATTCATTTTCAATGAACATTAGAAATATTCAACTCATAACAATTCACACAGTTCAAAGGACCGACTCATTTAACATTTAAAACCAAATATTAACATAACATTTGGTTCGGTCCCACAGCATTTAACATACCTCCATTATCATCCACACAACTTCATATGCGAATGTCGTTGGATCTCAGTCGATCCAAATCGGACAGAAATCGCACTCACCACTCCTCTAGGGTTTATCAATAAAAAATTACGCGAAATAGATGGTTTTTAAATACCACCATTTCCACGTGTAAAACGATGAACACTATCGTGTTCTTTCATGGAAATACTGCTTACCATTTATTTGTAGTGCGAGACCACCGGTTTGGATTTTCTTTAAACCTCCTTCATGGTTCCACTTGCCTTGACTCATAGTTTTGTCTCCTATTCCGGCTTCAATTCAATTCTGCAAAATGAATTATAGTTTCCTTTCCCAAACAAGACCTTCGATCTCAGTTTTCCATAGGAATGTCATGTCAAACCACGTTTCCAACACACAATTCTTTCATCTTTTCCTCTGCACATTTGACTCAAAATTCTGAATTTCGCTATGTCATCAAAGTCCTGTCCCTTTCACCGATCCAACAACGTCACTACTTTGCATTTTCCCATTTTTGTGTTCAAATTAAGGTTCGAACAAGCCCATATTCTAACCAATCTTTGACCCTTTGGTCTCACTCTCCACAATTAGGATTTCTTTCTATACCTTCACTCCAATTCATACCAGAAAACACACTTCGTCGTAATTCCTTTAAATCTCTCACAGCATTCTTTTACTTCAATCCTGATATATTATTCTGCGTGAAAACCAGGTGTAACACCTTCACACGCATACTTACTTCCACTGTATTGTTAATTACAGTTCCCCTTTTGATTGATACATTCTGATTCATGAGCCTGCGCCCATTACTCCATATCGGCTTCGCTACATTGGTTGCATTTAAGTTCTAAACTTAAACTATCTCATCAACACTTGCACCTGGAACATATGATTCCAATTCCAAACTTCTTATACGCATGATCTGATGTATGTAAATACCGAATTCACTGTTTTATTGGATGCACCTCTCATATATATACTTCGATGCATTTAATATTGAATTCTGAAATTAAATTCAAATTCCCTCTTGCGTCATCGATCCTTGCAGTGATCGATGACTGCAATCTCCTTTGATCTTCTTCAGAAATATATGTAACCCTTATTGCAGATTTTTATTCAAACTTCTACTCATAACTCGAGTATTCCTTACACAAATGTAAATCAATCAATGCACATATGTCTACACACTTTTGGATCGAATTTTCTCCATATATATACAATCAATCGATTACAAATAATTCCTCTCTTCTCTCAGGCCTGATTTTCTGATAATTGGCCTTTCAGTCAATTTTCCCGTAGGCTTACAAACAAACCTCTGTTTGTTAAAACCTACTCTAAATCCTATCTGCTACTACCTGTTTCTTGCCTTTGAGGCTTATTATCTTTATACTAAATATGATGAACCAATTTAGGTTCAGATCCTCTAATATCTCAACAAGATCCTCTGAATCCTCAAGGTCCTAAAATCTATCTTTTATCCCTAAAATCATGGAACTGATTCTAACTTAAGATTTACAATCAATTCTCAATCTCTCAATCCTTATGAATCTCAACTATCCTATTTCCCTCATGTTCTCCAATCATTCAGGAACATTTACAAATTCCTCACAATATTAATATCTCTCATTAAAATCACTCAAAATATTAATAATTACATAAAAATCAATATTGTTTTGAAAACTCAAGACCCCCTATGTTTATTAATTTACAAAGGATTTTCTTGAACCTAATCCCCTGCATCACTCTTCACGAAAGTTCGTGTCTTATCAGACATGGCCTTTCAACCTAATTACTAATTAGCTAATCGAATAAGCACGCCACTAGGGTCATTCATCCTTAATACAAAAAAAAAGTTTTTGACATTTTCTTACAAAAAGAAAAACATAACATTACAAGATCTCATAGTGAAGCCAAACTCACTAACATCGGAAGACATAATAGATATCACAAGAGTAGTTCTTCCAGAAAGTAAAAAAGCAATACAATATTTGCAAAGAGAAGTTGACAAAATCACAAAAATTGCTAATGCAAATTAAAAAACTGAAGAAGGACAAGAAGTCATTGGAAAACAAGGTGCAACAACTTGTCGAAAATGAAGCATCGAAATCTTCAAATATAAAAGTTCAAGTCGAAGAAAAATCGAACGTTGATCCAGTAAATGTCTCAACTAAAGAAGACGACAAGCAAATTGCAGAAGAAACAAACTTAGATGCCAGACGAACGAGGAACATTCTACGTGAATATTCTGTAACCATCTCCATATCATCCTCGCCAGGCGAAAATCAAAGAGGTCAAACCAAAACAGTTCCCTATCGACATCCAAATCATGGGAGCAGACAACTCAACCAAGATATGTATTCAGAACATAAACAGGATAATATTCTGAAGAATACTAACGCGTCATCACAAGTTGCTAGTCGTCGTAAGATTTCGCAGAAGATTGATTTAGGATGGTTTGATCCATTCTCAGTGTGACAATTTTGTTTGTCACTTAGAGGATCATATCAAATTGTATCAACAAGGATGACTGCCCCGAGACGAGAAGATGTTCGTAGCAGGAAAAGAAATCGAGGCCTTTCATCAACAAGCTTTGAGGACAAAGCTTTTTGAGGGGAAGGCAATGTCATAAATAAAATAATGTAAATAGTGCTTAATTAGTTAATTAATAATTAGGTTGAAATACCATATCTGATAAGACATGACGTTTCGTGAAGAGGCACCCGCGTAGGTATATAAGCAGGCCTCATTTGTAACATTCAATCATCTATCTCATATCTTTTATAATGTAATATTTGTATCCTCATGGATATCTTTGTATTCCAAGTGTTTTGGAGTATTTAACTTAAGAAGGAACTTCGTTCGCTTCAACAAACATTCCTACAGTGGTCAAACGATGTTTCCATGGTGAACATGTGACGAAAGAATTGCAACGGGTCCAACGAAACGAAAAAACGACTAGGTAGGGAGCGATGCAACGTGATGACCTTATAGCGTGTGGATGACACATTCGTGGCGGGTCGACGTTATGATGAAACGTCACAAGGTCAACGAAGGGGCACCTTGATTAATTACAAGGGGATTGCAGATTGATAAGTTGAGTCAGCCAGGGGTGTCGTGACCCAACCATGTGATAAACACATGTGGCGTTGAGCGTATATATACAAACGGATGAACATGGAGATGGGAGGCAACCGAAGTTGGGAGTTCATAAAACACTGAACGGTGTAGTGAACAATCTAAACAAAGGAGGTGTTAAAGATTTGAAGAATCTACGGATGAAGTTCAGAGGGCATTTCAGTCAGGGTTGAGTCAGGTGCAGGTCGTGTAGGCCATGCGCTCGCACTGTGGGCACGCTGCGGAAGGTGTCGGGCGAATAGGGTCGATTAGGGTGTTTTCGTGAACGGACTATGGATGGCGTGCGTGCAGGTAGGGTTGGGTCAAGCATGACCCGAACACATTTTTGAATGCGTACAAAACAATGCATAAGTTGAGGCATGGCTCGTGTAGAGTGTGACCCGAGTGACCCGACCTACACGACAGGGATGTTGACTTGGGCAGTTCATGCAGAGAGTGACCCCGGTGACCCGAGTTGCATGACCTTGTGGGAAGAAGTTAGAAAACTAATTCTAAGGATAATTTGGGGATTCCAGTGCATTTTTGGATTGTTGGAGAGCATTGTAGCTCGAGCCAAAAACGCAAGTGTTGGGCACACCTTGGAAACAAGTGCAAGTGGCTTACATGGGCTTGGTATTGTATAATTATTGTAAAATTGTACATTTGAACTATTATATATTATTGGAAAGGATTTTCTGGAGTTTCCTCTCCCAAGTATGTATGGGCGTACTTAATGGATGTTGTGAATGTTTAATTGATGAAAGATTAAATATTGAAGATTAATTTCGTTGCATTGTTAAGAACACTAAATTGGTGAAATTGGGAAAGTGTTGAAGATACACGCAGTCTACATGATTAAGTATTGTTTTTAAAAAAATTGGTAGTGTCGCACCTGCTATACGTGGTTGAAATAACACCACAAGTATAGGGTCATGACAGTTGGTATCAGAGCTTGATTCAGGGCGATTCGAGTTGCGTTTATTATTGAAGTATGAAGAACTGATCTCATTTCTACTTCGTATCAGTTGGTGTCATATCTTGATTCAGGGTGAGTCGAGTTGCATTGATTATTGAAGTATGAAGAACCTATCCCACTGTTACTCTGTATCAATTGGTATCAGAGCTTGATTCAGGGCGAGTCGAACTGTGTTGATTATTCAGGAAGCAGGAATATAATTGCAAGGTTGTAGGTGGTATTGAAGTTTTAACTTATATTATTTGGTCTTATTGAGACCTTGGCAGGGGAAAGACACTAGTCAAGGCAGAAGTTGTAGAACAAGATATGGAAATTTGGGAATAATTCCAAGGGAGGCTCTTCGTTTTATGAAACCAACTCCAAAAATAGAAGAAAAGAGAGATCAAAGACTTATAAATCACCCTCTTCGAGGGGGAAACCCCCATTAAATTACATAAATGAAAAATTCTTGGATGATACAAATTATAAAACCTCCTTTCTATATATAGGATTCCATGGGGTCACAATATAATCCTATTCGACCTAACAATAATCATGTAAAGGCACAACAATAACAATAGTGGGATTTTATGGGGCACAATAATAACAATATGGGGACTACAGGGGTACAACAATAACAATAAGGGGGCTACACTAACAACAATAAGGGAAAAGATACCGCTCTTTGAATGTTGAAGGTATGCTGAAACAAGAGGTATTACCTTAATTAAAGGTGTCTATTGTATTATTTATTAAAAGGAGTCAGCAACCCAAGTAAGGCAGATATTTTTAACAGCAAATATGGTTTTACAAGCAAACCCAATAAGTTGCTATTACCTGGAAAATTTGTGCAAGGAGCATTTTTCAGAGAAAATATCATTTTCCTTTGAAATTAATTGAATATATTCTATGTTATTAGATATTATTCTTTTTAAAAGGGTAATATTTCTAAATTAGAAGTAATATTATAAAGGAGTGATTATATTGTTGGTGGAGCTAACCTATAGCTATTCATTATGGCTGAAGCGAAAATAAAGGTACAAGGTATCAATATTTTAATGATGCGGAGGAGTGATGTATTGTATGGGGTGAATTAGTGCTCAGATTTGAATCATTTCAAATCATGTCAATTAAACCATACCGTGATCAAAGGCACAGACTCCAGAGGATTAGGTTCATTTTTTTCATGATCGAGTTCTCCAAGAAAGTTACAGCTAATAGTGTTACATTTTCCAAAAAAAAACTTGTCATCTCAAGAAATAAAGGAGGGTTGCGTGTAGGGTTTCTGTCTCTACTTGGAAAGCTAGAAAGCTAAGTCATCACCCAAGAAACAGCACGAAGACCGTGCTAAGAATGCTCTGTCCAGGAAAAGTGAAAAACAAAAACAGAGCTCGTGGATTTATCAGAAAGTATAGTTGATTCTTGTAATAATGGATATTATGTGGCAATCAAGCTAAGAATGAACATCAAACTCATTGCTAATCCTAGTATGAAACATGAAATTATAAATGTTGATAAAAGCCCAAGAAATGAATCCAAGAAGACCAAAGCTCGAAAACAAAAATATGCAGGAAAAGGAAAAGCTAAAAGACTCACTAAGGCAGAGTCCCTCAAAATATTTGCTTCTATACTTGATTTTATTTAAATATTTAAGGCAAATCAAAGATGGATAAGCACACATTTTTGGCTTAATCGACAAATGCAGCTATCTACAACATTTCTTGTAATAGCTACCTGTTTCTGAGGATAGCTATTATTTCCTAAATTTTTGTATAAAGGAAGTGGAGGTAGTTTTTGTTCAAGTATCTAAGGGTGCTACTAAGGAGTAATTACATGTATGCATTATCAATAGAAGAAGTTGTTTCCAGGTGTCAATTGATCAAGTTCCCTTCAAAATTTTAGAATTTTTTTTTACACTTTTTGGGAAGATATCCAGATGTCAACTTCAGTTGTTAGTTGCATTTTTTGAGGTAGTGGTTATACCAGAAAACAAGAGCAGTTTGCCAGCAATCTACCACATCACTCCAGCCACTTCAAATTCTATGCCATCATGTTGTTTGTGTTTATTATGATGCACAACTTTGTATTATGGTTAAGGATAAGCTTCACCTTATGTATAGGAATTTAATAACTCCTCTAGAACAGATTCACACTTTTTGTGGAAATATCAACATAATATATTTTGTATATATACGATGAAACTAAATGGAGAAAGGGTTCATGGTTTGTGAATCTTATAATCATATGATCAGTGTAATCCTTTCAGATAATGATATTGAAGAACACTCTTGAGGACTTATTGTTATCTTGATATGTGTATTGTCAATCTTTCTTAGGTGTTTCCATACCTAAATCTCTTTAGTTCCAGTTGTAATTTCAAATGTTGTTATATGTTTTTATGAGCCTCTTGATGAGTTTATGTGCCTTATCAACTTTTATCTGTCTTTCTTAGTAAGCTTTCTTGGTGAGATGTGCATAGTAACTGGTTTAAGAGCATTCCTTATGACAGTGAATTTTAATGATATTCAGTGATATTATTGTAAGTCTTATAATGGCTTTCTCTTATTCATATATTGAAAATTGGTTATTGTGTTGTTTTTCATCAAAGCTATGGATTTTTGCCTTATAGACCCACTGTCCCTTCTGTTATTCCATACTTTCTTCCTGCCATAGGCTATAAACTTATCTTTTGCTACCATATCAGGTCTAAATACCCTCATTGGTATGACAGTGAATTTGTCTGAAACCCTTTTCAATGATTGAGAGCTTTAACCACCTACCAATTATATAATTAAAATCATATAATATCCCTTGAGCTTAAGATGTGTCTCGTCAGGCACTTGTCACAATCCAACTTCTGATTCCAGCGCTAACATCTTTTGGTGCATCTGTCAGGAGACGAAGGACTTGAAACGAAATATTCTCCCGAGTCTCTTGTTTTGAATTGCTGATGATCAATTTTTGATGGTGAACAAGAATTGTAAACTTGAAGAAGATTGTGATATTTCACCCGGCGACTCCATGACAAATAATCCAGAGGCGACTCCATTGTTTTCAGATCCATCATTCTGATGGAAGTGATCCTATCTAAAAGATATGCCTTCTGCAATTTTTCAAAAATATATGGTTTTCCTAATCCTTTTCCAGATAGAAGTGAATGGGAATTTTATCTTCCAAGGTTTAGCGGACATGATTAGGAAGTTCCAGCTGATTTTTTATGGGATTTTCATGACTGGATTCATATGCTGCATTTTGTTCATGAAGACGTAAAGATTAAGTCGTTTAGATATTCTTTGGAGGGTGCATCCCTTGATTGGTGTAGAGATCTTCCTAAAAATAGCATCACTTGTTTGAAAGAGTTTCATCATGCTTTTAATTCCTTTTAAAAAGAATATAGGTATCTAGTCGAATATTTCACTCTGGAACATTGCTATTAGTTTGATAAGCAATTTGAAAGTGATGATGAACAACATAAATGCAAAGAAAACATGGTTATACCGGAAGGTATTTAGCAACCCTTTTGTTCTCATGATTTTCTTCAATCTCCTATCTTTCAAGAAGAGGATAAACAACAGATTATTGAGCAGCATGATGAGATATTAGGTGAACATAGTGAAAACTTCATAAATCAGCCTTTGTTTGATAAATATCCTAATGATGAAGAGCAGGTTTTTATGTCACCTTGTCTTAAATTTTACAGTGATGATCCAATCTATGACAGTTATGAATCTAAATCCAAGGAAGAAGATGATGCTCCACTCATACAAATTGCCAAGGAATTATCACCTTTGCTGAGAATTGATGATAATCAAAATGGTTATGAGCCTATGTTTGAAATGTATAAATCTGAGTTGCAGGGATACAGTGTCGAAGAAGAAATTTTTGAAAAAAATGAAGAACAAGCTCTTCATCAAAGCATTTTTCTATCAGAGGAAAGTATGGGTCAACCTATCCTTGAACTAAAAGTTGTTTTGAGTAAGTCTCCTTGTCGATTTGCTAATCCTATTATTGATTATATGGAGTTTAGTTTTCTGAAAGTATCTCTTTTTATTAGACTTGGAGTACTTCTTGTCCATAGTAGCAAGTATGAGTCACATTTAGAGATTATGCTTCATACTTTTCAGCCTTTCAACAATGGATGCGAAGACATGTCAAGAAATCAGTTATTGAAAATTTGCTTTTGGAAGTTTGTATATACTTGATCAAGTCAATTTCAACTAATTAGAAGTAGGGATGTACATAAATAAGCTCACCACTCGAGTATTGGTTTCAATTTTAGATTGCAGTTTGATTTAGTTTCAGTTATGTTGAAATAAGTTGCAGAAGATATAAATCTAGCCTATGACTCCATTACCCAATGGCTAGGCATGCTGGTCTTATTGAGTTAATGAGCAGAATTGTTGGTTGGAGAAATAAGGGTTTGACAAGGCACTGGAAATACGGTCCTTGAAGCCTCAGAGGGAGGACTTCATCCCCAATAGGAGCCATTGTTAGCACTATAAATGTTAATAGTCTGACCACCATTGTATCATTGTTTTAGAATTTTTCTTCTTCCCTAACCTATGTCAAAGTTCTAGTCATTTTCAATAAAAGTCAAAAAGAGTCTCAAAACCAAAAGATTTTTTAAGTTTTATAGGTGGTATTGTGTCTTAGGTTCATAAAAATAATTTAAAAACCATTGTTTTAACTTAGGTTAGTGTCAAAATTTATTTTTAGTTTTAGTAATAAAATAATAGTTGCTCTTTCCGGGTTAATAACTACCCTTTTGAAGGTTGCATTGGTGACACAGAGAAAAGAGAAGTTATTTCTTCAGGAGCATATTTTCATTGGTGACACAAAGAAAAGGGCAGTTATTTCTCTGAAGTTTGGTTACATTGCAACACAGAGATAAAGGCATCTATTTCTACGAAACTACATAAAAAGCTACAAAGAGTATTTTTAGGGAAAAGATCAATATCCTTTGAAATTAATTGAAAAGAGGCATTTATCAGGTGAAAGGATATTTCTTTTTGAATGTTGAAGGTATGCTGAAACAAGAGGTACTTCCTTGATGAAAGGTGTCTATTGGAGGATTTATTAAAGGAGTCAGTAACCCAAGTAAGGCAAATGTTTTTTACAGAAAATCTAGTTTTACAAGCAAACCCAGTAAGTAGTTATTACCTGGAAAATTCATGCAAGGAGCAATTTTCAGAGAAAAGATCATTCTCCTTTGAAAATAATTGAAGATCTTCTATGTTATGAGATATTATTATTTTTGAAAGGGTGATTATTTCTAAATTAGAAGTAATATTATAAAGGAGTGATTATATCGTTGGTGGAGCTAACCTATAGGTATTCATTATGGCTGAAGCGGAAAATAAGCTACAAGGTATAAATATTTAAATGACACAGAGGAGTGATGTATTGTATGGGGTGACTTGGAGCTTAGATTTGAATCATTTCAAATCATGTTAATTAAACCATACAGTGATTAAATGCGTAGACTCCAGAGGATTAGGTTCGTTGTTTTCATGATTGAGTTCTCCAAGAAAGTTACAGCTAATAGTGCTACATTTTCCAGCAAACAGCTTGTCATCTCAAGCAATAAAGAAGGGTTGTGTGTATGGTTTCTATCTCTAGTTGGAAAGTTGTATATTATGGCTATATCTGCAAGTGGTGGAAAGCTAAGTCATCACCCAAGAAACAACATGAATACCATGCTAAAAATGCTCTGTCCAGGCAAAGTGAAAAAACAAAGACAGAGCCCGTGGATTTATTTGAAAGTATAGATGATTCTTGTAATAATGGAGATTATGTGGCAATAAAGCTATAACTGAACAGAAAACTCATTGATAATCCTAGTCTGAAAGATGAAATTATAAATGTTGATAAAAGCCTAAGAAATGAAGCCAAGAAGACCAGAGCTCAGAAACAGAAATATGCAGGAAAAGGAAAAGCTAAAAGACTCACTAAGGTAGAGTCCCTCAAAATCTTTGCTTCTATACTTGATTTTATTTAAACATGGAAAATCAAAGAAGGAGAAGCACGCATTTTTGGATTAATCGACAAATGAATCTATCTACAGGATTTATGATAATAGCTACATGTTTCTGAGGATAGCTATTATTTCCTAAATTTTTGTATAAAGGAAGTGGAGGTAGTTTTTTGTTCAGGTCTCGAAGGGTGCTACTAAGGAGTAATTACATGCATGAATTATCAACAGAAGAAGTTGTTGCACGGTGTCAATTGATCAAGTTCCCTTTCAAATTTTAGAATTCTTTTTTGCACTTTTTGGGGAGAGATCCAGATGTCAACTTCAGCTGCTAGTTTCATTTTTTGAGGAAGTGGTTATACCAGAAAACATGAGAAGTTTTCCAGTGGTCTGCCACATCAATCCAGCCACTTTGAATTATATGCCATCATGTTGTTCATGTTTATTATGATGCACTACTTTGTATTATGGTTAAGGATAAGCTTCACCTTATGTATAGGAATTTAATAACTCCTCTAGAACATATTCACACTTTTTGTGGAAATATTAGCATAATATATTTTGTATATATAAGATGAAACTCAATGGATAAAGGGTTCATGGTTTGTGAATCTTATACTTATATGATTAATGTACTCCTTTCAGATAATGATAATGAAGAAAACTCTTGAGGACTTATTGCTATCTTGATATGTGTATTGTCAATCTTCCTTACGTGTTTCCATACCTAAATCTCTTCAGTTCCAGTTGTAATTTCAAATGTTGTTATATGTTTTTATGAGCCTCTAGATGAGTTTATGTGCCTTATCAACTTTTACCGGTCTTACTTAGTAATATTTCTTGGTGAGATGTGCATAGTAACTGGTTTAAGAGCATTCCTTATGACAATGACTTTTAATGATATTTAGTAAGATTATTGTAAGTCTTATGATAGCTTTCTCTTATTGATATATTGAAAACTGATTCTTGTGTTGTTTTTCATCAAGTTAGTGGATTTTTTCCTTGCAGAGCCACCATCCCTTCTGTTATTCCATAATTTCTTCCTGCCATAGGCTACAAACTTATCTTTTGCTATCATATCAGGTCTAAATACCCTCATTGGTGTGACAGTGAATTTTTCTTAAACCATTTTCAGTGATTGAGAGCTTTAACCACCTACCAATTATATAATTAAAATCATAGAATGTCCCTTGAGCTTAAGATGTGTCTCATCAGGCACTTGTCACAATCCAAGTGTTGATTCCAACGCTAACATATTGAGTCTTCTTGACTTAGCCACACACTTTTATGGACATTATGTTGCAGATGAGATGGAGATTACTTCATAGACCTGAACATGGATTATTTTGATGGGATGGATTCTTGATCGAGTTTATTATGTGACGGGATGCAAGAGAAACGACTGAAACAGGGCATGAGGATGTGCATTCTCGTGATGAGAGTGTATGGTTGGATTAGCTACCCAACTAGTTCGAATCATAGGGGCTAGAAATGTGCAGATCTATGATGTATACATAGCATATTATGTTATGTTGATTTGTGTTAGAGTACCTTAATATGAAGATTCACATGATGATATTGATGATACATGATGGATCAACACTATATGTTACAGATATAGCATGTAGCTTAAGTTAAGGAGATTGACTTCCCACAATGGAGGCAGCATGTGGAGTTTGCGACAGGTATGATGGATGATCATGGAATGAGGATATGTTAACATGGACACATTTTTTTCTATGGATTCATGGACCTTGGTGGTTTGTGCGATGGATATAGCAGAGATGGTGGCATGGACATGGGTATGTTAGAGCCGAAGATACTTTGCAACGATATGTTGCAACAGTATGTTGCGATGATATATTGCGACAATATGATGATGGAATTATCGAGGATGACAACCTTATCTAGAGTGGGGGATGATGTAAGGCCCTCGAGATGATGTTGTGACAACCGAGTGTAGTGGGTGCACCTTGGCGTGATGGGCGCCCGACTCGGCAGCCATGTGACGAGCAAATGTGTTTGAGCAATGCGAGGGACGTGTGTGGACGAAGTGCGACAAACGTTCCTATGGTGGTTGAGCCACGTTTCCACGATGACCATGTGACGAAAGAATTGTGACGGGTCCGACGAAACAGAAAAAATACTAAGTATGGAGCGGTGCGACGTGATGACCTTATAGCGTGCGAATGACACATCGGTGGCGGGCCGAAGTTATGATGAAACGTCACATGATCGACAAAGGGGCACCTTGGTTAATTACAATGGGCTTGCGGATGGATAAGTTGGGTCAGCCAGGGGTGTCGTGACCCAACCGTGTGATAAACACATGTGGCGTTGTGCGTATATATTCAAATGGACGAACATGGAGATGGAAGGCAACCCAAGTTGGGAGTTCATAAAACATTGAACGGTGAAGTGAACATGCCGAACAAAGGAGGTGTGAAAGATTTGAAGAACTGGCAGACGAATTTCGAAGGGAGTTTTGGTCAAGGTCGATTCGGGTGCATGTTGTGCAGGCCATGCACCCGCACTACAGGCACGTTGTGGAAGGCATCGAGCGAACATGTTCAAGTCGGGTGTTTTCGTGAACAGAGGGCACACATGCAGGCAAGGTCGAGTCAGGCACGACCTGAACACATTTCTGAACGTGTGCAGAACCGTGCATGGGTTAAGGGCACGACTTGTGCAGAGCATGACTCGAGTGACCTAATCTGCACGACAAGGAGGTCGACTTGGGCAGTTCGTGCAGGGAGTGACCCTGGTGACTCGAGCTGCACGACCTTGTGGGCAGAAGTCAGAAAACTAATTCTAAGGAGAAATTTTTTATTTCCAATGGATTGTTGGATTGTTGGGAGCATTGTAGCTCGAGCCAAAAACACAAGTGTTGGACACACCTTGGCAAGAAGTGCAAGTGGCTTGCACATGCTTGGTATTGTATAATCATTGTAAAATTGTACATTTGAACTATTATATATTATTTGGTAGACTTTCCAGGATTTTCCCCTCCAAAGTATGTATGGGTGTACTTTTTGGATGTTATGAATTTTTAATTGATGAAAGATTAAATATTGAAGATTAATTCCACTACATTGTTAAGAACACTCAATTGGTGAAATTGGCCAAATGTTGAAGATAGGTGTAGTCTACATGCTTGAGTATTGTTAAAAATAAAAAGTGTGGTAGTGTTGCGCCCACTATACGTAGTTGAAAGAGAACCACAAGTATAGGGTCGTGACAGTTGGTATCAGAGCTTGATTCAGAGCGATTCAAGTTGTGTTAATTATTGAAGTATGAAGAACTGATCCCACTGTTACTTCGTATCAGTTGGTATTAGAGCTTAATTCAGGCATGTCAAGATGCGTCGATTATTGAAGTATGAAGAATTTATCCCACTGCTACTTTATATTAGTTGGTATCAGAGCTTGATTCACGGCGAGTCGAGTTGTGTTGATTATTCGGGAAGCATGAATGTAGTTGCAGGGTTGAAAGTGGTATTGAAGTTTGAACTTATATTATTTTGTATTATTGAGACCTTGGCAGGGGCAAGACATTGGTTAGGGACGAAGATGTAGAACAAGACATGGAAATATGAGAAGAATGCCAAGAGAGGCTCTTTGAGACCTTACACATGTTAAGTTTTATGAAAGAAGAGAACCCATGAATTTGTGTCGAACTTGAAGTCTTGGAGGAGAATGTTGAGGTTGAACTTTTTCGACTCGGTTGGGAAATGGAGCAAGATAGAACTATAGGATATTATAAGGAAGAAGAAGAGGTCGAGACATGTGAAGAAGAGGATGTTGCAGGTGTGTCAATGATCAAGGAGGAACTTGATGAACATGTTGAACCAGGATCGTACACATTACAAGCATTGATGATGGAGGATACTCACTTAGAGATCCTTCATGGAGGTATGAATTGTGTTTCATTTGATAATTTGGAGGATGGACCATATGCAGGGATGAGCAAAGTGATAACTCCTTTGTCAATGCCATGGATGATCTCTCCAACTATGATGAGACCTTGTACATTGGAGAAGATGAGAGCACTGTTTGTTGCAGAACTTGTTAGGGAAATTTTTGACCTCATGCTATAAGATTCAAATTCCCATGACAAGGGTGGAACTTGATGAGCTTTGTGACAAATGGGTCATGCTTAGCCATATGGAGAATTGGCTAAGTGCCTGTCGTGACTCATGGACTGGTTGGAGGAAGGGCACACTATTTGCGTAGACTTCTTCATGGTTGGAACCAAGAAGGAAATCTTGGTGGACCTTTAGTGGGGGAGGCAACAGTGAAGGAAGGACCTATGATGATGGGATATGAAGGTAGAAGTGACCAAGGGCACTTACTTGGATGATGGATAGAGATGAGATGACTAGAGTTGTGTTGAGTCCACTCTTGATGGAAACATGGACTACAAAATTCATGGACATTGACATGAGGGCATGGTAGGACATTATGCAGGTGCACTTATAGAGATGCCGCTTATTAGCATCATGATGGATTGTCAAAGCAAGATGTTAAAGCAATATGGATTTGTTGGTACTACAGGGATACCCTTTTACATATATGGACCGATGGAGATGTTGTTCACCTTTGAGAAACAAGGCCATCGATGATTGAATGGAGCTGATGCATAGTAATTCATGGTGATTGGAGATGGTTGTAGTCATTGGAGACTTCATATTATAGTGGTCTTGGAGTATCTGATTCATTGATGAGTTTAGGTCAAGATATGTGCTAATTTTGATGCATTATGGGATGCATACCTTAGACACAATTATGGGGTGTGTTCGTGAGGACTGACTTGATGGATATGATCGAGACAGGACACTTTGGAGTTCGATAGAGATGGCTTGGTGAGGTACACTTGGGCATGGGTTGAGTCTTCTTGTCTTAGCCACACACTTTGATGGACATTATGTTGCAGATGAGATAGAGATTGCTTCATGGACCTGAACATGGATTGTTTTGATGGGATGGATTCTTGATCAAGTTGATGATGTGACGGGATGTAGGAGAAACGACTGACACATGGTATTAGGATGTGCATTCTCGTGATGAGAGTGTATGGTTGGATTAGCTACCCAACTAGTTCGAATCATGGGGGCTAGCAATGTGCGGAATTATGTTGGATACATAACATATTATGTTATGTTGAGTTGTGTTAGAGTACCTTGATATTAAGATTCAAATGATGATATAAACGATATATGATGGGTCAACACTATATGTTGCAAATATAACATGTAGCTTGAGTTGAGGAGATTGACTTCACACAATGGAGCCAACATGTAGAGTTTGCGACGGGTGTGATGGATGATCACGGATTGAGGAGATGTTCCCATGGACACATTTTTTGTTATGGAGTCATGGACCTTGGTGGTTTGTGTAATGGATATATCAAAGATGGTGGCATGGACATGGGTATGTTGGAGCCGACGATACTTTGTAATGATATGTTGCGACGATATGTTGCAACGGTATGTTGCGATGATATATTGTGATGATATGATGATGGTATTGTCGAGGAAAACAACCTTATTTAGAGTGGGGGAGGATGTAAGGCCCTCAAGATGATGTTGTGATGACTGAGTGCAGCGGGCACGCCTTAGCAAGATGGGCGCCTGACTCAGCAGACGTGCGACGGGCAAACACGTTCGGGCGTTGCGACGGATGTGTGTGGACGAAGTGCGACGAGCGTTCCTACGGTCGTTGAGCGACATTTCCATAGTTACCATGTGATGAAAGAAATGCGACAAGTCCGACGAAACGAAAAAACGACTAAGTATGGAGCAGTGTGATGTGATGACCTTATAGCATGCGGATGACACATCGGTGGCGGGTCGACATTATGATGAAATGTCACACGGTCGACGAAGGGGTACCTTGGTTAATTACAAGGGGCTTGTGGATGGATAAGTTGGGTCGGCTAGGGGTGTCGTGACCTAACCATGTGATAAACACATGTGGTGTTGTGCGTATAGATACAAACGGACGAACATGGAGATGGGAGGCAACCGAAGTTGGGAGTTCATACAACATTGAACGGTGCAGTGAACAGGCTGAACAAAGAAGGTGTGAAAGATTTGAAGAATCAATAGACGAAGTTCGGAGGGCATTTCAGTCAGGGCCGAGTTGGGTGCAGGTCATGGAGGCCATGCGCTCGCACTGCAGGCATGTTGTGGAAGGCGTCGAGTGAACAGGGTCGAGTCGAGCGTTTTCACGAACGAACTGCGGAGGGTGCGCGTGCAGGCAAGGTTGAGTCGGGCACAACCCGAACGCATTTCTGAATGCATGCAAAACAATGCACACATTCAGGGCGTGACTCCTACAAAGCATGACCCAAGTGACCCGAACGACACAACAAGGAGGTCGACTTGGGCAGTTTGTGCAGAGAGCGGCCCCGGTGAACCGGGCCACACGACCTTGTGGGAAGAAGTCATAAAACTATATCTAAGGATAAATTTGGGGCTTCCAGTGGATTGTTGGATTGTTGGAGATCATTGTAGCTCAGGCCAAAAACACAAGTGTTGGGCACACCTTGGCAAGAAGTGCAAGTGGCTTGCACAGGCTTGGTATTGTATAATCATTGTAAAATTGTATGTTTGAACTATTATATATTATTGGGCAGGATTTTTGAGAGTTTCCCCTCCCAAGTATGTATGGGTGTACTTTTTGGATGTTGTGAATGTTTAAATGATGAAAGATTAAATATTGAAGATTAATTCTGTTGCATTGTTAAAAACTCTCAATTGGTGAAATTGGCTAAGTGTTGAAGATATGTGTAGTCTACATGCTTGAGTATTGTTAAAATGAAAAAGTGTGGTAGTGCCCCACCAATTATACGTTGTTGAAAGAGCACCACAAGTATAGGGTCGTGACATCGCCAAACCCGCATCATCTTTCCCTCTGAAAGTAAATTTTTTTATTGTTTTATCCGCTATCTTTGACATGTTCTCACATGATTAGAACATGAAATTATTTGAGTCATTAAACATCAAAATTAGGCAAAATAAATAAGCACTCCAAGACATTTGTTGCTGAAGAAAGCCATAACTTTCTTATGACCTTGTATATTTCAAAATAGAGTCATATACAAGCTAGTTGAATACTTGCAGACTTTTTTTTCCCTCCAAGAAAAAACCTCACAAGTAAACCCAAGGATGTTTTCCCACATAGGGATACTTTCCCATTTACATATGACATTCTAATAAACTTGTCAATCTAAACTAGTGTGCTTCACCCATGAGATTCAAACCAATAATTTTATGTCATAGATATAGCCAAATCGACCACAACAACTAACTAAGATGAGCTCTTGGGCTTCTTTACCAACTATTTAAGACATATCATTGAGATAAGAAGGTTAATGTCAATAATAAGGTTACTCAAAAACCAAGAATTCCTGACACATATATAGCCAAATCGACCACAAGAACTCGCTGAGATAACCCCTTGGGCTTCTTTACCAACAATGACAGATCATTGATATAAGAAGGTTAATGTCAATAAGGTTACTCAAAAAGAATTATACGGTCATGACAAATCAACAACGCTCAAAGTTAAAGTTAGCATGAATGTAAAATGAAAGAAAAATAATTCAGGACTTTGATTTACAAATACGCAAAAGCCAGAAGTTTTTATTGAGGAAACAGGCTAAAAATTATTGAAATTTGCAAATTTAAGTAATATGAAAAATGGGATAAAAAGGGAAAGTCGGCCATCAAACGGTCTCAAAACATCTTGTAAGTGCAAACTTAATTGGTTAAAACCACTGCAACATATGAAAAATGAAAAACAACACCAAAAAGGTCGCCATGAAAATTATTTCCAAGGTGTACAGATACGAAAAATCTTGATGGAATCCTGGTGGAAACGCCTGAAAAAAATAAATTGCAAAGTGCAACTTTAGGTGGATGATAAAAATTAGTGTATGCGTAACAATAAAAACAGACTGGCCATCAAAGAGTTTGAAAATGATAAATTGAATTTTCATTTTAATTTTGAGTGAGCAAAACAAAGAGCGTGAAATTTTGTAGTATCTCCGTACTTGTGAGTCATCAACGTTTTCAGTATAGTTTGGAACTTGGAAGGTTGAACAACTCACTTACGAATTTTCAATTATTGTGTTATAATTTCACTCATACTATTTACTGGTGACCTAGAAAACCAAAAGGTGACCAACAAAATTTTAATCATCATACTTGCTTAAAATTTCGCCCCTCAAAATCTCGGTGACCCTAGAAAACCAAAGAAGCCCTGATCTCTATGACGAGGGAATCAATGACCTATGTAACATCATTGACTAATCAAAATTAGAGCCATATTGTTCATTATATAGGATATTGTCACTAACTATTGCAACAATTCTTGTGAGGTAGAAGTGAGAATAAAATTTGTTAAGGAATTTAACTTGGTGATGATTAAATATATATATCGCAAATTTAAACATTATAGAATATAATGGTCCAAGCTTAACTAATGGATGGTCAAAGGAAAATCCATATATCATCCCATGAGTCTTATTTTCGCAGGAAGTAATAAATTGCCATGTATTGAGATGTGAAGTGAGTAAGCAAATTTCTTGCTCATGGCTCTTGGAGAAGAATTTGCATAAATTTTGGTGGGTAATAGCCTCTAATAATCTACATATTTACAATTCTACTCTATAAGTGCTAAAGGAAAAATAAATAATGGTGTGAAATAACTCTTGTAAGCATATTTTTTTACATCTTATTATTCCTAACCATTTTTTATTAGTTATATCTTTTTTCTATTTTAGTTTTATTGTCTTTTCAATTTGACTTTTCTATTTTGTTATGTCTTTTCCTTTTTGTTATGTCTTTTCCTTTATGTTTTTAGTTTCTAATTTAGTAATCACCATTTTGCAATGGAGTTGTCTAACGAGACAGAGGAATTGCCCGGATGGCCAAAATTGGCCGGAATCCGGGCCAAAAAAATTTAAGAAATCTTACAATAACAGTGTTTGAATCATGATTTTGATGGTGGAAATGGATTCAGCACCATCAAAAACCTCTAGGGCACCCAAAATATTAAATTTTGATAGTTATAACGTGGATTTACAAAAATCCCTCTCGGATTTTCTTAAAATCTTACCGAAACTTTTGGGCAATGAACCTTCAATTCTCTCCACCAATAAAATAATACTAAAATACAATTATTTGCCTAATGTTATACATTGGCAAATAGGTAAATATTTATAACCAAAGTATAACTAATGCAAAGTGATTAATATAATTTTGATCTTAGAGAAGGACTAATAACATATTTACTGATGATATTGAAGATTTTTGGACAACTATGTATTCTCAATGAGATGTACACTTCACCCACCTTTAGGGATAAAAACTTAGAACATAAATAAACATAGTAGCTAGTCCCTGCAGCTCAGCTTAAATATAGCCAAATTAGATGTAAAGAGTCACATGTACATTAATAATAAATAATTAGATGTTCAAATGTGGTCGATAAGAAAATTAAGTAAGCATGTTGTGAGGGTGTAGGGTCATCTCTTAAAGATTGTCGACAATAAAAATATGCAGTCAATATGTCCCAACAAATATACGCCTTTTTTTAAACAAATATGCAAGTTGTTGAATGTCAAACAGATGTCCAAAAGAAAAATATGCTAGTTACATAGATATCTAAGCCAATAATTAAATCTATGGTTGCAGAATTTGCCATATATGTTAACATGGATAGGATTTTGGCTCTAATATAACTATATCCATTCCATTGGAGGAGATAGTTTACATAGCTCCATTTTTATAATATTCATCTTACTGTTTTTAAAATATTTGTGTATGTATTTATTTTATCTTTAAAAATATATTTAATGTAGCTATTTTTTTTAAATAGAAAAAATATATTATTTAAATATAGAATAAAAATACAATTATTTTATATTTAAAAATATATTTAAAATGTTAATTTAAAAAAAAAAAATTAAACATATTTTTTGGCAGAAAAATCATAACCTTTTATTATGTAATATCCCAAATTAGGAATAAACAATAATATAAAGCACAAAAGACTAAAACCACAACTAAACAAGAAATGGTATTAAAACACCATGATATGAGCCAAAATCATCTGAGCCATTTTATTAATTTTCTGTCGGAAAAAGGTACAATGAGGTGCTCAGAAAGTTGACACCTTGGCCTGCACAAGACAGGCTGAAATATCTCCTTAATTCCGAACATAAACTTTGCTGCTCTACGTGGCTCCTCCTCTATGTTTCCAATGTTGGAACTGTTGTTGTTGGCTAGAAATGAACTACGGGTTGAGCCTAATCTGTTGCTCAGAAAATTATGGGAATTAGACACCGGACTCCCCTCAACAAACCCACAAAATCCCACAAAGGGTTTCCAGAAATCCCGACCCTGAAAATTTTCCCCCTTAGGCTTGGCACATTGCTCTGCTGGGAATTCTAGTTCTCTAGGTGAACTCCTGGAAGATGTTATCGGAAATATGCCCAAAATCCTGGTAGGAGGTTCCTAGCCTCCCCTCCAAAATCTGGACTGAAATATGCTCTCTCTCCCAACGTTGCTCCTAAACTGGATTGTGTATTCCCTTTGTTGCATGTGTGGCCTCTGCGTTGTCCTGGAGGGACTGCGTATGCCTGGATGTTTTCCTGCAAACCTTCTCTCAAAACCATATGGAACTCCTTTCCTGAGCGGGCACTCGAAGTCCCTCGAGGCAGAGGTTGAGATCTTCACTCAGAAATCTTTGTGTTAAATAGCACTTGCAGACTTGGCTAAACAACTCAAGCGTGCTACAGTCTATCAGATAGAAAATCAGTGATTGAATGAATGAGGAATGAGTTTCTCTCATCCTCTTTTACGTAGGTTGAGCCCCCAACATTCCCTTGGTCCCACCTTGATTGCGCTACCCCTCTTCCATCATATCCCTGTGTTGTTGTCTCTCCCATGATGTCACAGTGCTGCTACCTACGTTGTTGCCCCTCCCATGCTGCCACTAGGACGTTGTCTCCTTAAAGTGGCTAGCCTAATGGGACCCACTTCATCTTTAATATTTTCCTTAGTGACTTTAGGAAAGTGAATTAACTATATGGTTTATTTGTGGGTCCCCTCGCCCACATTATCCCTGTTGAACATTAGAAAAGGCAAAATTTAACAAAATTTAATATTCCAATTAGTTGATTGCTAATTTGGAATATTACAATCCTCCCTGCCAAAACGTTGCTTGTCCTCAAGCGACTGCAAGGAAGTATGTTGCAGGATCTTCTACCCCTCCCAAGTATCATCTTCATCTAGGAGGTTCCTCCACCTGATCAAATACTCCTTCACTACCCTGCTCCTCAAATGTCTCTCCCATGTATCTAAGATGGCCTCCGCCTGTAGCACCAGATTACCCTCATCATCAGTAGGCGGGAGTTCCGTGGTTGCAGTCATCTACTGCCCCAAAGCCTTCTTGAGGCATGAAACATGGAAGATGTTGTGTATCTGGGTCCCTTGTGGTAGTTCCAGCTCATATGCCACCTCTCCAACCCATCAGATGACCTTGTATGGCCCATAAAATCATGGCTTGAGCTTTTCAACTCCCTTCTGCTTCAGCGTGGACTGCCTATACGACTGAAGACAGAGGTACACCAAGTCATCCACCTCAAACTTCCTCTCCAAGCGGCCTCTATCTGCGTACATCTTTTGTTAGTTTTGGGTTGTGGCCAAGTTATCCTTGAGAGCCCGGAGTATGTCTTGGCTCTCTTGGATCCAGTCTTTGGCCCTGGGGGCCTAATTAGCTCCAAACATCACATCAGCAAAATTCAGAGCATTATAACCATACAAAACATGAAATGGAGACATATCGATCGACATGTGGAAGTCGTGTTATAGCAATATTCTCCCAAGTGAAGTCAGTGTATCCAAGCCTTCTTTTCTCCTATGACATAGTTCCTCAAGTAGCCCTCCAGCCATTTATTCACGATCTCAGTTTGCCCATCTGTCTACGAGTGGTTGTTGGTGCTGGGTATTAATTGTGTGCCCACCAAACAGAACAGCTCTTGCCAAAAACCTCCCATGAACCGGTTGTCCCTGTCACTGACTATGGTCTTTGGAAGATCATGCAGTCTGAAGATGTCCATGAAAAATAGCTCAGCTACTTGTGAAGCAGTGTACCGAGTTGAAATAGTGAAGAAATGGGCATACTTCATTAACCGATCAACCACCACGAAGATGTAATCCTTGCCCTGTACCATGGGAAATCCCGTGATGAAGTCCATAGAAATGCTTTCCCACTTCCCCTTTGGAATGGGAAGAGGATGCAACAACCCCGCCGGAGGGTTCAGCTCCCCTTTGTTCTTCTGGAAAACTACACACTCCCTGACATGGCGGAGTACGTCCTCCTTGAGGCCCTTCCAAGAGAACCTCTCTCTGATGGTCGGTATGTCTTGGTAAATCCCTGGTGGCTTGAAATCGATGAGTCATGGGATGCATGAAAAATATTCTCCCTTAGATGGGAGTTACCTGTCAAAAATATCTGGTCACGATAGTAGATGACCTCATCCATTACCCTATACCGGTCATCCGTCACCTACCCATCCAGCACCTCACATGCAAACCTGTCTTTGGAGTACTCTACCAACAGTTGAGCCCTCCAATCTACGTCAATGCTCATCAAGGATAGAGACGCTGGTCTTTGGGACAACACATATGCTACTACGTTGTTCTTCCCCTTGACATACTCGATGTCAAAGTCGTATGCATGGATCTTGCTGACCCACTTCTGCTTCCTCTCCTGCAGTTGTTTCTGCTCGAGGAAGAATCGAAGGTTGTTGTGATCTATCCTCAACTAGAACCTATTCCCCACAAGATACTGCTGAAACTTAGCCAATGCATGCATGATGTTCGGCATCTCCTTGTCATAGAAGGGGTATAGTCTCTCATGCAGCAGCAAATTATGGCTCTCGAAAGTTATGGGGTGACCCCCCTGCATCAGTATTGCGCCTACCCCTTCCCCTAAAGCATCACACTCCAGCACAAAGGGTTGCATGAAGTCTGGTAGGGATAATACCAGAAAGATACTCATCACCTCCTTGAGCTTGTCAAAGGCCCTCTGCGTAGTCTCAGTACAACTAAAAGCCCCCTTTTTGGTGAGGTCTGTGAGGGGTGTTGTGAGCTTTGAAAACCCTTTGAAAAACTTCCGGTAGTAGGTACAAATACCCGCAAACCCTCGGAGCTCTGTCACATTCTAGGGCTCTGGCCAATCCTGGGTGGGCCTGATATTCTCCTCGTGGACTCTCACTCCATCCACTTTGATGATATGCCCCAAATATAGCATATTTGTCAAACCAAACTCACATTTCGACAGCTTGGCATAGAAATGTTGCTCCTCCAAGATACGCAGCATCGTCTCTATGTGCTACAAATGCTCCTCCCATGTGCGGTTGTATATGAGGATGTTATCAAAGAACACCAACACAAACTTTCTCAATTGACCACGGAAAATGTGGTTCATGCAAGACTGAAAAGTAGCTGGAGCATTGGTCAGCCAAAAGGGAATCACTAAGAACTCTAAATGGCCATAGTGACATCGGAATGCAGTCTTTGGAACATCCTTGTCCCTCACCTTGATCTAGTGGTACCCCGACCTCAGATCAATCTTGGAGAATAAATTTTCCCCCCTCAGCTCATCCATCAACTCATCGATCCTGGGAATAGGGTAGTGGTTCTTCATGGTCTTCTTGTTCAGAGCCTTGTAGTCTATGCACATTTGCAATGTGTCATCCTTCTTCTTCACCAAGACCACCAAAGAAGCAAATGGGCTTGTACTAGGCCTGATGTGGCCCAATTCTAAGAGTTCATGAATAGCTCTCTCAATCTCATCCCTGTAGGCCTTGGGATGCATGTAGAGGGTGGTGATCATGGCCTGAATTCCAAACTCCAGTTCAATAGTGTGCTCAAACCCCCGATCTGGTGGTTGTCCTAGTGGAATGTCCCCAAAAACCATAGAGTAACGGTCTAGGCTAGCTTGAGGCACTTGCATCTGAAACCCTGAACTCCACAGCCCACTCAATGTCTCCCTTCCGGAAATATACTTCCATCCTATGCGCAGAAACTGTTTGAGGGGGGTATGTGTGCATGCCCCTGAGCATCACCTACTTCCCACTCTTCTTGTCCACAAACTCCATTTTCAGTGTCTACCAATTAGTGGTGACCTTCCCAAGGGTGATGAGCCACTGGACTCCCAATACTACGTTGGTGTCCAAAATATCAACCACTAAGAAGTGATATGTCATAGTGTGTGTCCCCACAGTCACTAACAATACTGGAACATAACACATGCACTGCATGGTCATGGCTCTTGGAACCAACACAAAGAACCCATCAAAGCCCTTTATATGTATGCCTTTCCTTTGTACCATATGGGCATCAATAAAGTTGTGTGTGGCCCCGTTGTACACCAGCATTAAGACACACTGCCCCCGAACTGTCCCTCGGACCCTTAGTGTTAAGTACTTGGGTACTCCCCGCAAGGATGCAAGGACCCCTCCTGTTGGTGCAAACATTGATCCTCCTGCTACTGGGGGAGGTGGTGATGATTCTCTCTTGGTGCTTTGGTGCCGGCATCTCCTCCCAACTCATCATATGTCTTTTCTTCTCCCTCACTGTCGGAGAAAACCTCAATGTAATGTGCCTTCCCTTTGGCACATATGTGACCCGGTGCCCATGGCTCCTGGCAAGTGAAGAAAAGCTTCCTCCTTCTCAAATCTTTTCGGGTGTCATCATCCAGAGGCCATCGGCCCTAGTTTACTCTCGAAGATGGGGCTCTCACTTCCTTCCCTCTATGTTAGAAAATTGGTCTATTGGGCATGGGATCCCTCATCCTCGGCAAAGCTCCTGCAAATATCTGGTTCTCCCTACTAAGTCCTGCAGCGTAGTAGGCCGAGTAGACTTCACTAGCCTGAGAAAGGGTTCAGTCAATCCGTCAATGAACATATATATCCTCCTATGCACAGACAAATCTGGAACCATCACTGAAAGTCTCAAGAACTCATAAATGTAGGTTTTTGTGTTCCCTATCTGTTTGAGCTTGGTTAGCTCAACAAAATGCTCCTTCAGATCTTTCTGATCAAACCTCTGTATCAATATCTGCGTGAACTCATCATACGTTGTCACTCCTGAGTGACCCAGCATATCCATCCCATGGAACCACCAATTATGGGCTTCTCCCTCAAGATGTAGCGCAGACACCTTGATGGCATCCACCTCTGCCATCTGATTAAGCTGGAAATAAATGTTTAGCTTCTCCACCGAATCTTTGGCTGAAAATTTTGATGACCCATATAACATAGGCAAGAAAATTCTTCCCACGATATGTTGCAATTCCTTTCCTTGCGTGTACCCTCCTCCTCTAGTTTGGCCTCGTGGTTTGTTGTTATTCTTAAACTAGCAGAACTCATTGAAGGTGAGGACATCTCTGAACTCTGGCCCATAAGACTGATACTCAGCGAAGTACTCTCCATAGTGAGCCACCTCCAGCTCTTGTGGTCCGCCTTCTCCTGCTCCCGAAGCCAAGAATGTGGGCATGGTGGAACGTGGAGTGTGTGGCGCCACTTGCTACATAGTGTTAGGCTCAGGTGGGTGATGGGAGGTGCCAGATCCTTCTCTGATCTGGAATTCCCTTGGAATTTCCCTCTGCTTGTTATCTCCAATGAAATTCTACCTCATCTCCTTTATCCTCTTAGTGAGCTCCTGCATTGACTTTAGAAGGAGGCTAGAAAACTCCTTTCCATCGTCTCTTTCCTTTGCCATCGGTGTGTTTCCCCTCCCTTCTTCCACCAGAACGTTGTCTACTTGGTTTGGGGTAATTTCAAGCCTCCTTTCTCTGCTTTTATACCGCTTCCTTCGGTATGTGATGTTCTACCTATCCTCCAGTGTCATAGAACAAGCACTCCATAGGTTTTTCCAAGTCAATGAGCTCTAATACTACTGTAATATCCCAAATTGGGAATAAAAAACAATATAAAGCACAAAAGACTAAAACTACAACAAAACAAGAAATGTTATTAAAACACCATGATATGAGCCAAAATCATCTGATACATGTTATTAATTTTATGTTGGAAAAGGGTACAATGAGGTGCTTATAAAGATAGCACCATGGCATGCACAAGAGAGGCTGAAATATCTCCTCAATCCCGAACAGAAACTATGTTTCTCTGTTGCTCTGCGTGGCTCCTCCTCTACACTGCCAGTGTTGGAACTATTGTTGCTGGCTGGAAACGAGCTACGTGTTGAGCCTGATCCATTGTTTAGAAAATTTAGGGAATTAGACACCAGAATCCCCTCAACAAACCCACAAAAACCTGTGAATGACTTCCAGAAATACCGACCCCGAAAATTTGCCCTCATGGGTTTGGCACGCTGCTCTGCTAGGAAATATGGTTCTCTGGTTGAACTGCTGGAAGATGCTATCAAAAATATTCCCAAAACCCTGGTAGGAGGTGCCTAGCCTCCCCTCCAAACTCTAGACTAAATCTGCTCTCTCTCCCTCTCTCCCAAGGTTGCTCTTCAACTCAACTGTGTATTCCCTATGCTACCTATTTGGCCTTTACGTTATCCTGGATAGACTGCATATGCCTAGATGTTTACCTGCAAACCTTCTCTCAAAACCGGATGAAACTCCTCTCCTGAGAAGGCACTTGAAGTCCCCCGAGGTAGAGGTTGAGATCTCCGCTCAGAAATCTATGTACTAAACAGCACTTGCAAACTCGGCTAAAAAGCTCAAGCGTGCTACAGTCTATCAGACAAAAAATCAATGATTGAATGAATGAGGAATGAAATTATTTCATCATCTCTTACCTAGGTTGATCCCCCAATGTTCCCTTGGGCCCACCTTGACTACGATGCCCCTCTGCCAGCCTATCCCTACACTGCCATTACGTTGTTGTCTCTCCCACACTGTCACTGCGCTGCCTATGTTGCTACCTCTCCCATGCTGCCACTAGGACGTTGTCTCCTTTGAGTGGCTGGCCTCATGGGCCCCACTTCAGCTTTAATATATTCCTTAGTGACTTTAGTAAAGCAAATTAACTATATGGTTTGTTTGTGGCCCCCCTCACCCACATTATTCCTACTGAACATTAGAAAAGGAAAAAATTAACAAAATTTAATATTCAAATTAGTTGATTGCTAATTAAGAATATTACATATTAAGATATAAAAATCTACTTGTGTACATGCCTAGATCATTTACCATTCATCTATCATGAAATAAAGCAAAAAACATAACAACTGGGGCTTTTTACACATACAACCCATAAGTCAAATAAAGTATATGTCTAGCAGTCTTCGACTCAAGAAACCACAAGAAAGATGTGAGTAGTACCCATGCTACTCTGTAAGTATAATAGTACAAAAAAATATGTTTGTCCATTGTCCCAATGTTCAAAAAATAAATGGGAAATAATATGCAAAAAAGGACTGATGTTCATAATTTTGGATTGTCCCATTTATGTTGTCAATGACCTCCCAAGAGCTCGGATCCTATCTAACACCCTTTTTAGAGAATATATATGCGTGTGTGTTCTTCTCCCTATATATATGATGGCAAGAAACAAAGTCAAAAGATTATTTTAAATGCTAGACCTCTTCTAAACTATGTAGCAAAAAATGATTATGGCATTTTTGGATAGCATTGAACCAGTTTATCACATTTAAAGAATCCCTAAAACTTTGTATGGAATGGCATCCCAACTCTAGTTCCTAGCATAAGAGGAGTTTTAAAGAAATACGTTCTGCAAAAGTATTAGTCCCTCTTCAACAGATCAATTTTTTATTGTAAGCAGTGGTGACTGTTGAGGTGTATAAGTATCCCTCCACTAATTCATGCTCATCAAAATCTCCATCAAAATATCCCCACGAGATCTGGAGATTTATTTCCTCCACTAATATCAATTTGGGGGATGAAATTGACTCCTTGGAAGGCATGAGCTAATAAAAAGCTTCAATTTTGCAGGAAATGAGCACAGGGGCTAAGGATTATTCTTTGAAAAATTCATTATTTTTGGTAATCCAAACTCCCCAACAAAATAAAGGAGGGATGTTCTTGTACATTTTGTCCTGAGTTATATCCCACCATGATTTCTAGGCCTCAAAATCCTAACCGTGCCAATCTAGATTGCATCCCAAACTCTGTTTGATGAGCTCCAATATACTGAGGGAGAAGGGACAATAAAGAAACATATGACTAACCGATTCTTCCACTTTTTTTCACAAAATGCACCAACTGAGACCTTCTATTCGTCTTTTTTGTAGGTTATCCCATGTCAGGATCTTGTTTCCTCCTCTCTGCTTCTAATAACACTTTTCTAGGCCCTTCATTTTCCATAAGGAAAAGAGGAGGTGATAAAGGACACCCTTGCCTTAGCCCTCTCTGAGAGTGAAAAGTGGGAGAAGCTAACTCGTTTATCAAAATTGCAAATGATACATTATTAATACATCCTATAACCCAATTGATAAAATGAATTTCAAAACCTAGATGATTCAACAACATGTGCAAATAGATCCAACTAATTCTATAATATGATTTAGAAAGGTCAATTTTGGCTATAATTCGTTTCATGTTTCGATTTTTAACATTGTGCATACCTTCCTGCACTACCCCTATAGCCTCATGTATTTAGTGTCCATCTAAAATTCCAAACTTTTCTCTGGAAATATTCCTGGAAAGGATAGGATGGAGGCAAACTACAATTATTTTGGAAATGATCTTGTAAATATAGTTGCATAAGGAGATCATCTTGTATTATTCGAAAGATTGTGGATAATCAACTTTAGAGATCAGAGCCAGAAAATTTGTATTGAATGGATTGTGGATATGTCCCCTTTGTCGAGAGTCTTCAACCACTCTGAGTAGGTCGTCTCCAATTAATTCAAAGAAAACCTGATTTAATTCCATATTCCATCCGTTCATACCTAGAATTTTTTCCTTTTGCCTGGATTTTATAATAGTTTCTAATTCCCCCTTGTTAATTGGGGTCATAAAGTTATGATTGTATTCTTCCTTCAAAAAACTAGGGAAAATTTGGGCAATTCTGATCACTTCAGGAATTGTTGCTTCTTGTGGAGCCTTGTAAAGTGTTTTGAATAAATCCTTTCCCAACATCACGATTTATTCAAAGGATTTAGCCTTATTTTCATATGCTTTATGCATTTCCCAAATATTATTGATGTTGTTCAACCTTCATAAAAGATTTTGCAAATGAAAAGTTCTAGAAATTTTCACTATCTTGACAAGGGCCATATACAAATATGACGGTTAAATCCATATTGATATATGTCGAGAAAACATTTTCTCCTAGGATTATCTCAGAGCTCTCAATTTCGAACTCAGCTAAGTTAAAATCTATGGTGATGCCACCTAATCACCCTTTTGCATCCAAGGATAAGAAGAACCACCCAGGAAACATCTTATTGAGCACCTCACTTATAGTGTTACTAGGTCTGAGGGTTTCTTGAATCAAATAATTCCTGGGAAAGAAGAGGAAATAAGTCTTTTCAGAACTAGTTTCTTACGGGTACTATCTAGACCCCTACAATTAAAGGAAATGGCTAACATTTTGGAACCACCACAGGGGTCTGTGCCACTCTAAGCACCCCATTAAGAGATTTTCGTTTTCCATTGACATGTCTATGTGAGCCTTTAACTGTGCCTTTGAGATGTTTTATTTCCTACCCCTAACTTTGGCAGTACTAACCTGGAAAATAAGTTCCCTTAAAACTCCTGACTAGGCTATAGAGGATTCCTTTGGGAATCAAGGGCATAAGTTATATGGTTTGGTTGTCGAGGGGTGTGGAACATGGTCGGTTAAAGAAATAAAGGGTGGACTGAGAGGTGATATAGTCGTAACAATGTTGTCCATAAGTTCACAAAAACAATATATAGATGTGTTTACTGAAGAAACAGGCTTGGAAGGACCAGGTCTCAAGTCTAACGAAACTGTGAAAATGAAATGTGAGAGTTGACAGGAATATAGTAGAGGACTAGTACCTAGTTGGATTAGGAGTTGTCCAACACCGTTTCCTATGCCATTCGGATTATAATATCCTCGTCTCAGTGCTCCTGCCGCTCTTCCTCTTATACTTCTATTCGTTCCCCAACAGTGTTCAGATTTATCCTAAGATCCAGTTGCTCTATGATAAGAGTGCCTAGTGGTTCTGATACCCTTTGCATGTTGGCTTCCTCTTGAGAGCCCCACTTCGCTCCCATCTCCAACGAGGCCCAATTTTTCCTCTTTTTCCTCTAAACCCTATGGGTAAATATCTAACCATATGGTCGAGCTTGTGGCAACGTCTACAACGAAATGACAACTCTTCGTAATCTAGCTTTTCAACATGAGTGTGCCCATAAAATGAAAATTTTATATTTTCAAACAAACCTACCCGTGGATCAAGTTTTACTAAGATTTTGGCCACTCTTTTAGTTCTTATTGCAATGAAAGACATGTTGACATCCAAATATTCCTCAATTTTGCCACAAATTTCCCTAAATGCATCATTTGTCCACATTTGCAGTAGAAGGGTTGGTAACCTTACCCACATCAAGACTTCCTCCAATTTTTCGCTGCTACCATCGAATAGAGGATTGAATCTTTTGAGAAAAATCGGAGATGATTCTATACTCCAGTTTCTTCCTAGAACCCATGAAACATCTTCTACATATTTGAAGTGCAACATGAACCACCCTCGTACAAGGATTTTCACCTATGCGTGAATGTTGTGGAGGTCCCCCAAGACTAATTAACCCATTCATTGATTCCCTTTGCTGTGAAATACTTCCCTTTTTCTCTCCCAACAAGGATATGTTATTAGGTTTACATGGATAAATCAAAGCATATATCTGCCCCAAAAACCAGGTTGTTGTCCTCAGATCTCGATCGACTACCCCTTACTTTCTTTCACTTTGAGCCACTCTTATGAATCTCCTCTTCTTTTGATTCTAAGGCCTGGTTTGCTAAAATTTGTCTCTGGCTTGAAAGAAAAATAATATTCACTCCAAGGGTTTCCCCATCTCATGATGTGTCAGCTCCCTAAGTCCCAATACCCATTGTTTCGACATTACTATTTATTCCAAATACATGTTGACCCAAGTCTTGTGAAGAAGATCCATGTAATTAGGAACCTTACCCCCCCCCCCCCCCAAGCCTATAATGCCTTCACCGTTTAAGTCACGGCTAATATCCTGGGGAAAATAAAGCGATGTGGATTTTTGATAGCTTGGGAGGCACTCCAAGCCCTAGGGTTCAAGGTTTGGAGGTTGAAGCACCTTAATAGGGCATTATGGGCTTGGAAAAAAAGAAGTGGGCTTTGAACCCAAGCATGTGGATGTAAATCCATGAGGCCTACTAGAGTTGTGATGGATGGAGATGATAGAATATGTCAAGGCGAATCCAATGCATCAAGAATCATCAAATTTCGAGTTGTCTAAGTGGAGATATGATTTTTTGAAGATATTGTGTGGGCTTGTGACACAAAGTTAAGGTTGGCTTGATGTTTTAGTGACGTTGGTAAGCCATCTTGAAGGAATTCGTTCAATATCGGTGAAGTATTTGGCCTATGAATATCTTTTTGAAGGACAAAGGAAGCTACTAAAAGAGGCATTTTGGTGCTCACGGATTGGCCAGTAGAGGAGCAGATTGGATCAGCCAAAGTTCATTGTAGCATAAGAGACTTGCAACAATGATAGGTGGAAACCCTCCTGGAGACTCTATGTTTGTTCCTTGATGGATTAAGGACCAGCTAGTGCAAATATTGGTAGACAAAGGACCAATAGGTTATAGGGTATGACAAAGCAGCTATGAGGTGCACTACATCAGCTAGGTCGTAAGATTATCTTGTATTTGTATTCTTGTACTTGTGGATAATTGAGGATCATTATCCCTCGTACAGGAGACCTAGACTATTCTATTTCTTAGTTGGTTTAATATAATGAAGATTGGGTTGTTGTACATACGTGTGTAAAAATTTGTGTATATTTTTTGCACTAGTAGATTTAATGTTGTTTATGTTCTGTTGTGCAAAGTAGCTTCGTTGTAATTCTTGGTTTGCTAGCGTCAGTGATCTAAGATTCTATCATAGACATGACGCTCATGAAAAAACAACATGGTATCAAAGTGTGCCTGAGCTACTTTGAGGGACAGTAAATCAAAGTGTGCATAATGAAGTACAACTAAGAGAGAGTTGGTCACATTGTAAGTGAAGGGCTCACTACAATGTTGAAGTTGTAGGTTGGTCTCCAGTATGAGGACAGGTTGGAAGGTTTTTCCAACTATATTCCATGGAAGGAAAGGATAAAGTTGGTCTTCCAGTCAACAAGATCTAGGAATTTCCCAAGAAAGCCATCAAGAAGTCGACCGACCCTAAGGAGTTAGAATTGTACAAGGAATTATATACAAAGGCGAGATTGATCATCCTAGATGGTGTGAAGGACTCCCTAATACCTCATTTATTTGGGAAGAACATTGCACATGAGATGTGGATGGATCTTCAGAATTTGTTATAGAATAAGAAAGAGAACCGAGTGTTGGTATTGGAGGATAATTTAAAGTCCACCAAGATGATGCAGGGTGAAGGAGTGACTTCATATTTGATGAGGTTGTCTCAGGTCAAAGATGATCTTGTAGTCATTGGTGTAAATATATCATATTCTAATATGGTGAGGATTTCTTTGAAATTTTTCATTGAGGAATGGAATCCCTTCATCAAGGGTATCATTGCTAGAGAGAAGTTATCAGACCATAAGAGGTTGTAGGATGACTTCATTCGGGAAGAGTTGTGAGATGAGGATCTCCATACAGAGAAGAAGGCTTCAGATGATGATGTGTCACTTGCGGCAAGAATGAATGTCAAGAAAAAGAAGGAATTGAGTAAGATCAAGTGTTTCCAATGTGGTGATATGGGTCATTTTTCGACAAGATGTTCAATGAAGAAGAAGACGTGATATGACGAGAAGAAGAAACGAAAGCAAGTCGCTAGGACTGTAACTTCTGTTGAGATAAATGATCTCACTAGGAGATTGGAGAAGGAGGACTTTGCCTTGATATCTCATTTCTCGCAGGTACCATCTATGAGGCTACATGGCACGTGGACAGTGGAGCGTCGAAGCATATGAAAGGGTCACAGGAAGTATTCAAGATTATAGTTGAGTGGGACTCGAAATTGTACATGGTGTTAGGAAAAAAAAGTCAGAAGGAGATTTGAGGATCGAGATTTATGCCATTCAGGATGGAGTCAGGAAAGGTGATGTGATTCTAGGATGTATTGTTTGTACCAAGACTTAGATATAGCGTGATATTTGTCTCAACAATTGAGTAGAAGGGTTTTGAAGTCTTGTTCCAGAGTGGGAAGGCAAGATTCATGCCTAGAGGCTCTAGCTCCATAATTTTTGTGATTGGAGTTAGAGAGCATAGTCTATACAGGCTAACGGGCAAGTCGATGGATCATGGGAAGAAGAAGCAGGAGGACCAAGTGCAAGTTCCAGAGGAGTAGGTGCAGATGAAAGCTTCATATGAGCAGGTATGGTTCTAGAGAATAAGGTCCATGTTCCAGAGGTTGAGAGGGAGTCAAGTTCTAGAAGGATTTTGTAGGTTCAAAAAGGGACTTTGCAGCCCAAGAAGAGCACTTGGTCAGTAGGCAGCGAGGGTGATCATACAACTACCAAGAAGGAATCATGGAGAGAATGGAAAACATTTAAGGAGAAGAAGAAGAAGTAGGATGCTTCCAGTGACAGCAACACTTACAATAGAGGTGTAGTCCATGCTACAGGGACTGTCGCAGTTGTGGGTGCCAGGAGTCAGGTAGTGTTACGAGTAGTGATGATGATGATAAGCTACTTCATAGTCTTGGAAGTACCTCCCTCGCTCAGAGGGATTGTTTATTTTTTATATATTGGGAGGTACTCCAAGCCCTAGGTTTCGAGGTTTGGCGATTGAAGCACCACAATAGGGAATTTTCGGGTTGGAACCCAAGATGTGGACTTTGCACCCAAGCACGTGGGTGTAAATCCATGAGGCTTACTAGACATGCGACAGATAGAGATGATAGCGTATGTTGAGACAAATCCAACGCATCGAGAAACATCAAATTCCAAGTTGCCTAAATGGAGATATGAATTTTTGAAGATATTGTGTGGGCTTGTGATACAAATTTAAGGTTGACTTGATCTTTTAGTCACCTTATGACATTTGGTAAGCCCTCTTGAAGGAATTCATTGGAGCTAAAGAGTATAAATACAAGGTGTATGTGAATTATTTTACTAATCCAAATGTAACATAGTTACCAATCAAACAAGAAAATTATCGATTACCCATTTTTTTGAGGTAGCAAAAAAATCATCTGATTTTGAAAAGTGGTTATTCAAAATACACCTTTTTTTAACATATTTTTGGCACTTTAAATTTTCTTATGTATCAAGTATGAATATTTTTTTTATTGTTAGTGATTTTCATGGTGATTTTGAAAAGTGTTGATGTAGTATCAACCCATTTTTCTTAGAGGGCTTATTTTTGACACTTTAATATTTTTTTGTGTATCAAGTATGAACATTTTTTTTAAAACGTTAATCATTTTTATGTTGATTTTGAAAAGCTTTGATGCAACTTCAACCCTTTTTGTTTAGAGAGCTTATTTTTTACACTTTAAATTTTCTAATATATTAAGTGTGGATAATTTTTTTTAAATGTAGGTGATTTTCATGTTGGTAATAAAACATTCAAAAAATAAATAAAAACATGACCCAAAGAAATCAAATATAAAAAATATATATATAAAGACAAAAATAAATAAAAATTAAATAAAAGACAATATTTCAAAAAAATACATAATTTAAAGGTCTGTGGAGGCGGCGTAGTGGTAAGGTCGCTCTCGTAAAGACGGACAGGTCCTGTGCTCAATCCTGAGCGAGGGCGTGGCTCGCCGCGAGAGATTAACCGTTCCGGGCCAAGCCCACGACCTTTTATTTTCTCGTATCAATTTTTTCTTCCGAGCTACGCGCACGCCCATGGTTGCTCTGCAGCTGCCCTAGCTGCGCCTGGTCGGCGCCCTTCTTCGAGCGATCTCCTCCATCATGGATCCTGGAGGGGGCCCTGCGGCCTCCCCCCCTTCGTCTCCTGAGCTCGCAGCTTTCATCTCCCTTGTTGCAGCTTCGGGTAACCGGCCCTCATCCGGTTCTCAGCAGAAATTCGTGAAGAAATTGGCTAACATCCCCACGGTATCTTTGCCAATGGAAGAAACTTGCAAATCTGCGCTGAATCTGGCAGAAATGGGACTTATAGGCCAGTTTACAGGGCTATGGCCTTCCCCGAAGGCAGTCGACGAATGGGTAAAAAGGAACCGGATTCCTCTGGTTAAGGAAAGCATCAAGAGCCATTTTGTGGGGAAAGGCTTTTTTGTTTTCGTCTTTGAAAATGTGGAAGATAGAAGCTTGATCTTCCGAAACGGGCCATATTTTATGGGCCCTCAAGGTCTTTACCTGAATAAATGGTCGCCAGATTTCGACCCTGCTCAGGATGTGCCCACGGCGGTGCCGGTATGGGTGCGACTTCCCCATCTTCCCCTTCATTGCTGGAATCAGAGATCTCTGTAGTCTATTGGCAACGCCTTAGGAAGATACATCGATCAAGCGCCAAGGAAGGATCAGTTTTCCTGTGCTCGCATTTGTGTTGAAGTTGACCTAGAAGTTGGGCTGCCTGAAGCCATCAAACTCACGGTAGCAGATTGGTCACACATCCAGGAGCTTGATTACGACCAGCTCCCTTTCAAATGTCGACACTGTCATGAATACGGACACTTTGCAAGATACTGCAGGAGAAAAAATGAAGAGCTAACAGAGAAAGAAAAAGGAGAACAATGGAATCAAGTCAAGAAGCCATCAAACAGCAGACAGAATAACAAAAACAAAGGCAAAGGAGTGGAGAACAAAGCAGGGCAAGAAAATTAAAACACATAATCCGTAGGAAGTAAGGACAATGCCAGTATAGAAGCGGATAAAAACCCCTTCAAATCTCTAAATCTTCAGTCAGACCCTCCAGAAGCAGAGCCGGATGGTCCAACCCCGATGAACAACATCACCGTTCCAGATCCAGGCATCATCTCAATCCCCTCTCAAGGTAATACCTCTTCCCCTTCTTATGCAGATATTATCAAGTCTAAAAAGAAGAATACAGAAAGCATGGGATCCTCGGATGATGAGACCTTCGAGAGGCCATCAAAGAGAGCTGGCAGGAAATCAAATAGAGAAACTAGGGAAGAAGAATCAGAAAGACAAAAAACCCTAGGCAGCCAAACTACCATTGAGATGACCCTAGGAAGGAATACCATATTAAGGACCCCCAAGGGAGGTGGACCTACCCCTTCTAGTTTTAAATGATGCAGATGGTCTCTTGGAACTGTAGGGGTCTGGGGAATCCCACCAAGGCAGAAGCAATTAAATATCTATTGAAAACGGAACCCGCAGACATTCTAATGCTCCAAGAGACAAAAATAGAGGGGGAGCACCTTCTGAACACAAGCAACACCAAGTGGAAATTTGACTCAGGCAAGGTAATCAGTGCAAGAGGCACAGCAGGGGGAATAGGTACTTTATGGTCTCAAGCAATATAGTCCTGGCTTTGTTTAACTTATATGTTCCTGTACATTATGATGAAAAGAAAGAGTGCTGGAAGTCACTCTCAGATTACCTAGAGCTACATAATCCTCAGAACTTAATTTTAGGAGGTGACTTGAACATAGTTCTGGATCCTAAAGAGAAGAGAGGCGGGAGTTCTTCGAGGGATCCCTTCCTCCCCATTGTGGAAGATCTTATTCTACAGTGGGATCTTGTAGATTTCAAGCCAGTTAAAGGAGAATATACGTGGACCAACAACAGAACTAGAGGAGACCATATCTCAGCAAGATTGGACAGGTTCCTCATCAGCAGCTCCATTATGTTGGACAACAGAATTGTGTTAACCAAGATCCTCCCAAAACTCACATCAGATCATAAACCAATTCTTCTATGTATAAAGGATGAAGAAGATTTAGGCCCTTTGCCATTTCGCTTTAACCCTCTCTGGGCAGAAATAGATGGGTTCTATGAAACAGTTCAATCTGCTTGGAGAATAGAGGTCACGGGCTCTCCAAGTTATGTGTGGGAGCAAAAGATAAAAAACACAAAAAAGGCCTTAAAAGATTGGATTAAGAAAACTATTAAAACTCCCACCAGCCAGAGGAAAGAGGTTGTTCTTCAGTTGGCAGATCTACAATTTGATCTGGAAAAAAAAAACATCTCCCCAGCAGACCTAATAGAGGAAAACGCTGCACAAAGGAGAACATACAATTCATTTAGAAATGAAGAGGAGCACTGGCGTTTGAAGTCTCGCAGCCTCTGGCTTAAATCTGGAGATAGAAACACTGCTTATTTTCACAGACAGTACAGGGCCAGATTATCAAAAAATCATATCGCTGAAATTAACTTAGCCAATGGTCAGGTGTGTAAAGGTTTTGAACAAGTTAAGGTTGCTGCCGAGGAACACTTCCATAATCTTCTCACTGCAGAAAGGAATGGGAGCGAGGAGGACACCAATGAATTCCTGTCAAACATTCCAAAGCTTGTTAACTCCAAAGACAATACTTCCCTCTTGAATCTGGTCTCGGAGGAAGAAATCTACAGGATCGTGTGGTCAATGGAGCCGGATAAAGCACCAGGCCCAGATGGATTTTCAATCCATTTTTACAAATTATGTTGGGCGCTAATCAAATCTGATCTTCTCAAAATGATTCAAGGTATCATGAGAAAGGCTAAGGTGGGTGGTGGAATTAACTCCACATTCCTTGCACTAATCCCCAAGGAAGCAAATCCTGGTTCTTTTGACAGATACAGGCCAATCTCACTATGTAATGCCTCCTACAAGATTATGGCCAAACTTCTGGCGAACAGACTAAAACCCCTTCTGCAAAAATTGATCTCTCCAGCTCAAGGAGGTTTCGTGAAAGGCCGTCACATTCTGGACAATGTCATCCAAGTCCAGGAAGCTCTGCACTCCAGTCACGCCCGTAAAGAACAAGGTATGCTTATTAAATTGGACATGTGTAATGCTTTTGATAGAGTTAATAGATCCTTCCTGTACAGGGTTTTCTCCTCCTTCGGGTTCAGCCAAGACTTTATAAATCTTATCAAAGCCTGTCTAGAAAGGACATGGATTGCTCCATTGGTCAATGGCAAACCGGCGAACTTCTTTCTGGCCACCAGAGGCTTGAGGCAGGGTTGCCCTCTCTCCCCATTCCTCTATATTATCATGGTGGACTCCTTGAGCAGAAAGCTCACCAAAGAAAAAAACAATGGAAATATCCCTTGTATCATAATTGCAAATGGCATCGATCCAGTGAATCATGCCTTCTTCGCCGACGATTCGATCCTGCTTGGGGGTGCCTCTGCTAGAGTGGCAAACTCCTTCAGAAACACTCTCTAGAAGTTTTGTAGTGTTTCAGGAGCGCTCATAAGCGAAAAGAAGAGTGCAGTCTATGGTTGGAACACTGACCAATACACTATTGAGAAAATTTCCAATGATTTGGGTTTCACGGGCTTTGCAGAGTGGGACAAGTTGAAATATCTGGGGCTCCCAATCACGTTAAGAACCAACAGGAATCATCTCTAGGAGGAAGTCATTTCGAAATTCAAGAAGAAGATAGGTGTGTGGGGAGGATTCTGGCTCACCACTGGGGAAAAACTCACACTCATCAAGGCTGTCCTCTCAGCTCTGCCCACATATCAGGCAGCTCTGATGTTAGCCCCAAAAGCAATCACTAACCAGATATCCAGACTTATGCGAAATTTCTTGTGGAAGGGCGGACGTGGAAACCACAGCAAATTTCACTTAATCAACTGGGAAACTGTGAAACGCCCTCTTTTGGAAGGTGGACTGCAAATCCGCGACCCCCAGAATGCCAATCTGGCTCTGGGCTGCAAACTCCTGTGGCAACTAATCAACAATCCCCTACATCCTGTCAGTCAAATCTTCAAGATCAAATATCTCAAGAATCGGCCTCTTTCCTCTTTCACAGTCGACAAATCCCCAAAAGGCACGCAAGTATGGAAGCTTTGCAGCAGAGGCATTAATTTTTTCAGATCTCACCTGTACAGAGTTCCAGGAAACGGGAAAAACATAAGGATCTAGAGAGACAGTATTATGGGTCACTCTCCACTTGACGATTCCAACGACTTCAAAGAGTTAAGAGACTGGTTTAAAGAGAAAGGAATAAGGAAAATCGAAGATATATCAGAATGGGACACTAATGGCAACTGGCTGCAATGGAATTTACCCAAGCCTCCAGCGCATTTACATACCCAGCTAGATTCTTTTAAAAGCGCCATCTCTGACTACGCCCCAGTGCATAAAGACGAAGCAGATCATTGGGGCTGGGGGAAAACAGGGATCTATACAGCAAAGCAAGGATATATCCAAATTCAAAGCAAAAAAGACTCGACTCATCCGGTGGCTGTTTGGAAGCTGATTTGGGACAGATTTAGCATACCCAAAATTAACTTTTTCTTCTGGATCTTGTTCCAAATCAAAATATTGACAGGAGAAAACTTGAGCAAGAGGAATATTGTTGGCCCCCATCATTGTGCCCTATGAAAAGCAGCGCTGGAAACTTCAGGCCATTTGTTTCTGGAATGTGAATTCGCGAAGGAGGTTTGGTCCTTCTTTCTGGTTGGACTGAATGTGCACTCACCTTCTCAAGGCGCGATAGACTCCATGTTTCTCTCTTGGAATTCAGCTTACCCACATAAAACTGCTAGCAATTCCTTATGGCATAAGGTGTGGACAGCAGCCCCCAAATATGTGTGTTGGAAGATCTGGCTGGCCCGTAACGAAATCATCTTCAGCAATAAAGAAATGACAGCAGCTAAAGTGGCGGACCAGGCCAAATCCCTCCTAATAGAGACCTTGATTCACTCTCAGAACAAAGAGGATAACACTCTTCGACCTGATAAAAGGATGTGGTTGGCTCCTTTCACCGACTCGACCATCTCTCCAGCAAAACTTCGTCCTGTCTACATGGAACATTGGCAGATTCGCACTCCGGAGGACAAATTCCACCAGTGGTGGAAATCTCAAGGCAAGATTTTTGTCTTCTTTGATGGTGCCTCAAAAGGCAACCCGGGAAGATCCGGTGCTGGTGGGGTGATTTACTATCCAAATGGGAATAAAGAAGAATTCAGTTGGGGCCTGGGGCTGAAATCCAATAATCAAGCAGAAATTCTAAGTTTATGGAAAGCATGTCAAATTGTCAGAAAAGAAAATCCAAGTGAAATAGCAGTCTTTGGAGACTCAGAGGTGTTGATAAAAGCAATAGCCAGCAAGAAGGTACTTAAGAACCCGGTGCTCAACAAACCATTAGTAAGAGTAAACAGAACGCTGAGGAATTTCCCCTCAGTAAATGTCTTCCACATTCTCAGAGACCTCAATAAGGAAGCAGATAAATTGGCCAACATAGGCTGCACGCTTCAAGAAGGAATGATAAGCCTAAATGCAGAAGCTCCATATATGTCCATTATCCCTTAAAAGGCTAATGGAGGCCTTGTTGTATTGGCTGTTCTGGCTGAGATTTTGATTGTATTGGCTACATAGGCTCTACCCTATCAGCGTTTTTTCTATAATATAACCGTTCTAGTTTTAAAAAAAATAAAAAAATACATAATTTAAGAAAGAAAGAAAATAACAAATTAAAAACTTTATAAAACCACACAATTTAAAAAAAAAAAAAACATTAAAACAAGGTTCAAAATAAATAAATAATTTTTTTTAAATAAAAACAATTTTTAAAGTTTAAAAAATAAAATAATTAAAATGATTAAAAAAAAATTATAAATTTGTGCCCCAGGAGGCCTAGGTCGATTCTCGGAATCGACTTGGCTGCCTAGAGTCACGAACCCACGGCCTCGGGCGATTAAGGCCAAACTTTCCCACAACGACGCCCCACCCAAGCCCGAGGCCCCGCGGCCCTGGGTGGCTTAGATCGATTCCCATAATCGACCTAGCCGCCCAGGGTCGCAAAGTCGTGGCCAAGTCAATTCTAGGAATCGACCTAAGCTATCCACGACACAATTTTTTTTTTTTTTTTGAATTTTGCTTCTTTATTAATATTTTTTTATGGTTGTGTGGTTTTTCTTAATTTTTATTTTTTCAATTTTTTTAACTTAAAAAATAAAAATAAATAAATAATAAAAATAAAAATATTTTTTTTTTTTTTTTTTGGGTTAATTTTTACATTTTTTTCTTAAATTATGTGTTTTTTGAAAGAAAAAAATTATGTATTCTTTCTTTTTTTTAGTTTTTACAAATCAATTTTGTTTTTTTTTCACATTTTTATGTTTGTTTTTTTTTGTCTTTTTAATATATTTTTTTATATTTTATTTTTTTTATTATGTTTTATTTTTATGTTTTATTACTTGTTATTTTTTAATTTTGTGTGTGTTTTTTTTTTAATATTTAAATTTTTGTTTTATTTTGTATTTTCCATATATATATATATATATATATATATATATATATATATATATATATATATATATATATATATATATATATATATATATATATATATATATATATATATATATATTTGCAGGCTCTGTGTCGATGCTCGACTAGCAACCCGATCCCATTACATGCAATTTGTTAGTTGATTTTCAAGTTTTCGTTATAATAAATCGAGTCTACCCCACAATTTGTCAATTTCATGGTTGGTCTTTAAGTTTTCAATACAATGGGTCGAGTTCACCTACATTGCGTGTCAATTTGATGGTTGATTTTTAAATTTTTGTTGCAATGTGTCAAGTTTTCTTAGGCTAAGATTTTAAAATTGCTATACATTTAACACTTAAAAAATAAATTACTCCAATAATAGGATTTGTTTTTTTGAGGTGCCTGGACGCTACGCAGCACAGCAACTCTAACCAGCGTCGCCTTGTTGCGAATCTTCATAAGGTATAGCATCCATGGATGTTGGCGGGGGCGCCGCTCCTCCACCCCCCTTGCCAGAACTCGAAGCTTTCAGGAAGCTTGTTGCTGGAGCCTCCAAAAGATCGTTGTCCGAAACACAGCAGAAATTTGTAAAGAAGTTGGATTGCATCCCAATCGTGGAATTGCCAATAGAAGAAACATGCAAATCGGCAGTCAATCTCACAGATAGAGGGCTCATCGGGCAGTTTACCAGGCTCTAGCCCTCTCCCAAATCTGTTGAAGCTTGGGTGCAGAGGAACTGGACGTCGCTCATATTAGAAGGAATAAAGAGTCATTTTGTAGGGAAAGGATTTTTTGTTTTCATGTTTGAAAGCTCTGAGGACAAAAACCTCATATTCAGAAACGGCCCATACTTCATGGGGCCTCAGGGTTTATATCTGAACAAATGGACCCCTAACTTAGATCCAGCCCAGGATGTGTCATCCCTCGTTCCAGTCTCGGTTCGCCTACCTCATCTCCCATTACATTGTTGGAATCAAAAATCACCACATGCTATCGGGAATACGCTTGGAAGGTATATAGACCAAGCAGTGCGAAAATACCAGTACTCATGCGCACGGATCTGTGTGGAGGTTGATTTGGAAGTAGGGTTACCAGAGGCAATCAAACTAACTACTACGGATTGGACACATATACAGGAGTTAGATTATGAGCAGTTACCCTTCAAATGCTGGCACTGCATGGCTACGGCCATTTCGCAAGACATTGCAAAAAAAAGGTCATAGAAGAGAGTGAGAATGCAAAAGCAGAACAATGGATCACAGTGCAGAAAGCAGGGACATCAAAACCTATAAGTAAAGGAATAACAAAAGAAAGCAATCCCTGGAAATCAGGGCAAGAACAAAAATATGGGACCCCCAAGCCCAAGTCGAAATTAGGATCTCAAAATGCAGAGTCTAGCAAGGCCACAGAAGAACCAGAAGCAAATAAGGATAGCATCAAACAATCAAAACCCTCCCCAAATGGGAAAGGCACAGAGGAACAAGGGCAAACAGCAGGAACGCCGGAAGTAGCCCCCGCTCCCTCATATGCTGACATAGCCAGAAAGAAAGTACTAGAATCACCAAGCTCCTTGAAGGATGAGATCCTAGAAAGGCCTGCCAAAAGAGAAGGAAGAAAGTCTCGCAGAGAAGCAAGGGAGGAAGAAGCAGAAAGAAAAAAGACCCAAGGAAGTCAACCTACTATAGAAATGTCAATTGGTAGAAACACAAGGACAAGGCCCCCAAAAGGAGGAGGCCCAAATGAAAATCGGCTCTTGGAACTGCAGAGGTTTGGGGAACCCGTCGAAAATTGAAGCCATTAATGACCTAATGAAAATGGAACCAGTGGGCATTCTCATGCTCCAAGAGACAAAAATCGAAGGGGAAGCCCTTCTAAAGATCAGCAAAAAGAAATGGCAGAAGAATATAGGAAAAGCAATAAGCGCAAGGGGCTCTTCCGGAGGAATAGCAACCTTGTGGAAGGAAGACCAGTTCAGGCTCGTCAACTCCTACAATACACAACACTAGAGTTTCACAGAGCTGAAGCACATAACAAGTAAGTTAACCATTGCATTATTCAATTTATATGTACCAATATTGTATTCTGAAAAGAAAGATTGTTGGAAAACATTAAATGAGTTTCTAGAACTTAACTCCCCAAACAATATAATCATTGCTAGAGACCTTAATCTAGTGATGAATGAAAAAGAAAAGAGTGGGGGTAGGAACAGCAAGGATCAAATGATCTATGTAGTAGAAGACATGATACAACAATGGGACCTAATGGACTTTAAACCAAGAAAAGGGCTTTACACCTGGACCAATAATAGGACAGGGGAAGATCACATATCCGCCAGATTAGACAGGTTCTTGGTCCAAAGCATAATGTTGTTGGAAAGGAGGCTTATCTCCACAGCCATTCTTCCCAAGCTTACCTCGAACCACAAACCCATCCTGCTAATGCTAGAGGAGGAAGAGAATATGGGGCCAATCCCATTTAGATTCATTCCACTGTGGAATGGAAAGAGTGGCTTTGCAGAGACGATCCAACTGGCATGGTCCACCTCAGTCACTGGCTCTCCCAACTAAGTATGGGAACCAAAATTTAAAATAACAAAAAAGGCCCTCAAGGAATGGAGCAAACTCCCAACAAACACTCCCAAAAACCAAAGAACGGAGTCAGTGCAGCAACTAGAAAATCTATAGAGTGAAATGGATGCAATAGATATAACTAAAACAGAATTAGAAAAGGAACAAGCAGCCCAATGTAAAACATTCCGCTCCTTCAGAAATGAAGAAGAATATTGGAGATTAAAGTCCCGTAGTCTTTGGCTAGAAGCTGGAGATAGAAATACATCCTACTTCCATCGGCAATGTAGAGCTCGCCTCTCCAGGAATCACATCACAGAGATTACCACCACGAATGGGAGGCTCGGCAAAGGAATAGACCAAATAAAAGTTGTTGCTGCTTTACATTTCCACCAACTTTACAGCAAAGAGAATGATGACAGTGAAGAAGGCAATAAAGAATTCCTCAAGAACATTTTGGTACTGGTCACTAAAGATGACAACACAGCATTATTGAAGCAAACCAATGAAGAAGAAATCAGCAAAATCATCTGGTCCATGGACCCTGACAAAGCCCTCGGGCCAAATGGGTTTACCATTCATTTTTACAGGATATGCTGGGATATAATCAAATCAGATCTTATCATAATGATAAAAGGATTCCTACAGAAAGAAAAATTGGGTGGCAGCACCAACTCAACTTTCCTTGCATTAATTCCGAAAGAAACAAATCCCATCTCCTTTGATAGGTTCAGGCCAATCTCATTATGTAGCGCCTCTTACAAGATAATTGCAAAAATCCTGGCAAATAGAATAAAGCCATTGCTGGTCAAACTCATCTCAGATTCGCAAGGAGGCTTCGTCAAAGGGAGACACATTCTCGACAATGTAATTCAAGTCCAGGAAGCCATGCACTCCAGTAACCTCAGAAAAGAGAAAGGCATGTTGATCAAGTTAGACATGGCCAACGCCTTCGACAGAGTAAAGCTGTCCTTCCTATATCAAGTCCTCCTCTCCTTCGGATTTGAGCAAGAGTTTGTAAATCTAAGTCAATCCTGTACCAACAGCCCTTGGATAGCCCCTTTGGTAAATGGGAGGCCAGCTTATTTCTTCAAAGCCTCGAGGGGGCTGAGGAAAGGATGCCCCCTCTCTCCATTTCTATACATTTTAATGGCGGATACGCTTAGCAAAAAGCTGGAGCAGGACAAGATTGCAAGAGCTGCCCCAGGTTTGAGAATAATGAAGGATCTTAAACCAATAAATCATGCCCTGTTCACGGATGATTCCCTCATGTTGGGAGGAGCTTCTAACAGAATAGCCTCTGCATTTAAAGACACTCTTCAAGTCTACTGCAAAGCATCTAGAGCACTGATTAGTGAAAGGAAAAGTGTTGTCTATAGTTGGAATGCAGAAGAGGATGAAACTCAAAAAACAGCTCGCAATCTGGGGTTCAATGGATATTCAAAATGGGACAAAATAAATTATCTTGGGCTGTCATTAACACTGGGCACAAACAGAGTCAATCTATGGGAAGGAGTATTAACAAAAATCAAAGGCAAAATCGCTGCATGGGGAGGTCAATGACTAACCCATGGAGGAAAATTAATCCTAATAAAATATGTTCTTTCATCTCTGTCGATCTACCAAGCATCCTACCTCATGGCACAAAAGTCGATTTCAGGGCAAATCAACAAAATCATGAGAGATTTTTTGTGGCACGAAGGCAAAGGGAACCAGTGTAAATTTCACCTAGTTAAATGGGAGACAGCAAAGCGAACTATGAGAGAAGGCGGTCTTCAAATTCGAGATCCAGATCTCGCCAACACACTGTGTAGTCAATTTAGTGTCCTAAATTGCTAACATAAATTATCAACCAGGGCTAGTAAACTGATGAAGTGTGGTGCACTATATGTGCTTAAGTGACCTCTTCCTTACTTCGTTGTATGTATTTTATTGATGTTTTTGGGGGTTTTTTCTTTTTAGTACTTATGTTCAAAAGATGAAATCAAATCTATGTCAAAAATAAAAGAAAAGGAAACCTTAGACTCAAAACAGAGTGTAATTGTAAATTCTATCCCTAATTAAGAAAATCGTGAAAAACAGAACATTCTAATCCATGGATATCCTAGCTTGCGAATGAACATGAAATGTAACTCAACATAATACAACAAATCTCTTTCATCTAATATTGATATGTTGGAAGAGCTTTTTAAGAAAAAGAATGATTGTAAGATAATGAGGATCTTTTAATCTAATTGCAAAACAGAAAATTCTAATTAACTCAACATGATACAACCAAATCTCTTTCATCTAATATTGATATGTTGGAAGAGCGTTTTAAGAAAAAGAATGATTGTAAGATAATGAGGATCTTTTAATCTAATTTCAAAACAGAAAATGCTAATTAACTCAACATAATACAACCAAATCTCTTTCATCTAATATTGATATGTTGGAAGAGCTTTTAAGAAAAAGAATGGTTGTAAGATAATGAGGATCTTTTAATCTAAATAACAAAACAAAAAATGCTAATTAACTCAACATAATACAACCAAATCTCTTTCATCTAATATTGATATGTTGGAAGAGCTTTTAAGAAAAAGAATGGTTGTAAGATAATGAGGATCTTTTAATCTAAATAAATAAAAAAACTAAAGTGCTGGTAACTCAAGATGTCACAATTAAATCCATTCCATGAATAGAGATATGTTGGAAAAACTTTAAGAAAGGACTAACTATAACATCATGAGGATCTGTTAGTTAAACAAATAATGCAAGACATGAATTAAAAGCTAACAACACATCATTAAAAGCTACTTATCTATAAAGCATGTAGAAGCCTCCTTGGATAGCAAGGGCCCTCTGCTACCAATTTGGTGAAATTATTCAGCTCCTTAAAGTTGTAATCAAAACAGCATCAAAGAACTGAACTTCTCTATTGAAAAAAAACTCACAAATCTACATCCCATTCCATCTTAAGCTTTGTTACAAAAGACTCTCTATTCCTTTCTCTTCTTCTCCTATTTTTCACTACTTTTTCATTCCCTATGATAGGAGAAAGATTCTCATATTTATACAAAATATGAGGAGTTATCTCATTAATGGGAGTCCATGAATCTCTCCCTCCATCTCTAGAGTTACAATCAAAATAGGAAATGATAAAACACATGTCTTTCTAGAGTTTCAACACAACTAAGAAATGAGACACATATCCTCTTAGAGTTTCAATACAACAAGGAAATGAGACACATATCCTCTTGATCCCATGATCTTCTCCAACCAAATTCGAATTTTTCCTTAGAGTGCCACATAAGGGTCTTCTAGAAGTCTCATTTTTGACCTACACATGTCACAAAACTCATAACACATATATAGATATATGAAACTATGTTAATTTTCTAGTTTCTAATCATAAATTCACTTTAAATACATAAAATAAATAACTTTGGAAAACAAGGATCCAACCCATATATTTATGAAAATGGTTACTTGATGTAGGGTTTTAGGTCAGATGGCTATGAAATAAGAGCTAAATGGTTATGACATAATGGAAATATGTATGAATATGGAAAACACTTTTGAGACTCAACACACACCACTGGGTTGTAAGATATTGTGGAAGCTTCACAGCGATCCCAACCACCCAGTTAGCAAAACGCTGAGGCATAAATATATACAAAATGAAAAAATCAGAAATCTGCAGAACACCAATAGCAGGAGGAGCACGTTTTTATGGCAACTCTACATCAAAGGAATTCAATTTTTCATGCAAAATCTGTACCGCATCCCACGAAACGGCAAGCGTGCAAATCTGTGGACAGATCAGATAATGGGGCATCCACCTTTAGCTTCAAATGCCAGCCTGCATGAAATCTACGAGTTTCTAGAAAACAGAGGAGAAAAGAGTGTTTATGACATTTCAAAATGGGACAACACTGGTTTCTGGACAGATTGGAACTTCAGCAATGTACCAGATCATCTCCTTCAGCAAACAACAATGCTTAAAGAGGAGCTACACGATGCAGCTCTGGTGCACAAGTCAGAAGATGATAAATGGGGCTGGGGACCTTCAGGAATATACTCCTCAGCCAAAGGCTATGAAATGTTACAACCACGGAGAGATAGATCCCTCCCTGCAAGATTTTGGATGGAGGTATGGGATCCAACGGTGCTACCCAAATTAAACTTCTTCTTCTGGACATTAATGCACAAAAAGATCCTGACTGGAGAAAAATTAATGAAAAGAAATATCGTTGATCCGCATAGATGCTCATTATGCAAAGAAGCCATGGAAACCATGGATCATTTGTTTGTAGACTGTCTATTTGCAAATAAAGTCTGGATTCTCATACTCCATGGTCTCAAGGTTGTTTCCCCCACTAAAATTTAAGTAGTAGATCTATTCTCTACATGGAAGGACCGATACCCTTTTCTCTCAATCAACTCCTTATGGGCCAGAGTCTGGATCACCATCCCCAATTTTTGTGCTGGAAGCTATGGCTTGCTAGAAATGAACAAATATTCAACAATGTAGCTTGGACCCCTAATATGGTAGCAGCAAAAGCAAAAGGCCTTCTCCTAGAAACTTTGAACTCTCAAAACCTCAAATTCGATTCTTCGTTGCAGCAGGAGGAAAAGAGTTGGCTCGGTACCTTTGTGCTTACCCAACGGATACACAGCATTGAAAAACCCCATCTCAATCCTGAGTGGAGGCTAAGAGATAAGGACGAAACATTCCAGAGTTGGTGGAGGAAGCAAGGAATAACTACAACCTTCTTTGATGGTGCCTCCAAGGGAAACCCCAGGATAGCGGGAGCTGGAGGATTTATATACTCTTCCGATGGGAGCATAAAAGAAACCTTTAGCTAGGGACTAGGACAGCAAACCAACAATCAAGCAAAAATTTTGAGTTTGATAAAAGTCTGCGATATAGCCAAAGAAAGAGGACACCAAGAGCTACAAGCATTTGGCGACTCTGAAATCCTAGTCAAAATGATACATTTGAAAGGTCAGTTTAATGACGCTGGCTTAAACAAGAATCTGCAAAGGCTGAGATATATCCTACACGAATTTCACCTCCTTCAAATGTTATCATATCCTTAGAGAATCAAACAAAGAAGCAGACAAATATGCCAACAAAGGTTGTCTCTTGGCCCAAGGAGACCTCAGCATAAATGACAGAGATCCAGTAAAAATTTGTATTCCTTGATACAACAGCATGTAATAGGAAAATGTAGAAGTCTTGTACTAAAGGTTGTAAGGCTGCGGCCAATTGGAGTTCCCTATTAATAGAAATCCATACACGTTTTAGTTAAAAAATAAATAAATAAATTACTCTTGGTATAATGACTCTTTCATTCAGGTGTTCATTTTTTTAAAAAAAAAAATAGTCATAAAATTTTTCCATAATTTCATACTTGAAATTTTTTGAAAACTTACGGTTTTTTGTAGTCATAATCTTTGGTTTGAATTCCATGGTTGAAAAATTATCAAGATTTTAATGTTTTTTAAAGTCATGATGTTTTACCTTTAATGTTATGGTTGAAAGGAGTTGTACGAATTTTTTCCTTAGCACCATGACTCGAAATTCTTGGAATTTTAAAGACGTGATATTATATTTAATGTCATGCCTAAAATTCGTTGGAATTTTAAAGCTTTTCAAAGACATGATATTTTATCTATAATGCCATGCTTGAAAATCATTGGAGCTTTAAAGTTTTTCGAAGTCGTGATATTTTATTTTAACATCATTACTAAAAAATGTTGAAAAATTATCCAAAAAAAAGGCGTTGTTACAGCATCAACGTTTTTTGTTTTCACGGTGTCTTTTGCACACAAAAAAATTTGGTTTTTACTACCATTTTTTTAAAATATTGAAATTTTTCCCTGAAAATAATAATATATATATACACATATATATATAATAATAATAAAATTAATTAATTAATTAATTAATTTAAAAATAAAAATAAAAATAAATAAATAAATTGTTCTTCCATCATCAACACTTTTTGTTTTCAAGGTGTCTTTTGCACACAAAAAAAACTGGTTTTTACTGCCATTTTTTAAAAATATTGAAATTTTTCCCTGAAAATAATAATATATATATACACATATATATATAATAATAATAAAATTTAATTAATTAATTAATTAATTTAAAAATAAAAATAAAAATAAATAAATAAATTGTTCTTCCATCATCAACACTTTTCGTTTTCAGGTTGTTTTTTCATGTGTTTTTGGGGTTTTTTGGCTAGAGTTCTCTATTTGAGGTAATAGTTCTCATTTGATCGGTAACTTTGCTAAGTGCATCTCTCATGTGTAATATACCTATGAGGAATTTGCGGGTCAGAAGCATACTTCACGATGGAGAAAAGGATATGGTTTTGGGTTCCTTTTGTGACTATGAGGAGGCTGCAAATACCTGGCAGCTAGGTCGCATTACACGAGGGTTATTTGAGGTCCATTGTGTGGGTATTACAAGTCTGGAGGGAAGCCACATTGCTAGACATAATTTTGGGCTTGTTTTTAGGTGATTTGGGCGTGGGAAGACCTCCAATAGAGGGGCCGCATAGTTGTACATAAGACTAAAAGAGGGTTCAGTCCCTTAACTCGGGAAGAGGAGGGAACAAAGGTTATTTTAAGGGCTGGAAACTTGCCTAGAATTTAGTGTATGAGGGAATAGTTTATGTGGAGGCTAGCCACATCTGAGAGAAGGTTTTTTTGAAAATTTTGAGATGGCTAATAGTTTCCCTAACTAGGTAACAACTACAGTAGTACATCAGTCTAGAAAAGGAGAAGCAGGTATGTGTTTGTATGGCATATTTGTGTTGATAAAATGCTAGTCAGATGGTATCTTTCGGTAGCCTGTAGAAGCCAAATGGTTGGGAAAACTTGGATGGTTAGTAGCCCTAACCTAGGATCATATTCTACAGTGAGTTTTGAAGATTGAATTGGGCGTCTTTGGATTATTAGAGGGTAGCGTATAGGTGTCCAAAGTAGCCCATGATCAGTAGTCATAAAGGGATTTTGACAACTAAATGTGGGTGAAGTATTGAGCCTATGAGTAGTCTTTGAAGGACAAAGGAAGCCACTAGAAGAGGCAGTTTGGAGCTCAAGAGTTGTCCAGCCTAGAGGAGCAGATTAGATCAGCCAAATTTCATTGTAGCAGAAGCGACTTGTAGCAGTGATAGGTGGCAACCCTCCTGGAGTCTCTATGTGTTGTTCCTTGATGGACTAAGGAGTAGCTAGTGAGCATATTGAGAGCAGAACGACCAACAGGTTATAGGGTATGACAAAGCAGTTATGAGGTGCACTACATCAGCTAGACCATTAGATTATCTTGTATTTGTATTCTTTTACTTGTGGATAATTGAGGGCCATTATCCCTCATACGGGAGCCCTAGACTGTTGTATTACTCAGTTGGTTTAATATAACAAAGATTGGGTTGTTGTACATAATTGTGTAAAAATTTGTGTGTATTTTGTGCACTAGTATATTTATTTTTGTTTATGTTCATTTGTGAAAAGTAGCTTCATTTTGATTCTTAGTTTGGTAGCATCAATGATCTAAGGTTCTATCCTATAGACTAGGATCATGAAAAAACAACAAGCCAACTACCTCCTCCTCCTTCCTTTGCTATCTCACAATTACCTCTAATAAATGGTCCCCAGATTCCCTTTTCCAGATGTATTACCTCCCAAGTCGCTTTGATCTCCTTCCAAAGTGTTGTACCCCACCCCTATATTAAAACCCCTCTCTTAATCAAGGGTTTTTTGCAATAAATCTGAACGATCAATACTCTGTTGTGAATCCCCTGCATATTTTACATCTGAAACCCCCGTTCCACTCAACTTTTGCGGTCCATTGTTAACCCACAAACTACAACGCTTCACAATGTCCTTTATTCAACCCATAAAGACAATATATTGTTTCTTAAAGGGTTCCAAATATGGTAATGAAGGTAAAAATCTACTTACCAAAGCCTTCTATGTAGCCTTGGACCTTACTATTTCCAGATCCGAACGTTGCGCTTATTTTTCCAAGGTCTTCCTTAATTTCCTTCTTACCATTCCCGCTCCAACCTCTGTTTTGTTTATTTCCCAAACCAAATGCCCTCATAAATTCGGAAAACCCTGGTGGTCTTGCATAGTAACAGGTGGTGAAAATGCCATAACCTTAACCTTAGGCAGGTTTTGCTTATTAGGTTCCAAACCCCAAACCACCAGAATATCAAATGGGTTTGGCTCCAACTCAACCCTTCCCTCCAATTTAACCATTTTACTACTTAGTAAAAACCTTTTGAGGCACAATGGAAATCCTTAACCTCTGACCGCTTCTGACCTCGCCACCATAGGAAACCGTAGCAAGCTTTCTACGTCATTTTGAAAAGGAGAATAGGTATTTTGGAAAATATTGATCTAGTAAAGTGACGCATATAGCTCCAAATTCCACGTGTTCCTGCCATAATGACACCATATTTGACATCATCTACCTATGCGCCATCCTTCTACTCCAAACCCTATCTTCATTACTCCCAACAATACAAAATATTAAAGAAAATTAGTAATATGTTTCTATCGTGTCTAATTAAATTAGATGGACACTATGGCTTTACCTTCTTACCCATGCAACAACAAATAAAGAGATGAGTGCCCTAATGTAGGAATGTTCAAATTCCTTGACAATTTTTAATAATTGCACTTGAACTATGGGTTTCACTACTATTAGATTTGTCTCATGTCCTTCTTTTTAAAAGTGGAAATGTGCTTTCAACACCTTTATTTGTGATTATGTCCTTGTTTTACATATTTCAATGTATTTGTGTCGCTTTCAAGCTAGCCACCCAATTATATTTTTCTCTTCTTGCCAACTTTTATACATGGTGTACAATATGATGTACATAACACAAATTTTCTTATGGCATATGAACAACAAAAGTTAAGTAGAAATAATGAAAATGTCTTATTTTATTCATAATATAAATTGCCAAGTTTTTCAACAGGTTAGTATGCATTTCCAAATTTAACAAGCTTTTATTGTGGATGATGGATTAAAACATTTTCCTGATTTTAATAAAATTCACCAATAAGAATATTTTTTCCATATATCGAAACTTTGTTGGTTGGCACTGTTCACCAAGAAAAAATATCCCAGATGGTTTATCCCAATACCATTCCAAGTAGGGTGGAAGAAGGGGGAGGGATCTTATATAATCCCAATGCAATTGTTGAAGTTAGGTATGCTTAGGGTTTGGGAAGGAAAACTAACAATTAGGAAGATATTTGTGTCAACATTTCCAAAGATAAATGTATTAAAGACATCATAATCTTTGGTGACCCATTGATAACAATCTTATATCTTTCTAAAGCTGTAAATCCAAAGAAAAATTCCCTCTCTTAGATTTTAACCCGAATAAAAAGTCTGGAAAAACCCTTTCTCTCTAAGGAATGCTACTACATTCTCAGAGGCAACAACTTGGAGGTTGATTTGGAAGAAAAAAAATCATGTTCTTTAGAAGAATTAATCCTCAACATAAATCATACCCTTAATCTCAACCCTATTCCCTAAGGACCAATGATTTTCATTTCTTGCACTAAGTTTGACCTTATGATATTTCTTGACCCTTGCTTTGAAATAAATTTTCTTCTCCACTCCCCTCAGAGTTGTGTATTCCCCTCCCCTCCCCTTTAAATCCCCCCTCTTTCGTTTCTTTCTCCTCACTCTCCCTTTCCCTTACTCTCTTATTCCCCTTTCCCCTCTTCCTTTCTCTTCCTTTCTCTTCCTTCCCCATGGTTTCTCTCATTTTCAATTTTTGGATCCTCTTCTGTCCTTCCCATTCTATAATCATAAATGTGACAGTTAATATATCCACTATCAACTTTTTCCTTGACATGGTTTTTTATGGTTCTCGATGCCATGCAGTGGTGGTTCTCTCTAATTTTCATGTTTGCACTGTTGATAATCCAAGGCCAAATCCTTGGAATCTCCAGCAAACAATATTTCAAATGATATTCAAGGATGGGTGTTCGAGTGAAATTAATGATGAAATGAAATCAATCGTTTGGAAATTCAAGAAAATCGATCATAAAATGGCTCTCAGCCTAGTTCAGATATCATCCAACATTTTGGAAATTCTTTGCTTCTGTCCGTGGTTGAGGAATTGGGGAAAAGTTGGGTGTGTGAATTTAGTTATAGCATCGAGAATAAATTCCTCCAGTATCCTCTGTGAAGAGCCTTGGGTCGTGATCCTACCTCTTTATCTAGATACAGGGGACTCCAAGGCTCGTCGCTTATGATCATGGGTCATCTAGTGAAAAGAACTTTTTCGGTTGTAGGGCTCCTCTGCCGACCCTGCCACCACAAGTAAGATGTTTCCTCATGTAGCTAAGCTCATAGGTATCTATGAATTTCCCCTGTTGAATTTAGAAACTTCTTTAGAATTTAATTTCATTTAACATAAATACATTTTAATTTAGACATTGGAGTTATTTTAAATTAATAGGATTAACAATAATGTTAATCAAGTTATGAAGTAAATTTATTCTTTTTGAATAAATATTTAACTATGGTATGTTTCCATAATCTGAGGGTAAAATTTTTCCAAGATTCCAAAGTAGTTGATCAGGTAGTTACTGGCAGTTACCTTTCCTCTGGGGATAAAAGGAAAATCCTAGAGGAAAGGGGTTATGTGTAGGAGATAAGGAACAACTAGAGAGATGAAAAGGGAGAGTGTCCAGAGCTGGTAGAAACCAGTGGAACTCTGCTACCTGTTATTAGAGAAGAGACTAGACAGGAGTCCTGAGGTCTACCTCCTTGAAATACTGCGACTCAATCCTACTCTAGTGAGGAGCACGGGGGGAGTTGAGGACGTCATTGCCTCTCTCACAGTTGAGCGGATGCCATCAACCTTACTTTTTGAGATAAGTAAACTAGACTAGAATGAAATGGATATTAATTTTCTTAAATATGTTTAATCCTTTAAATATTTTACGAGTATGTGAATACCTGTTTACAGGGGTAAGTATAGATTTTGTGAATGAGATTTCAAAAATTTCACTTTTTGGAATTATTGCTGTAAAAATCAGATTTCTTGGAAGATAAGTAACAGAAAGTTCTTAGATAATATCTGACAGAATACAATAACCATTAACTGGATGGACAATTAGTCCACTTGGGGAAATGAACCCCCAAACGGGGCAGTCTGTCCTGAACATGAAAAACCAAATACACGGACTAAGGGTAAACCTTCTCGAGGTGATCTGGTCACCCATTTAATGTGTTTTATTACGAAGAATAAATATCAAAGTTTCCAGGAAAATAAATTGCACAAAAAAGGAAGCACTGAAGAACTAAATGCCAGAATTAAAATAGCAGTATATACAAAATATATATCTATTCATTAAAGTAGGAAATATATATACATAGTGCATTTATTCATTGAAATAGGAAGAACAGAGAGTTGTAACTTCTGAAAGTAAACTATGGTTACAACCCTCTTCGTAGTGAAGGGTAAACCCAGATAATAAAGACATATATGAAAACTAATAAATACATGAACTGTAGCATAACCATTGAAACGAGGTATGCAAACCAAAAAGTAGAGCAAGAACAGTAGAGGAATGCTCAAGAAAAATAGTAACTGAAAATGGGTCTTCATAAATATCCTTTAAAACATTATTGACCAGTGGGAGGTGTGTCAGATGAGTCGGATTCGCATGATACAATCTACTATATATTAACTTTAGAAAATACCATAACCAAACATAGCATAAGCGTTCTTAAATCCCTTAATCCCCAAACTGTTTGTGGTGACAGCATCGGCAAACATCAAATAACTACACGGCTATGGGGAAAAGTAGAGAATACGAACAACATTGAAATTACTATATGTATATATTACAGGAATACGAACAACATTGAAATTACTAATAAACACAAGCAGTGAGCAGTTCTTTAAACCGAATGATAAACTTAAACAACAGCCTTAAATACATCAAAACCCTCGAAGGGGTGTGGGTTAGAAACTTGAAAACTTATAGCCTTAAAAACCATGGTTGTCACAACCCTTAAGATTAAATTCTGAAAAGAAGAAGGAAGGATACCCGGAATGGCACAGTGCACCTGTAAGGAAAGGGAGAGAGATTAGAGGGAAAGGCCACTCTAAAACCTGGAACGTTGTGGGTGCAGGGAGTCAGGGATTACCTGCATGGCATGTAAAGCAACCATTAGTGCAAAGATAATTTCTGTAGTAAATACAGAGCGAATAAAAACGTATTGCGGAAAGCAAGTCAACTTACCTTAGAAACAAATGCGTAGCGAGTTCCTCACACATGTTACCAATGTAAAAAATTATTCAGACATGATGAAAAACAAGAGATAAACCTGTCAACCGAGTTACGAATGAAAGAATAAAATACTTGAGAATGAAAATACGAATTTCACGCACCTATCTCCACTCTCAAAAGAAGGACTCCATTGACAAAGCCTGTGGTAATAATATCTCCGATAAGAGAGTAGTTCGGAGGACGTGAAGCTGTTGTGAGAGCACAGCTTTCATGGCTACACCGACGATGAACAAGAGTAAAATATTGATTGTAAAAGGAGCCAAGTGAAAATCCTTATCCCCATCATAGCAGGAACAATGTAAGATGATATTCAACTCAGACAAAGCATAATTTGAAATGGAGAAGGGTAGTAGTTTTGCCATTAACCAGGACGCCGGAAGGAAGACGAGCTTGCCGAAGTTGTAGAGAGAAGACGGTAGCAACAAATGCCATATGATAAAATTGGTTAGGGTTCGGAGGGTAGGGAAATACCCTAACCACCCCAGGACCCATATTAACCGTTGATTCTGATATCATATCGACGATGGAAAGACATCACACATGTCTCCACATTAAACACAGTGTTAAGCCTGAGGCTATGACAAATCTGGGTGGAGGATTAAAATAATTAATCAAATATTTAATATTTGGTGCCAACAAATCAGATATTCAAACATATCGTTAAGTCTTGTACCATAAACATCAAACGTTATATATATCGTTGTCCAGCGTATCCGCAAGATATATGAATTATGTCCTCACCAAAACCCCTATGGTTGTATATAATATAAGGTTGGATTTTATTGTAATTTAAGATGTGTAATAGCATAGGATTTAGCTTATCTGAATTGAAAAGGGTAGTTTAGTGAGGGTTGCAATAATGGGTTTGACCTGTTGCATATGGTCACTCACGCATTTACATTGTACTATAAACTTCATGAAATTAAAATATTAAAAGTAACTATTAGATTTATTTGCTATGAGTAATTTTTTTTATGTGAAAAGTAAGTGGTATGGATGAAAATTACAGGTGGTATCAGAGCAGCGTTCAAACGCTAGGACCTAAAAAGGGTCACCTAAATAAAAATTGGTGTGTGGAAAAATGTGCATAAAATTGGAAAGAATAGTTGACAGAGTGCGATGAGTAGGAGGTCTATACATCAAACAGCCAAGACTATAGGATAAATTCACCCTGAGCCTAACCAAGAAATGAATCCAGAAATATGGGTACAGTTGAGTGTAGACCATCATCAGCAAACCAGTAGATTACTCAAGGAACAACAACGACAAACCAGCAATATTTTGGATATTGTGTAGTATTTACAAGAGGAAATGGTGCGAGTAATAAGTGATAATGAGAGGTTGATGCGGGAAGGGGAGAAGATCCTTAAAAGCCTCTTACATAAACAGAATCAAGGGATAGTTCAACCAAGCCCAGAACGAAACACCCAAGAAGAAGGTGAACAGTGACAAACAGCAAATGATAAGTTGGAAGGTAGCCAAACCCAACTAAGTAATAAAAATAAGTCTTTAAATGAAGCACAATCATGAGATGTCTCTGACCAACAAGAGATAAAAAAACAAAAGGTAGAACAGTAAGGTGAATTCTGAAAGATTAAACCTCCCACATTCGATGGAGAAGTTGAAGAAGTAGCAGAAGCATGGATAATAAACATGATTAATGATTTCAAGTCTACGAATACAGCAGCAAACTAAAGGCCTATTTATCCATCTGTTGTAATATTCCCATTTAGCAATAGCTAATTGGAAATATTAATTTTGAGTATTTTTGCCTTCATAGAGTTAAAATATAAACAAAGTGGGTGAAGGAACACTTAGCTCACACTTAGGATAAAAATATTTCCTAAAGTCACTTAAGAGACATGTCTATTTGGCAACATGGGGCCTATTGGTCAAGTGGCAGCGTAGGGAATGGAGCAGCGTAGGCAGCGTGGGGCCCAGCCAGCGCAGAGTGAGTTGGACAGTGTGGGCCAAGGGAGACAGCGTAGAGATTGGTGGGGCCTAGGTGAGGTAAAGGCTCACCAAGCATAAAAGGAGGAGGGGTCTCCTCATTCTCATTCATTTTGATTATGCATCTTTGAGATTTGTCTTCTGACATTGAGCATGCTTGTTGTTTAGAAAAGTCTACACGTATTGTTCAGTACACCGGGTGTCTCCATTCGGAGATCCCAACCTCAGCCCTAGGGGACTTCGAGTGCCTGCTCCGATGAGAAATTTCATCCTTGTTTTTCCAGAGGGAGTTGAAGCTAACATAAGAGGAGAATCCACTCAAAGAGACAGCGTAGTCAGTGAGAGGAAGGACGCAGTCTTGTGAGGAGGTAGTTCCATCTTAGGGGTTAGTTGGTGGTTTCAACCCGGGATAGTGGGTAAGGGGCCATCCCTTCCCTATTCCAGCGTTTTGTAGGAGTTGGGGCCATCTTTTGGAGCAGATCATTCAAAGCCAACGTCCCTCCTCGAGGAATAGGGTAATGCCTCAAGGGAGCCATTTTCGGGGGTCGGCCATTTCTGAAAATCTTTCTGGGCTTTTCTGGGTATTGGGAGTAGAGGCCATTCCCGAAGTTTCAAAATTTTCCGAGGTGGGGAGCAGCCCCAAAGATTCAGTTCATTCCAGCAGTAGCAGTGCCAGCAGCTTGGAGATAACGCAGTCTTGAGTTAGCAATCGTTATGAGTCCCAATCTGAGAGTCTTGAGCCTAGTGCAAGCCAAGGTGCCATCATTCTGATCACCTTTGTACTCATTTGATATCTTTCAGTATTAATAAATTGGCTCAGTGTTTTCCATATTGGCTATTGTTCATGTGATATCTCTCTAGTTGTTGTTTGTCTTTGTTTATGTGCTTTATATTGTTGTTTATTTCTACTTGGAATATTACAGTGGTATCGGAGCTCATAGACTTGGCTCAGCCTGTGAAGCAGATTGTCTATGACACCAACAGGAAAACCATACATCACTTACTGGGGAAGAAAATATAAAGACCAAGAGCGGAGGTAAGACCTCACCTTTGGGAAAGGTGACAACGTTCCAGTGGTGGACACAGAGGAAGAGGAACCAATGGCGGAGGACAGAAATGCCGATAAGGAGTTCGGGGAACTTCTCCTTAAATCAGTACAGGATTTGTCAAGACGGATAGAGGAGAAGGGGCAGAGATTCATAGCAGAGTCTAGACATCGCGAGACCCCAAGGGGTTTCCATGTTGGATAGGGCTTAGGCACGTCTCATCATTTACAGGAGTACCTCACAGCACAGAAGATGGCATCACACACACCACCCCCCCCCCCCCCCGTTCCACGATGCCTACATTTCTTGCAAAGACATTGGGGCAGAAGCACAACAGGAGTAGGAGCTGGCCCACATGGGGGATTATTTTGCTAAGTACCAGTCATACGATCAGGATTTCAAATATGCCCTCACTTTCCATGATTTTTTTCAGCTCAAGCGGGAAAGCAAACCCCGCAACCATCACAAGGGCAACAGGCATTCACATGACGGGGACTTGCAACACATGGTGGGTAGATTCCATTTACTGACATTTGATGGATCATCCAAGTGTTCATAAAAAGCTTGGGTGGAGAAGATGGATATATATTTCCAGCTTAATCAGATGGCAGAGCAAGAGGATATCAAAGTGGCAGCGCTACACCTAGAAGGCAAGGCCCAGGATTGGTGGTTTCACGAGATGGTTACGCTAGGGCACTCGAGAGTGACAGCATATGCCGAGTTTATGTGGAGATTGATGGAGCGTTTTGACCGGAGGGATCCAAAGGAGCATTTTGTTGAGCTAACAAAGCTCAAGCAGACCGAGAGGCCGGACACATACATATCAGAGTTTTTGAGACTCTCCGTGATGGTACCAGATCTATCCACCGCCCGTATGATTTATATGTTCATAGATGGATTGGCAGAGCCTCTACGGGGATTAGTCAGATCAACGAGGCCCGCAACACTCCATGATGTAGTTGAGAGGACTCGGGATTTGCAGGATGCACTTCCCAGGACTAGAGCTCCTTTTCCCCAGAGATCGGCATTCCAGCCGAAGGGAAAGGACGAGAGGGTTCCACCTGCCAAGGGGAACCAAGGTAGAGGGTTTGGATATGACGAGGTTAGAAGAGACCTGAATCAGAAGAGATTTTGCTTCACGTGCTAGGAGCCATGGGCACTAGGACACCGTTGTGCCACGGGGAAGGCACATTACATCGAGGTATTCTCCGATAGTATCGGGGAAGAAGATGAGTATGAGGATGTGGAGGCTAGAGACAGCAGTACAGTGCAGAGAGGCGATCATCTGCCACCTCCACCACTTGGAGCAGGAGGTGCAGCTTTTTCACCTACTAGGGGAGCCCTTGCAGCCTTGCGGGGAATTCCCAAGTACTAGACACTACGTGTCCGAGGTACAGTACGGGAATAGCATGTGTCGATGTTGGTAGACAGTGGGGATACCCACAATTTCATTAATGCTCAGCTGGTAGAGCGAAGGGGCATACAGACAGAGACTTTTGATGGATTTTCGGAGCCGGTTCCAGGGTGCCAGACCATGCAGTGTGCTAGGTATGTGCCAGCCTTGGTAGTGACGATGGGGACATACACCCTGACAGATCATTTCTTCGTGGTGAACATTTCGGACACCAACGTGATACTGAGGGTACAGTGGCTTATCACATTGGGGAAGGCCACCACTGACTGGGAGACCTTGGAGATGGAGTGGACGGACAAGAAGACTGGGAGGCATGAGAAGATTCGGGGGATGCACACCTACCCACCATAGACAGTTTCAACACACCGAATGGAGGCAAATTTCCAGAAGGGGGACATAGAGTGGGTAGTGGAGCTGCGTTTGTCGAAGGTAGGATCTACAAGACAGGCCGTACACCTAGATGTACATTCCATTCTTGACATGTATGCTACGGTATTTGGGGAGACACCACCAGGAAAGCCACCAGATCGAGGGTTTGAGCACACTATTGAGCTGGAGTAGGGTATCCAGGCTATTATCACTACACCCTATAGGCACCCCAAATCCTATCGGGATGAGATTGAGAGGGCTATCCATGAGCTCTTCAATAGTGATGGTGAAGAAGAAGGACGACACGTTGAGGATGTGCATTGATTACAGGGCCCTGAACAAGAAGACCATGAAGAACTGGTACCCCATCCCACAGATTGATGAGTTGATGGATGAGCTGAGGGGGGCCAAGTTCTTCTCAAATATTTATTTTAGATTCGAGTACCATTAGATTCGCGTGAGGGAGTAGGACACTCCCAAGACCGCTTTCTGGTATCATTACGGCCATTTTGAGTTTTTGGTGATGCCTTTTGGGCTAACCAATGCCCCGGCCACTTTCCAGTCATGCATGAATCACATCTTCCGTAGTCACTTGAGGAAGTGTGTGTTAGTGTTTTCTGACGACATATTGATCTACAGCAGGACATGGGAGGAGCACCTCCAACATGTAGAGGTTGTATTGCGCATTTTGGAAGAGCATCAATTTTATGCTAAGCTCTCCAAGTGTGAGTTTGGGTTGACTGAGATGCTATACTTGGGGCACATCATCGGGGTGGATGGAGTGAAGTCCACGAGGAGAAGATCAGGGCCATCAGGGAATGGCCGGAGCCGAAGAATGTGACGGAACTTCAAGGATTTGTGGGGATCTGCATCTACTACCGAAATTTCATCAAGGGATTTTCCCAACTTGCTACACCCCCTATAGATCTCACCAAGAAAGGGGCATTCAGTTGGTCAGATACAGCGCAGAGGGCTTTTGACAGGCTCAAGGAGGTGATGAGCAGCTGCCTAGTGTTAGGATTGCCATATTTTACACAACCCTTTGTCTTGGAGTGTGATGCATCAGGGGAAGGGATAGGCGCAGTGTTGATGCAGGGAGGCCACCCCATAGCTTTCGAGAGCCAGAAGCTATTGCCATATGAGAGGTTGTGTTGCACGGATGAATCCCTCTTGCGAACAAGGGCGATCTCCCTAGTATCCTAAGGATATCTAGAAACAAACAGACAGATGTAGAACATTTTCTCTAAACTATTTTGCTTAAGAATTTCTCATTAACTACGGATAGATAATCCTACCTGAATTCCAATTCTTATTTGTTCTTCAATACAGTCACTCCAGAAGTTATCGATCCAGCATATAAGACCTGCAATCAAAGACAGGCAAACAAGATCAAAATCATCAGCGAAATATGATAATTCGAAAGCAATAATCTATCTTAGTGATCAAGGAATCTAAGAATTAAATCATTCAAAATATAGATGAATAACTCAATGAGAAAATAGAATCCATTTGTATTAACTTTGAATAAAAGAAGAAACCTTACAACATTAACGCCTTGATGTTTGTACTGGTTCTTTCGGGGTCCCGAACAGTCGTTTTCCTCAATTTTAAAAGACTCCAACTCTTTAGATAAGCATAAGACTATGGCCATGAGTATGTAATCTCTCTCATGCCAACGATGCCAAATGTGGAGAGTATAATTCTTTCAGCAATTCTCTTCTATAAGCTAAGAAGTATGTATCAACTACTAAGTATCCAAAAGTACCCTTGAGACTGAAACTTGGTCTCAATTTATAGCTGAAGAGAGGTAGTTTCAACTCCAATAAGGAAGGGATAAAGCCCTCTCATCATGGGATTTTAGCTCCAAAAACCAAGGGATAGTTCCATTTATGAAGGGATGAAGGTTCATGAATGGAAGGGACGAAGCTCGACCAAATAGTGCTTCTAGAAGGTCTCAACTGGGAGAATATTCGACCAGCTGGGCTTCTAGAACTTACTTTTCTCTTTATTTTACCTTTTACGGGGGTCCACAGTTTTAATGAGCTTTACGTGTGGGATGTACCACAATTTTTATAGCAATTAGCCGCGATACCACAAGTAATGACTAGGAAAAGTGTGGGAGTAGGCTTTTTAGGATTTTTAAGAGCTTCTTCCAGTTCCAAGACTTGATTTGGGGAACTTTATGTTTTTAGACCTCTGAGGGAGCAATACATAGGTAATGATGAACCCATATAGACAACTAAATTCATGGTGACAAATTTTAGTGTAACAGATTGCCCCCTAAAGTGCGAAGTCTGAAGAGTTCTGAAGAGTGAAATACTTTATCATTCTAAGGATCGGGCTACAGGCACACCAGTTGAAACCCTAAAAAAAAATTCAATGCAAGCATATATATATGTATATCATCGCTAAGGTAGGAATTCCCATACTCAGATCAAAACTAACTATATGTTCTGATACAGAAATTATTTTAGAATTACATGAAGAGTAGACACCTTATGGACGCAGCCATCTGTTAGAAGTAGTCTACTGTATGATGAATAATAAAATTCCTCGCAGCCTGGATGGTGGAAACTAGATCCAGGGTCTTGATTCTTGCTTCTCGAACTAGTACGATTCTATCCATGCGATTGATTGTGTCAAAGTCGAACATGGTAGAAACCACTTGATTACCAGTCAATGCTGTGAACTGTTAACAAGTGTGAGAGAAACCACCAATAATGACAATGGTTCTCAAAGTACTCAGTACAAACCATGAAATGTGAATTTATGATCTAAAGTTGAACATTTCATAGAATCATTCAATCGAAGTTCAATGATGCAACCTATCGTCGAAGATGAGAAACCTGCCATTAGGGCATGTAGATTTCAAGGTACTGTTTAGGATTCTATATCAACTTTCTAGATGATGAGCTGTCGTCGATAGAAAGTGATCCGTCGTAGGAAAGCCCACGACACGAAACCATTAGGTCAAGTTTTGAAGAAATTTTTAGCAAGGATTAACTCAGGGATGGTCAACGCGAATGGAGACAAATGTTTGCAATGAATGGTTTATTAAACTGATCTCTTGAACACATAACGACACTGCAGATGGTGACAATTTACCTAAAGCTAATACCCAGAAACCGGTTGAAGTCTTTCAATGTGGTTTGATTAACTGTTTGGTCAAAGGATTTTTTTTTCCAACCTAGACATGAATGTGACAAAAGTGTCGTGTTCAAGAATTGTATACAACTTTTTAAAATGAAATGTGACAATTGGATTCATTTTCTCTCTTTTCCCCCACCATTTCTGGCAAGCACCTCTTTATTTTTTACAAGCTTGAGGAGGATAACATTTACTTGTTATATAAGCTCATCCTTCGGATGAGTCCAACTTAGTATTAAAATTGAACCCTAAGAAGGAGTGGTTCTTTTCTGTATACGATTTACAGGTCCTTTAATGTTAAGTTTTAACGAGTCCAGTATAGGTGAAACTCGGTGTTTTTCAATTTTAGGCAGTCAGAAGAAAAACTTAAGAAAACTTTGTGGGTGGACTTTTTCATAAATTTAGTCTCTGAATCCCGAAAAAGGATAAAATAATACAGGAGACAACTCTATTGACCATGATTAGTCAACATATACCTTTTTCGTAAATAGTCTGTTTCAGTCCGGAAAAGGGGTAAACTTATACTGAAGGGATGACTGTTCATTTCCTTTAACGAGTCTGAATAGTCAAGTAATCGGAAATCTTTTCTTATTTAGAGAGTCTGAAAAGGGCTTAAAAGAGGACTCCATGGTTTCCCTTTTTCAGTAAGTTTTAACGAGTTCGAAAAAGTTACAAAAATCATACTCATTTGCCAAAATGATTATTTTACCTGAAAATCTTGTATTCTGCACAAAAACCCAAAAAATTAAACATACATGTTTTAGATAAGTAAAAATTATTTGAAAAACAACCTTTCAAAGTAGAAATTAAATAAAATATTATTTTATTTATTCAAAAAATATTTATAAAAAGTAGTTTAACCAATTCATTTTTACCATTTACATCCAGAGTGAAAGTTGAGAGCTTTTGGTAGAAAAAGTTCTGAAGGAGATATCAGAAGAACCGAACATCCGAATCCAAAACCGTCGATTCCAGGTAATCCACAATTCATTTCTCTTCATTTTTGTCCATTTACATTCTCTTTTTAAGCTTTAGAATCATTTTTTAGGAGAAAAATAAGTTCAAAAAATCGCTCTCGGGGTCCCGCAGGTAAAACACACAGTCCCTGCGGACCCCGATAATTTTCCTTTGGAAAATTATCAGGGTCCCGCACTTTTCGTGTATAACATGTGTGGTTGCTCGCACTGTCTTCATGCAAAAAGTGCGGAGGCACCATGAAAAAAATAAAAATATGTTTTCTCTCAAATTAAGCCAAATTTTTCCATCCTAATTAGAGAGGGTTTTGAGATATTTCGATTTCCACCTACATACTTTCATTGGCTACAAAACCAAATCTTCGCCATTGAAGATTTTTCGTATGCTAAGATAGATTTCCGTGGCGATCCTGATATGCCTCTTCCTCCAGGCACACAGTGGGATGAGTTAGGTAAATCAATCATTTTGATGTGTTTTTAACTCTAATTTTTATTTTGTTTTCAAACGTCTTAGTACTGATGACAAAAATCTAAACGCAGACGTTGGTCCACGAAGACCAGCCAATCTCTGCGGCTTCGAGAGGAAGTGAACAGACGCTATTTCACCGCCATAGAATCAGGCAGCAAAGATTCTCACTGATTTAGAGCAGAACCTGGAGAGGTTAACCAGAGATATTACAAAAACTACTATGGATGATATTCCTTTACGCCTCCAGAGGCATGTTTCTGGTGTTCCTGGCCAGTTTCAGAGATATCTACGTAGAGTGGCATGTGCGATAGTGTATTATCATGATCGTCACCACGGGTAGTGGATGATCATCATAGATCATTGTATTTTTTTTTTTTGTATCACTACCTTTCGGATCATAAGGTGTTTTAAACCTATGGTCCTAGACGATGTAATATTTTTTGAAATACAAACTCTATCTATGATATGACTACATTCGATGGCTATCTTGTTCAACACTTATCGAATGTTGTTTTAATGTCACAAATGTCTATTTATAACATTATTAGCTAATGCGTCAGCCAATGTATTTAAATTTATTATAATGTGTTGATACTCAATGTAATCAAACTCTCTTTCCAGGAGACAAACCTTCAATAATAATCTCAGCAACACTGGATTTTTAATTGCGTATACTCTATTTAAATGTAATACAATGAGTTCAGAATCTAACCTAACGATCAAACATTGAATGCTAAATGAAATAGCATCAAATAATAACTCAATCACTGCGCTATATTCTGCAACATTATTCGTCGTTTGACCGAGGATTACCCCATGCATAGAAACTAACTCATCAGTGGGTGAATAGATGACCCAGGCCACAGAAGAAATATTTCGTGTACTACGACAGGCACCATCAACAAAACCAATGTAGGCTTAAAGGGATGTCGACATCTGCAATATAAATAGTAACCAAGATAAGCAGGAATAGTAGTCAATGCAAACTTTTAACTAGACACGCTCATCTAATCTAAAACGGCTAATCTAGAAAAAATAACTAATCTACATGGAAGATCTTCAAAAAAAATCAAGCATAATATCTCTTTAGATAAAGTCCATTTCTGGGTTTACCTAAATAAATCCCGTCATAATCAATCAATTCATAAGCCCCTTTTTCAAGCACTCGATTGACAATATAAGGACCATGCCACATAAGTTCAAATTTGCGATCTCCCGGTTTATCATTAACTTGGTCATATACTAATACCAGGTCACCTTCTGAAAAAATACGAGGCGTAACACTTTTATTGTACTGAACTTTAACGCGGTTTTTATGAGCTTCGGCTGCCAATGCAGTGGTGCGCTGAGTCTCATCTAATTGTGCCAGGTATAAAAAAAAATTTTCCTCCTCAGAGGTAGCTGGTAATAACTCTATGTCTAATTGGAGTGACGGTATTTCACATTCAATCGGTAACACAGCTTCTAAACCATAGACCAGTTGAAAAGGAGTGAAACCTGTTGCAGTTTTTGCTGAGGTTTGATATGCCAAAAGTTCTGAGAAAAGCATAGTATGCCAATTCAATTTATGAATTCTGATTATCCATTTAATCATAGTGGTTAAAAATTTATTGACAACTTCAACCTGACTGTTAGCCTTCGAGTAATATGGAGTAGAACTATCATGGCACAGGCCAAGCTGGTCAGAAAGTTTGGATATCATAATGTTTCAAAAATGGCTCCCATGATCGGTAATGATAGCTTAGGATACACCGAATCAAGAAATCACGTGATTGAATACAAAAATAGCTTCAGTTTTTCCATCTGCCGCAAATGTAGGCATCGCCTCGGCCCATTTGGTAAAATAATCTACTGCTATAATAATATACCCATGCCCCCCGACCGAGTGAGGGTTACATGTAATGAAGTCAATGCCCCATTTTGCAAAAGGACCGAAAGCAATTATGGGGTGAAGAGGAGCGGGTGGTGCACGCATCTTCCGATCAAAAATTTGACAATTGTGGCATTTTCGGACCGCAAGAATACAATCTTTAAATAATGAAGGCCAAAAATAACCAGCACGCAATATATTTTGGGTTGTGGCATACCTAGACATATGACCGCCACATGCTCCAGAATTCCAATCATTCAAAACTCGTTCAGCCTCTTCATGAGTTAAACAGCATCAAAATACAGAATCCGCACCACGACGATAAAGTGTGTCTCCAACAATATTGTATTGTTGGGATTGGTAACGAATACTTCGTCGATGTGAAAGTGAAAGTTCAGGCCAAAAAGTTTGGGTTTGGAGATAAATGATGATATCTCCATACCAAGGATCTAACATACTGATAAGAAACAGAGATTCATCAGCAATCGTATGCTCTACCACAGTTTCTGTTTCAGTATTTGGGAAGTCACATAATAGTTCCGCGAACACTAGTGATTTCTTTGATTTGGATTTTTCAAATTCTAAATCAAACTCTTGAAGGATAACTATCCATTTCGAGTATTTTCCCTCGAGTAATTGTTTAGTCAAAATGAACATAATCGGGTTACAATTAGAAATCATAGTTGTTTTTCGTAACAAAATGTAATTATGAAAACGTTGGATAGCTTGAACTGCTGCAAAGGCCAATTTCTCCACATGTGAATATTTAATCTCTGTACGATTGAGATTCCGACTAAGATAGTAAATCACATGTTCGTTGTGGAATTCATCTTTTTGAACTAAGACCATTCCAATAGTGGAATCATAGGTTGCTAAGTATAAAAAGTAATCCTGGCTATAATTTGGTGGATGTAGTAACGGTGCATGGGTCAACACGTGTTTTAAAGCATCAAAAGATCAATCAGCGATCTCATCCCAAATGAAAGGAATATTCTGTTTCAAAAGCTTGGTAAAACCTTTGGTTAAATCAGCATAGTTCTGGATGAATCTACGCAGAAAGTTTGCTTTCCCTTGCAAACTTTGGAGTTGGCAGAGTGAGGAAGGAGGAGGTAGATTGATAATGGCCTCAACCTTCGAAGGGTCAACACGGATGCCTTCTTTAGAAACGAAAAATCCCAATAACCTACCAGATTGTACACAGAAAACACACTTGTGTGGATTCAAGCGAATCTTATAATACCTACATCTCATAAAAATCACTCGTAAGTGAATAGGATGATCTTCCTTGTGTAATGAAAGAGCAGGTAAATCATCGAGATAAGGTTGCACAATGTGTTTAATGTCATGAAAAGAATAGGACATTGACCTTTGAAAAGTTGCCCCAGCATTATTTAATACGAAAGGTAATTTACAGTAAGCAAACCTTCCCCAAGGACAAATGAACGTTTTTTTTGTTTGATCAGCAAGGAGTATGTTTATTTGATTGTATCTGGAAAATCTGTCCACGAATTAATACATTTCATTTCCAGCACAATCATCAATAATTTGGTCGATATAAGGAGTTGGATAATTGTCTTTAGGACAAGCTTTGTTAATGTCCCTATAGTCAACACATACTCATATTGTTCCTTGTTTTTTCGTAACAGGAACAATATTAGATACCCAATCCGTTAATGGGATTGGATAAATAAAACCTGCTCTTAGTAATTTCTCAACTTCGGCTTTAATGGTGGCAGCTTTTCGTGGATGTATTAGACGTAATCGTTGTCTGACAGGTTTAGCATCTGGGTTAGTCTTTATTTCATGAATGACAATGTTGGGATCGATTCCTGGCATTTCTTCATAAGACCAGACAAATATGTCGCAGAATTATTGAAATAGGGCTTTACATGTAGAAATTTCATCTGGTGTACATGAAGCACCTATATGAATGTTTTCATTAGTTTTGGGTTTTACTGAGATGTCAATAGGAATGGTAGAAGAAATATTTCCCAAATTTATTTTAGAATCCATATTTGTGATCGATATTGGACTATGAGGTTCCTTGACATAATCAGCTGTAAAAATAGAGGAAAAATTATTTTCAAATTTATCAAGCTCGGATAAAAATGATGACCTATGATGGAGATCATCCCATGGTAACTCATCTACAAACAAGAATTCACGAATGCTTTCATCAGTATGAAACACTTGTTGAAAAGGATCAGGGATTGATGTTGTAGTCGAGCTTGATGTTGAAAATGATTCTTCGTTGATCACATTCATTGGATCATTATCAGTTGATAAAGAATCGAAAAATGACTATACTGCTTGATAAGCTATCTCAAAAGGACACAAAGGCATCCTGCCATTGAATGAATCCAGTTCTGATTCTAAAGGCACTATCCAAGGATCAGCAAATGGAATAGTGCTTGATGTAATCATATCGATATTAGCAATATTATGCGGTATGTTAGGTGGAGACATAGAAAAAGTCCCCATTAAAGCGGAATCTTTGATTAAACCTACTCCTACATCCTCATAAGGGATATTCATTTTTCCTATGTGCTGAATACTATCAGTAGAAGCTAGGTCAGACAAATAATATGAGAGCTGATCAACTTTCACAATCTTTCCTTGATGAGAAACATAATTATCCGAAAGATGGATGACACTATAGCAGTTATAGCATAAGACCAACTTCGACCCAGAAGAAGGTTGTAATCCAGAGGGGCATCAACTACTTCCACATATAAATTAACGGTTTTCCCTTCAACTTCTATAGGTAGATCCTGTAAAATTCTGAATGGATGGAATCTTCTTCTGTCAAAAGCTTTGAGAATTGTTGGTGACTGGTTAAGGGTTGGAGAACCGACTGATTTCCAACAGTATAACAACATGATACACGTAGATGCTCCTTCATCAATAACAGTACGAAAGCAATGTTTGTTTTTGACTAGTACTGGGATCTGAAAAGTCATCTGGTGAGGGAGACGAGGTGTAAAATTTTCTAAATCGAAGACCATGAGATTTGAATCCTAAAGATCTACGGCTCCAATTGCTGATAAGAGTAATTTCCTTTGTGTTGGACATGATTACAGCACTTCCAAGGCCGACATTGTGGAAGGAGAAATTGCTAAATCCTCCACAATGTTGTAATTCTGAGCAGCTCTCGCATGTGGATTGAAAGCTGATTTACGAAGTACACCTTTGACAGGTTGTTTGATTACTAAATGAGGATTCGGTTTTTCGATATGCAATGGACCAAAAACCGAAGGAGATGTAGCTGGTGCAGAACTATAATTTTCTACTTCTTTACCAGCAATGGGGTTTTTACTACCATAATCTTGCGATCGAGTCGCAACCATCAAAATATCTGCTGATGTATTAGAAGAAGATCCAATCATTGTGTTGTCTTGAATAGGAAAAGGATCCTTCAAAACAGTAGGGGTAGATGAACCTTTGACGAATTTAGATACCTCGGCCCTATGCGGATATTCCTTAGTGAAATGATCCTCGTCATAGATAAGACAAGGATAACGAGGTTTCCGTTTATCATCTGTTGATTCATTTTTATCAGTTTTTTCCTTGGGAGATGAAGTCTGTTTATTTTTTTTCTTCCCTTTCTTCTTGTTGCCAGATTTCGATTTTGCAGTAGATGAATCTACAATGTGAATATCGGCAGAAGTTTCCAAGGAAGATTCTCCTTTTGGTGAATCAGGTAAAGTTATTATGGGAGAAGTAACCTTTGAATATTTCTTCTTACTCTTAGTTGTACTAACTGAACCGATTACACCATCAGCAGCATGAGACCCTGAAGGAGTTGCTGTTATCTGACCAGGACGGGGTAAATTGGGAATTTTATCGTACAAAGTTCCAGACTGGGTATATACAAAGTCAAGATATTGGGCTTCAGCAATAACTTGTTCTTTTGTGACAACTCCTACTTTGGCTACATCTTAAGTGATATTTGGTAGCAATGATTTGACAAACCATTCTTCCAATATTTGATTCGGGATAAAAACTTTTACTAAACGTCTCCATTCATGAATATGATCTGATATGTATGTAGACGTAGATTGTTTTAGTGAAGTTAATAATTCTGTGCCATTGTCATATCTGACTGGCAACTGAAAATGAGTTAAGATATCATTTTCTAGAGCATTGAAATTGGTAAATGAGCCTCGTGGTAAGTCAATGTACCATTTGGAAGCTAAGCCTATTAATGTTCTCTGAAAAAGTCTAAGTCGAATGGAATCGTCACTTTAATGAGTTAGATGCACACCAAAGGTGGTAAGTCATGACATGGTTAGAAGGATCCTCTCCTGATTTTCCTTCAAACTTTGGGATATCACTGGGAAACTTATGCGGCATAGGCGGCCAATACGGATGATAATAGATAGGATCATTTTTAAGGCGAGATAAATACGGTAAATCTAAAGTTTCTATGAATGGCAATCGACGGGTAGGGTCTTGTTGATAACCTTTTGAGACTAAACCAGTCCCAGGAGGAGGATATCCAGGATAACCTGGAATAGGTTGTGCATTTGGAATCGGAGTGCCCCCTGGATAACCAGGAATAACCGGACCATACTGGGGTTGAACAGGTGTTTGATATGTATACCCAAGGTACGGTTGTTGCGGGTAGACTGGAGTTTGAACAGGTCCATATTAATACGGCCCTTGATACAGTTGATAAGTAAACTGAGTTTGACTTGTTATAACTGTACTTGTGCCAGGTTGTCCTATCAGCATCTGAACAGTAGTCTGAATTGTAGGTCCAGACTACGGAATAGAAACTTGAGGAATTTGTACTGATGTTTGAGGGGCGAATGTGATAGGAGCTGTAGACACCCCAGGAATAGGTGTGGTTTGTTGAATAGAAGTCTGAGCAGTAGTTTTGGGCGGAGTTACAGGTGTACTCGGACCAGGTTGTTGAACAGGACCAGATGCAGGTGTTTGAGTGACAAGTTGGACAAGTTGTTGGGGTTGATTATAACCAACTTGTTGTCCAGCTTGATAATAAGGTACTTGCATATTTGGTTGTAAATTCTATTGTACTTGAGATGGATCCCACACCATTGCAGGATATGAAGGTTGTACATAAGACAGACCGTAACTTGGTTGAACATATGGTTGATAATTGACTAGATAATTTCCACCTCCTTGTAACATTTGTTATTCTAGATAGAATTGTTGTCCTAAAGGAGGCTGCAATCCTTGAGCTGGGTACTACCCTTGAGGTTGATATTGACCTTGAGGCATATACTGACCTTGAGGCATATACTGTCCTTGAGGTTGATGCTGACCTTGTGGTTAACCTTGGGGTATGTACTATCCCTCAGGTTGATACTGACCTTGAGGTATGTACCATCCTTGAGCTTGCCCCCCAGGCTGTATTTAAGTATTTTGAGATTTCCCCCCAGGCGATACATTACTACCTTGAGAACCAGGGTTTGGGATATTTCTTGACATCATATAAACTTGCTCATTGTTCATTGTTGATTCATTTGGACCAGATGATGACATTGGTTTGTTAGGAAGAGGAGATGCTCCTGAGAATGTACCAGAGAGTGACTAATAGCCTACAGGAACAGACAGACCACCATAAAAAAATGTTTCTGGTGATTCAGTAAACATAGATGACTCGCTAGACATGTTTAGTTGAGGTCTATAACCTATTGGTGTAGGGAAAAAGGGAATTCGGGGTGGCAAGTAATGAAGACCTACGTTTTGTAGAAAATCTATCAATGAAGAATACTATGCATCTTGTCTAAAAGGGCTGTAAAAAATTGATTCACGTTCTCTAAGTTCTAAATTTTCCTGAGTTGATGGAAGAACAACTTCTTCCTCTATATCAGTGATTTCTTCAATACTAATGAGACCATGAGCAAGATCTTATGTAATATGATCTCTTACTCTGGGTGACTCAAGATAATTGGAAGTTGGAGTAGTGAATTCTAAAGTAGGTTCTAATGTAGTAGGCTCAGTTTCCAGTTCAGAAATTTTAGGTTCTTCAGGTGATAATTCACTTGTTGTAGAAGCAACTTCATTTAATTCAGAAATTGAAACTGTTTGTGGAGTATGTTCTGCTATTTTCGGTTGATTTACTTTAGAATCAGGATGAATAATTATAGATGATTCTCCTTATTCCGTTAATCCATTTCTACCGATAACATTTGGTATCAGAGATTTATGTCCTTCTAGTTGGCTTGGTGTGTACTCAGGGGGCTTCCCCTGAGTTCTACGTTATCGTCTCGGTAATTCAGCCACGATTAAAACTTTTAACACACGAAAACAAAGAAAAATTCAAACAAACCCTAAAGTCTCTAAAGAAAGAATCAAAATGAATCACATGCCTATAAAAATCTAAGAGATCAATCCACACACAAACAGTAGATTCCCGCACTAAAAACACTAGTTGGTGGAAATCCAACATCGTATAATTTTAATGCAGAAATGGCGATTGGAATAGTTACCCCGAAAACCTACTTAATGAAACAGACCGGTGCAAGTTTATCCACTTAAACCATCTCGAGTGAAGATAACCTTCGGAGAGTCCAAGTGAGTCTAGCCGATGTCTGTTCCAGGTACAGTGGGATCTCCCCTCCACCGTCACCTTTGGAAATAATCCTAAATTTTATGGCCACTAATGTCACCAACGGGAACACATATACCTGGGGGAACAGTCGACGATCCGATATACATGCAAAGGCAGACTAACAAGCTCAATCCCCTTGAAGGCTCCTTGACATAATCCAAGGTTTACCGACAAGTGACCCCAGGCTCCTCGACAATGGTCAATCCGAGGTTTACCATTTTTAATACGTGAACACCTTCTATTGTTCCCAATGAGATAAGTATGATTACCTCACTAGTTCGGATATGATCTCATTCTTGACTCCTTTAGGAGGAGCTTCCTAGAGCATACATGCTACAATTAGATTTTCCTACCGCAAGATCGACTACTTGTTTGTTTTTACTGTCTTGGAGAGTTAACTAAAAACTATTCCAAGACACTAGCCTAAGCTATGTTGGTGAAAAGAGCCCTAGAAAATTAAAAAAATCGAGATTGATTTTAATTAAGCGTTACTTTTAATTGGCAGTTTCTTAGGACAATAGGTACGGAAATGAAACTTGATGATGTTTTAATGACCCGACTCAAAATTCACTACAATGCATCTATATGATAAACAACTCATTTCTTTTTAATGAATTCTATCTAGAGGAAAGAGTTGAGAGATTTTCAGAAACTTTCAAAATATCAATTATTTCTTTCCTATATAAGAAACTTTGAAAAGAGGACAATTCAGAGATTCCAATTCCAAAAAAAGATCTTTTGCTCAAAATTAAATTCCTTATATCATTTAGATCAGAAACAAAACAAACTTCTTCCAAGAGAAAACTAAAAAAAATACTAAAATAATGAAATTCAAAACTAAAAGAAATGTCTAATCTTGAACTCTATCTAAAAGTTGGAGGATGTTTAGGCCTGGTTTGTAATCTAACCAAGAATTTTCTGCTTATTCCAGAAAGAAATCAAAGCATCCAAAAGTAGTTTTAAAATGAAATTTAGTCCTTATCAATCTAAAGGTTTTATAAGTTTGCAAATGAAAATAGAATCAAATTTTCATAAGAATAACAATGGCATCAAGTTCAATGGCTCAACAGAAAAGTAATGAAATATCATGTAGTTGAGGTATACAAAAGTTTCTGATTCAGAGCAATGGGAGGACTAGGTAAATTTTTTATTCATAATATGCAAACCAACTAAATAGATCACTTAATCACAGAAATTGCTGAAAGAAACTTTTCATAGAAGTCTTTGACAGTCAAGACAAATTGGGTAAAGAACAAAAATCAAGTAATGGGATGCCAGAAAACATAATTTCTACTTTTTCTAAAATTTTCTAGAGATCCGCAGTTTTTAATAGAACAAGGTGTGGTACCCCACTTTATTCTACTAAATATTGCAGAGTCTACCACTCTATTTTAAATGAAAAAGTGCGGAAGTCAGGAAAAGTAGAGAAAAAATAAAAATACAGATTTACAGTCAGGGATCCTATTGAGTTTTCTATCCAATCAATTTTTGAGCTAAATCAAACTGAAAATGGAAGAAAACTAAGTTCATAATTTCCCCAGTGGATTCGCCATTTTGTTGCACAGATGAATCCCTCTTGCGGACAAGAGCAATCTCCCTAGTATCCTAAGAATATCTAGAAACAAACAGACAGATGTAGACCATTTTCTCTAGATTATTTTGCTTAATAATTTCTCATTAACTACGGATAGATACTCCTACCTGAAGTCCAATGCTTATTTGGTCTTCAATACAATCGCTTCTTCAATCCTTTCGCTCCAGAAGTTATTGATCCAGCATATAAGACCTGCAATCAAAGAAAGGAAAACAAGATCAAAAGCATCTGTGAAATATGATAATTCGAAAGAAATAATCTATCTTAATGATCAAGGAGCCTAAGAATTAAATCATTCAAAAGATAGATGAACAACTCAATGAGAAAATAAAATCCATTTTTATTAACTTTGAATAAAATAAGAAACCTTACAACCTTAACGCCTTGATGTTTGTACAGGTTCTTTCGGGGTCCCGAACAACCGTTTTCCTCAGTTTGACAAGACTCCAACTCTCTAGATCAACATAAGACTATGGCCATGATTATGTAATCTCTCTCATGCCAACGATACCAAATGTGGAGAGTATCATTCTTTCAGCAATTCTCTTCTATAAGCTAAGAAGTAAGTATCAACTACTAAGTATCCAAAAGTACCCTTAAGACTGAAACTTGGTCTCAATTTATAGCTGCAGAGAGGTAGTTTCAATTCCAATAAGGAAGGGATAAATCCCTCTCATCATGGGATTTTAGCTCCAAAAACCAAGGGATAGCTCCATTTATGAAGGGATGAAGGTTCATGAATGGAAGGGACGAAGCTCGACCAAATAGCGCTTCTAGAAGGCCCCAGCTGGGAGAATATTCAACCAACTGGGCTTCTAGAACTTACTTTTCTCTTTATTTTACCTTTTACAGGAGTACGCAGTTTTAATGAGCTTTACGTGCGGGATGTACCGCAGTTTTTATAGAAATTATTTGCAGTACCGCAGGGAATGACTAGGAAAAGTGTGGGAGTAGGCTTTTTAGGATTTTTAAGAGCTTCTTCCAGTTCCAAGACTTGATTTGGGGAACTTTATGTTTTTATACCTCTGAGGGAGAAATACATAGGTAATGATGAACCCATATAAACAACTAAATGTCATGGTGAAAAATTTTAGTGTAACAGGTTGTATGCGATATACGACAAGGAGATATTGGCCATCATGCATGCATTGGCCAATTTTCGTCAGTACCTGGTCGGGAACAGATTCAGAGTGAGGACGGATCACAACAGCCTCTGATTCTTTTTAGAGCAGAAACAATTGTAGGAGAGGCAACAGAAGTGGGTCAGCAAGATCCAGGCTTATGACTTTGACATCTAGTATGTCAAGGGGAAGAACAACGTTGTGGCAGATGCACTTTCCCGCAGACTGGCAGCGTTGTCATTGATGAGTTTAGACATGGACTGGAGGGCTCGACTGTTGGTAGAGTACTCCAAGGACCGTTTTTCTTGTGATATTTTGGATGTTCAGGAGACAGATGACAGGTACAGACTGATGGACGAGGCAATCTATTATAGGGACAGGATCTTCTTGACTGAGCGCTCCCAGCTCAAGAAGAATATATTGCACGATTGATTCCCCATTATCAGGCCACTGGGGGTTTACCAAAACCTATAGGGCCATCAGGGAGAGTTTCTCTTGGAAGGGCCTCAAGGAGGACGTGCTCCAATATGTCAGGGGGTGTGGGCTTTTCCAGCGTAACAAAGGAAAGATGAACCATCCGGCAGGATTATTGCAGCCTCTTCCCATACCTGAGGGGAAATGGGAGAGTATCTTGATGGACTTCATTACAGGGATGCCCATGGTACAGGGCAAGGATTGCATATTTGTAGTCATTGATCGACTCACTAAATATGCTCATTTTTTCGCCATATTGGCACATTACACTGCAGCACAGGTAGAAGAGTTGTTCTTCAGGGGTGTTTTCAGATTGCATGGTCTCCCTAAGACCATTGTCAATGACAAGGACAGCCACTTCATGGGCGGATTTTGGCAGGAGCTTTTCCGTTTGGTGGGCACTGAGTTGACACCGAATACTAGTTACCACCCCCAAACGGATGGACAAACTGAGATAGTGAACAAGTGGCTAGAGGGCTACTTGCGTAACTATGTCAGCGGGCAGCAGAAGGCATGGTTGAGATGGTTGCACTTGGGGGAGTACTACTACAACAACACTCATCATATGTCCATTGGTATGTCTCTGTTTTATGCATTGTATGGATATCAAGCTTTATATTTTGCTGACATGATGTTTGGTGCTAGCAAGGCTCCTAGAGCCAAGGATTGGATCCAAGAGAGTCAGGATATACTCCGAGCTCTCAAGGATAACATGGCTACAGCGCAGAACCAACAGAAGTTGTATGCCGATAAGGGACGAGTTCAGAGGCAGTTTGAGGTAGGTGACTTGGTTTATCTACGCTTGCAGCCATATTGGCAGTCCACGCTGAAGCAGAAGGGGGATGAAAAGCTCAAGCCTCGCTTCTATGGACCATATAGGGTGATACGTAGGATAGGACAGGTTGCATATGAGTTGGATCTACCCAAGCATAGCAAGATTCACAACGTTTTTCACTTATCATGCTTGAAGAAGGAATTGGGGCAGCAGTTGATTGCGACAGAGGAGGTCCCGCCCACAAATGATGAGGGGAACTTGGTGCTACAGCCGGAGGCCATTATTGACACTAGGGAGAGGCAGCTACGGAGCAGGACAGTCAAGGAGTACCTAGTGAGGTGGAGGAATTTATCGGATGAGGATGCCACCTGGGAGAGTGAGAAGATTGTGAAGCATCCATCATTACAGTTGCTTGAGGACAAGCAAAGATTTTCTGAGGGAGACTGTAATATTCCCAATTAGTAATAGCTAATTGGAAATATTAATTTTGACTATTTTTGCCTTCATAGAGTTAAAATATAAATAAAGTGGGTGAAGGAACACTTATCTCACACTTAGGATAAAAATATTTCCTAAATTCACTTAAGAGACATGTCTATTTGGAAACGTGGGGCCTAGTGGTCAAGTGGCAGCGTAGGGAATGGAGCAGCGTAAGCAGCATGGGGCCCAGCTAGCACAGAGTGAGTTGGACAGCGTGGGCCAAGGGAGACAGCATAGAGATTGGTGGGGCCTAGGTGAGGGAAAGGCTCACCAAGCATAAAAAGAGGAGGGGTCTCCTCATTCTCATTAATTCAGATTATGCATCTTTGAGATTTTTCTTCTGACATTAAGCATGCTTGCTGTTTAGCAAATTCTGCACGTACTGTTCAGTACACCGGGTGTCTCCGTTCGGAGATCCCAACCTCAACCCCGTGGGACTTCGAGTGCCTGCTCGGGTGTGGAATTTCATCCTTGTTTTTCCGGAGGGAGTTGCAGCTACCACAGGAGGAGCATCCACTCAGAGAGATAGCGCAGTCAGTGAGAGGGAGGACGCAGTCTTATGAGGAGGTAGTTCCAGATTAGGGGTTAGTTGGTGGTTTCAGCCCGGGATAGTGGGTAAGGGGCTAGCCCTTCCCTATTCCAGCGTTTTGGAGGAGTTAGGGGCCATATTTTGGAGCAGATCATTCAGAGCTAGCATCCCTCCTTGAGGAATAGCGTAGTGCCTCAAGGGAGCCATTTTCAGGGGTCGGTCATTTCTGAAAATCTTTCTAGGCTTTTCTGGGTATTGGGAATAGAGGCCATTCCTGAAGTTTCAGAATTTTCTGAGGTGGGGAGCAACCTCAAAGATTCAGTTCATTCCAGCAGTAGCAGTAGTACAATAGCAGTGCCAGCAGCTTGGAGATAACACAGTCTTGAGTTAGCAGCCATTCTGAGTCCCAATCTGAGAGTATTTCTACGCTTGCCTAGTGCAAGCCAAGGTGCCATCATTATGATCACCTTTGTACTGACTTTCTATCTTTCAGTATTAATAAAATGGCTCAGTGTTTTCAATATTGGTTATTGTTCATGTGATATCTCTCTAGTTGTTGTTTGTTTTTGTTTATGTGCTTTATATTGTTGTTTATTTCTACTTGGAATATTACATCTATCAACAGCAGGAAAAAGGAACCTTATGGTGGGCAGAAGTTAAAACTGTGCGAGGAATCGAGGACCAAAATGTGACTTAGGACGAATTCCAGCAACACTTTAAAGATAAATATCTAACATAGCGTTTTCATGATGAAAAATCCCAGGAATTTCGTGACTTGAGATTGGGATGGCTATCTATGTTTGAGTTCGTAACTAAATTTACTTCCTTCTTGTGAAATGTGGCATTTCTGAGGAATGAAAATGCGAAAGTACAATGATTCCTGAGTAGCCTACCTACTCATATGAAGGAGAAAATAGAATTTGTAAACCCAAAGTCCATGGATGAAGTGATTCGAAAAGCACGTATGTGCTATAAGCAATCCAAGGTAAAAGGAGAAGCTAGACGAAGTTGGCCACCCAAGAAAGGGCGGAGAAGTAATTCAAACTTTAAAAATAGCAAAACTAGTAATTTTAAGGGTGCAGCTAGAAATACAGTAAATAGATATCAAGTAAGAAACCAACAGAAGACCAAGTGGCCAGCAGGGGAACAACCCACTAAAGCATCTAGTAGACCAGATCATGGACAGACTCAGAAACCACCATTACAGTGTTGGGGATGTAGTGAGCCGCATTATTATAAGAATTTCCTCACCGTTGAAGAAACAAAACTGCAACTAATGTGCAAGAAGAATCCACTGTGGGGGATGTGGCGAAAAACATACCCAGAATCAACGCTGCACTTGAAGATCGACAAGCGGATTACGAGCCAACCATGATAGAACTGGAAGGTAAGATGTATTCCCACCCTGTATCTATTTTGGTTGATCTTGGTGCTATTTTAAGCTATGTAAATCCCAAGATAGTGGAAAAATGTGACTTACATAGCCAGAAGTTTAAAAATCCTTGGTTAGTATAGTTGGCCACTAGAGCAAAGAGAAGAGTTAATGCCAAAGTTTCCAAATGTCCCCTAGAAGTTGGAAACTTGTGTATAAAGGTTGAATTAAATATTATACCTCTAGGTTCCTACGATATATTACTGGGAATGGATTGGTTGGAAGTGCATTGGTCACTATTAGAATGCAAGGATAAAACCATTTACTATAAGGTTGAAGATGGAACACGTCAAGAGTTGCAAGGAATTAAAAATGCACTTCAGTTGCATCCTATTACCGCATCTTAGTTGGGAAAATGTATTAGGAAAGGGTGTCAAATCTATGGAATTCAAGTAGGATTCGCTAACTCTAAATATAAGACTCCCGTGGTGAAAAATATACCTATGGTGCAATATTTTATGGATGTATTCCCAGAAAACATACCAGGACTACCATCAAAGCGGGACATATATTTTACCATCGAACTAATGCTAGGGGCAACACCGATATCATGAGCACCATACCGAATGAGTGTGCCTAAATTGACAGAGTTGAAAATGCAATTACAGGAATTGTTGGACAACGGATATATTTGTCCTAGTGTGTCACCCTGGGGGGCACCAATGTTGTTCGTAAAGAAGAAGGATGGTACAATGCGAATGTGTATGGATTACAGACAACTTAATAAATTAATTGTTAAGAAAAAATACCCACTACCTCAGATCAATGATCTTTTCGACCAAGTAAAAGGGAAAATTGTGTTTTCAAAAATAGATCTAAGAAATGGGTATCATCAAATACGGATAAAGGGTGAAGATAACTATAAAACAACTTTTCGTACTCGATATGGGCATTATGAATTTGTTGTTTTACCGTTTGGACTGACCAACGCACCAGCAACATTCATGAGTTTGATGCATGGCATATTTCATGCATATTTGGATAAATTTGTTCTGATTTTTATAGATGATATACTAATCTATTCCAGGACCATCGGGGAACAAAAGGAACATTTGCGTATAGTGCCGAAAATTTTGAGAGACCATCAATTATATGCCAAATTCAACAAGTGTGATTTCTACAAAGAGCAAATCCAAAATTTAGGCCATGTCATTTCGGCTGAAGGAATAGCAGTAGACTCTAAAAAGATAAAAAAATATTATGGAATGGAGGGTGCCTAAAACGTAGCAAACATGTGATCTTTTATGGGACTGAATGGTTACTATCAGCGTTTTATAGAAGGATTTTTAAAAATTGTATTTCCCATAACCTCCTTGCAGCGAAAAGGGCGAGTGTTTAATTGGACTAGTGAATGCCAAACTATTTTTAAAAATTTAAAACAACTGTTGACCACAACTCCTGTTTTGAAGGTGGCATATACAAATTTAGAGTTTGAAGTTTGGACCGACGCTAGCAATGAAGGAGTAGGATCGGTGTTGTCACAAGACGGAAAGGTTGTGACATATGAATCTAGGAAGTTGAAAGATCATGAACAGTGATATTCCGCGTATGATATGGAGTTGACTGTAGTGATGCATGCACTCAAAATATGGAGGCACTAACTGGGAAAAAGGCTTGTGCTGAAAACTGATCATAGCAGCTTGACCAGATATTTTAAACAAGCTAACTTGAATGCTCGCCAAGCTAGGTGAAACGCATTCCTGAGCGAATTTAACTTTGAAATGCAACACATTAAAGGAAAATAAAATCGGGTCACTGATGCGTTAAGTAGGAAACTGCATTATGTGTATGAATTATACTTCAATCATATGGAATTCAAGTTCCAGGAACAAGTGAAAGAGGTTGCGGTAAAAGATACTTAATATCATTTTCTATGGCAGCAAACACAAGATACAAAAAATCAAGGAAAACAATCAGACTATACCATAAATAGTGAACAACTAGTGATCTTCCAAGGAAAGATATATATTCCAAATCAACTGAGTTTAAAAGAGATGATTCTAGATCAGTATCACAAAAGTTCATATTTTGGACATCCTGGCTATCAGAAAATGTTAACAGCCATCTAGGAAAGATTATTTTTGGCCTAGTATGCGCAAAGACATCACTGAATATTTAACTAAATGTTTGGAATGTCAGCAGGTTAAATTTGAGCATTAGCACCCAACTCGTTTATTGCAACCCATACCAGTACCGGAGCGGAAATGCGAAGTTATATCATTGGATTTTATTACTAGCTTATCAAGATCAAAGAGACGCAATTGCTCTATAATGGTAGTAGTTGATTGGTTGAGCAAGGAAACATATTTTATTCCTGTACATTCCAATTCTAAAAATGTGCAGATTACTGACATCTTCATGAGGGAGATATTCAGATTACATGTCATTCCAAAAACAATGATCTCAGACATAAATGTGAAGTTTACCTCAGCCTTTTGGAAGGCACTATTTACCAGACTAGGCACACAAATCTAGTTTAGCACGGCATATCATCCTCTGAAGGATGGGCAAACGGAATGGGTGAACGAGATACTGGAGGACATGATACGAATGTATGTAATGCATCAACCCACAAAATGGGAAGATTATATGCATTTAGTAGAATTTTCCTACAACAATGGATACCAGGAATCCCTCAAGATGAATATGTTTGAAGCTCTGTATGGTAGACAGTGCCGAACACCCATTAATTGGAGCAGACCATAAACAAAACTAATGTTTGGACCATGTATGTTGGCTGAGATGGAGCGAGAAGTCAATAAGATTCGACAAAATTTAAAATCTTCCCAAGATAGATAGAAAATGTATGTGAATTGAAAGAGGACATATCGGGAATTCGAAGTGGGTGATCACGTTTACGTGAGAATTAGACCCAAGAAGAGTACGTTAAGGTGGACTACCTGTGCCAAGTTGTGATATGAAAGGAGTGTATTATTTTTGTTGTGCTAAGTGTCCTTTCAGTAAAATAAACATGTACAAATTGTCTCCATAAGTTTGCTTAAGGAACGAGAGTTTTAACCATGAAATTTAGATGAATTAGTGAACTTTAAGCATGTAATAAGCCTTAAAAACATTGAACAACAGTGCATAACAGAGAAAAACATTCACACATAAGTTTTACACAGTAGGCATGATGAAGCAGTTCACCCCTCCTAGGCTACATCTGTTGTTCCAACTCCCAATGGCATGTCCCTCTTTGTCATTATGCTCAAAATTGAAAATTACATATGTTTTTAGGCCTCTAATGGTTGTTTTCTCTACACCAATGGCTCCAAAATGCTCAAATTAGTCTAGGTAGACTCTTGTTTCACCAAAATTGGTCGAAAATTGACCTCCCAATGCATTTTCCCCAATGACAGCTAGAAAAGGTCCACTAAATGTGGAGACAGGCAGTTAACTTAAGTTAAATTGACGGAAAAACCTAAAATTTAGGGGCGCGCTCCAAAATGGTCGGACGGTTAACATAACATTAAAGTGTTAGTAGGCGTGGTGTTCACATACCAACCCCGTCATAACCTCTGCACTTGATCATTATAAAATTATGTGTACAGGCTTGGAACTTAGAGTGGTAAGGTTCCCGCCAACCGTTCGCATTAACCGCCTTTTAAAACCTTTAATCCCCGCCATGTGATCATCGTAGAAACTACTGAAGTTTATGTTACGTTGTCATCGTTTATATTACGTTTAATGCCACTTTTTAAAAACACATGTGAACGAATTGGCATTGACTGTCGGAAGCTATGGTTAAGGTTTGGTTTAAGGCCACAGTTCCCTGCGCTTGGGCGCATGGAGGGGGGGCTGGCCTCCCAAACCCCCGAATGTAAAAACTTTAAACTGTAAAATGATGCAGCATACATTGTATGTTAAGAACTACTTGTGGCGCAATGGCACGTGGGCTGGCTGGCGGATGGGAGGTCCGGTGGTCGATTCTCACCGGCTCAAAATAAATTTTACAATGAAATCCTGAGGACACATGGCAACCTCTGGGCTAGAACCATGTTGCTCTTCTATTGGCCCAACAAAAACCATCGAACGCTCCAAATTCCTCTGTACCATCAGCATTCAACAGCCCAAATTGAACCACGTGGCACGATCATGTTGGCTTGGTAAAAATGGAATATTCCAAGTATATACCTGCTGACTGTACCTGCATGTTGACTGGGCATCTAGTCACAAAATTTTGTTGTTTGGGAAAATGGACGGAATGCGATATCTTCCTCATACGACATAGGTTTTTCGAATCGTTCACAACGTCGAAACCGCAACGACAAGACCTTTCTGTTCGCTCAGGTTCAGACCTGTTTAGAGCACTTTCATTTTTTAGCATAACACATGATCTCCTAATCACACCTCCCCACTGGGAAGATTTTGGACCCCAAAATCTCTATGGAATACTGAACATGAAGATGAGTAGCTTGTGTCCCCACTCTTCCAATCTTTGTCCACTGAAATTTCCCTAATTTCATTAATTGGAGCTTTTCATGAAACTATAATTTTTTCCTTGATTCCATCGACCAACCATTGTTGCTTTTGACATTGTCATGCTGCATATTTACTAAACTTGCAGAACAGTAACCTAACTTTGTAGTAAACATCTTGTTTCTACATTGGTCTATAATCAATGGAAACTTGGAATTACTCTCACCTTGCATCCTGTAATTATGGCGATTTTTTGCTGAATTTGCTTTAAACTTGTGTCGATTCCTGACCAAGTTTCTTTACCATTATACCTTGCCTTTCTGAAACTATCATTGAAAATTTCTAAATCCTATTCCTTCTTTGTCAAGTTGCTTTTCCCTCCCTTGGACCTTTACAACTTCTTGCACTGACACTTTGTTTTCAGCACCGTTCAACACCAATGTCAACCGTTGCAACTGCTTGTCATCTTCTTTCAAAGACAACTTGCTTTCAAACTAAAACAACTCATTACATAAATCAACATTTGTTTGAAAAGGATTATGTAAAACTTCTCTTTTTTTAATCATCATCAATGTCAAGTTTTGTCTTACATTGACGAGCCTCTTCATCTGCCCTGCATCAACTAAATAAGTGTCTAGTTTTTTACGATGAGCTCTCACAATATACTCCTTGCCATCTGTGAATAAACGGTATTTGTTCTCATGTCGATGAAAGATTGATTTCCTATCATACAAGTAAGGATTGCCCAACACCATATCTTTTATATCAATCGAACAACATCTAATTCAACTGTGTCAATGAAATGTGTTGTTATCGCAAAGCACAACATGCACTTCTTTGAAACCTGTAAATTTGCATCCTTACAAATCCAACCAAGTGGATATGGTTTTGGATGTGGAATGGTCTCAAGGTTAAGTTTCTTGACCAAGTCTTCAGAGATTAAATTTGCTTGTGACCCACTGTCAAACAATGTGTCAACCTTGGTCTGTTTGGAAATGACCCTCACATGAAACAATTCAATTCTCTTTTCTTCATTTGGAGCTTCTATGTGACAGTTAGATATACTAGAATTGGGTTTAATTTCAATCTCTTTCCCCTTCAAGTTCTTTAGTCCCATAGATATGATTTTTGTTTCATCTCCTGAATCTAACCCTAGGTCTTGTTCAGCTATTGCAAGACCTAGACCCTAGGTATTTCTCATTGGCTTTCTCTTTGGCCTTCAAACTTTCTGGTTTTAACTCTGGATGAAGTTTCCAACAATGGTCCTCATCATGGCTAGTTTTAGAACAGTGTTTGCAAAATAATTTTCCCTTCTCTTTTCTGGCATTTTCATTTCTCTTTTTCTTCCATTTTCCTTTAAACTCATCTTCCCCATTCTCATCTAAATGTTGTTTTCCCCTTGGCTCTAAATGTGTGGCTTGAACACAAACCTCATCTAGGCTTGTAGGGTTAAACATGAGGATTCTATGTCTAGGTAGGTATGTAAGCCTCCTATATACTTGAGAAAAGTGTCTTGGCTATGCAAATCTACTCCTAATAAACGAGCTCTTCTCCTAAATTCTTGAGTATACACTTGTACATTTTGTCCTTTCAATTGTTTAAATTTTTTCCAGTCCATTATGGCTTTCTACATATGAGCTAATGGATAAAACTGTTGTTTTATTGCAGAAATGAAATCAGTCCATGATAAAATAATCTTACCATATTTATTGATCTCCTCCTTTGTCTTGGCTTCCCACCAAACAAGTGTTGCACCTTCCATCCTCAATGAAGCTAGTTGGATTTTGGTGTCATCGTCATGAAAATTTTAAATTCTCAAATAGACCTCTAAATGCCTAATCCAATCATCTAGCTTTTTTGCATTAACTTCGCCATTAAACATTGGCAATTCAAACTTAATATCAAGTTTTAGAAAAGGACTTTTACCAGTGTTCTTTGACTTGTGTGACTGGTGTACTGAAGATGAAGTAGAGGATGATGATGATGAGGGTGAGGATGGTGACTTTCCACTGCCTCCATTTCCTCCATTTTCCTTCTTTGATTTATCTTCATCATTGTGACCTCCTGATGATCCTTGACCTTCCTTGTGAAGTTTGGATCCTTCTCCTTCTAGTCTTTCATTTATTTCTTGATAAAGGACTCTCACCATTTTAGTTAAGTCAATAAATGTTTTTCTGAACACTCTTTCTTTCTCTTTGGGATCCATCTCTTCATGGGTTTCTTCTTCTCCTGGAGGCATGCTTGATGTTGCTTCTGCTTCTCTTGGAGGTGAACTAGGTGGTGGAGAATGTGGAAATCTTGCCCTCATTTATTGTGGCTCACTTTGAGAACCTCTTGCTTCCACCAATTTGCTTTCTCCTCTCTTAATCTTGAGCCTAGTAAGCATGAAAACCATTGCAAACAGTTAACAAATCTTTGCACATAAAAACACCAGAGATAAAACTCTAGCTTTGATACCAACTTGATCTGAAAGGAGTGTATTATTTTTGTTGTGCTAAGTTTCCTTTCAGTAAAGTAAACATATACAGATTGTCTCCATATTTTTTCTTAAGGAATGAAAGTTTTAACCATGAAATTTAGATGAATTAGTGAACTTTAAGCATGTAAATAAGCCTTAAAAAAACTGAACAATAGTGCATAACAGATAAAAACATTCACACATAAGTTTTACATAGTAGGCATGATGAATCAGTTCACCCCTCCTGGGATACATCTACTGGTCCAACTCCCAATGGCATGTCCCTCTTTGTCATTATGCTCAAAATTGTAAATTACATATGTTTACAAGCCTCTAATCGTTGTTTTATTTGCACCAATGGCTCCAAAATGCTCAAATTAGTCTAGGTAGACTCTTGTTTCACCAAAATTAGTCAAAAATTGACCTCCCAATGCATTTTCCCCAATGACAGCTAGAAACGCTCCACTAAATGTGGAGACAGGCAGTTAACTTAAGTTAAATTGATGGAAAACCCTAAAATTTAGGGGTGCGCTCCAAAATGGTCGGATGGTTAACATAACATTAAATTTTTAGTAGGCGGGGTGGTCACATACCAACCCCACTGTAACCTCTGCACTTGACCATTTTAAAATTCCGTGTACAGGCTTGGAACCTGGAGTGATAAGGTTCCTGCCAACTGTTTGCATTAACCGCCTTTTAAAACCTTTAATCCCCACCATGTGATCATTATAGAAACTCCCAGAGTTTATGTTACATTGTCGTCATTTATATGTCGTTTAATGCCACGGTTTAAAAACACATGTGAACGACTTGGCATTGACCACCAGAAGTTATGGTTAAGGTTTGGTTTAAGGGCACAGTTCCCAATTATTGGGTGCATGGAGGGGGGGCTGGCCCTTTAGGTCTGGCTCTTCAGGGCTGGCCTCCCAAACTCCCGAATGTAAAACCTTTAAACTATAAAATGATGCAGCATACGTTGTATGTTAAGAAATACTTGCGGCGCAATGGCGCATGGGCTGGCTGGCGGATGGGAGGTCCGATGGTCGATTCTCACCGACTCCAAATAAATTTTACAATGAAATCCTGAGGACACGTGGTGGCCTCTAGGTTGGCCACGTGTCATTCATCCATTGGCCCAAAAAAAACCATCGAACGGTCCAAATTCCTCCAAACCATAAACTTCAATGGCCCAGATTGCGCCACATTGCACGATCCTATTGGCTAGGTAAAAATGGAATATTCCAAGTATATACCTATTAACTGTACCTGCATGTTGACTGGGCATCCAGTCAGAAAATTTTGGTGTTTGGGAGAACAAACAGAATGTGATATATTCCTCATACGACATCGGTTTTTCGAACCGTGCCAAAATCACAACGACGAGACCTTTTCGGTCGCTCAGGTTCGGACCTGTTTCGAGCACTTTAATTTTTGAGCGTAACACATCATCTCCTGATAAATTTGGCTCCCCGATTTTGTGGACCCTTTCAAATTTTGGAAAGGTTGGGACCAGTAGCCTATCGGTTAGCCTTACCAGGACACATACGAGTGCACAATGTGTTCCATGTGTTTGTGCTAAAAATATACGTACATGAACTGAAGCATGTAAGACGCTGGCAGATTATTTCGGTCACACCGGACGGCGAATTCCTGGTAGAACCTCAACGTATTCTTGATCAGAGAGAAATAACACTCCGAAGGCAAGCCATCACCCAAGTTAAAGTGCAATGGAAGCACTTTAGCCCGGAGGAGGTGACTTGGGAAGAAGAAAACTTTGTGCGAGAAGCATATCCATAACTATTCACTCGAATGGCATAACACCGAGGATGTTGTTTACCTTAAGCAGGGGAAGATTTAACACCCGAATTTAATTTCATTTAACATAAAGACATTTTAATTTAGATATTGGAGTTATTTTAATTCATAGGATCAACAAGCATGTTAATCAAGTTATGAACTAAAGTTATTCTTTTTTAATAAAGATTTAATTATGGTAAGTTTCCATTATTAAATGGTAAAAGTTTTCCAAGATTCCAAAGTAGTTGATTAAGCAGTTACTGGAAAATACCTTTCCTCTGGGGATGAAAGGAAAATCCTAGAGGAGGAAAGGGGTTCTGTGCAGGAGATAAGAAACAACTAGAGAGCTGAAAGGGGAGAGTGTCTAGAGCTGGTAGAAACTAGTGGAACTCTGCTACCTATTATTGGAGAAGAGTCTAGACAGGAGTCCTGAGGTCTACTTCCTTGAAATACTGCTACACAATCCTACTCTAGTGAGGAGCACGGGGGGAGATGAGGATGTCATTGCCTCTCTCACGGTTGGGTGGATGCCATTAGGATTACTTATTTGAGATAAGTAAACTAGACTGGAATGAAATGGATATTAATTTTCTTAAATATGTTTAATCCTGTAAATAGTTTATGAGTATGTGAATACCTGTTTACAGGGGTAAGTATAGATTCTGTGAATGAGATTTGAACAATTTTACTTCTTGGAATTATTGTTGTAAAAATAATATTTCTTGGAAGATAAGTGACAGAAGGTTCTTAGATAATATCTGACATAATACAATAACCATTAACTGGATGGACAGTTAGTCCACTTGGGGAAATGAACCCCCAAGCGGGACATTCTGTCCTGAACATGAAAAACCAAATACACGGATTGAGGGTAAACCCTCTCGAGGTGGTTTGGTCACCCATAAAATGTATTTTATTACAAAGAATAAACATCAAAGTTTATAGGAAAATAAAATGCACAGAAAAAGAAGCACTGAAGAACTAAATTCCAGAATTCAAATAACAGTATATACAAGATATATATCTATTCATTAAAGTAGGAAATATATATACATAGTGCATTTATTCATTGAAATAGGAAGAACAGAGAGTTGTAACTTCTGAAAGTAAACTATGGTTACAACCCTCTTCATAGTGAAGGGTAAACCTAGATAATAAAGACATATTTGAAAACTGATAAATACATGAATTGTATCATAACCATTGAAATGAGGTATGCAAACTGAAAAGTAGAGCAAGAACAGTAAAGGAATGCTGAAGAAAAATAGTAATTGAAAATGGGTCTTCACAAATATCCTTTAAAACATTATTGACCAGTGGGCGTGTGCCATTTGAGCTAGATTCATATGATACAACCTATTATATATTAACTTAAGAAAATACCATAACTAAACATCGCATAAGATTTCTTAAATCCCTTGATAGAAGGTAGGGCTTGAGGCATGCATTGAAAAGCCCGCGCCCCTATGCCTAAACCCGCGTTGTTGCTCCTTCCTTGACCCCTTAGCCCTTCGACCCTTCAGCTTCTGCTAATCGCAATTCAGCTCCAGCATGGCCACTGCAGAGTCCTCCCTGAAGATGGTCGCCTCTTTGATCTAGGCCCGAGCCTTTTCAGATCTTATTAGCACCTTGGCTCCTCCTCGACCTAGACTAGCGATTTCCAATTTCGTAAAAAAGCTTGAAGGTTTACAGGAGGTTGTTCTCCCTCCCTCTGTCCCTCGTATGGTTGCTCTTTCTTTGGCAGAGAAGGGTAATAGGTCAGTTTACGGGACTCTGGCCCTCATCGAAGATAGTACAACAATGGGTTGAATGCAACTGGTCAGACAATATCAATGGGAAAATCTCCATCTGATTCTGTGGAAGGGGATATTTTACCTTCCACTTTGAAACTAAAGAAGACAAAGATCTGATCTTCAGAAACAGACCCTATTTCATGGACACCAGGGGCTTGTACCTCAACAAAGGGACGTTAGATTTTGATCCTGAACTCGATGTTCTGAATGTTGTACCTGTTTGGGTGCGCCTTCCACACCTCCCTCTTCATTGTTAGGAGGATGATTCAGTCAAATCTATTGGAAATGCAATTGGAAAATTCATTGATCGAAGTGAACCAAATGATAACATGCAAGCCTACGCCAGGATCCGTGTCGAAGTGGATTTGGGAAAAGGTCTCCCTGAGGCCATAAAATTAAAATTCGACGAATGGATGCACATTCAACAGATTAATTATAAGCAGATCTCATTCAAATGTAAGGTATGTCATGAATATGGTCACTTTGCTCATCGTTGTTCAAAAATTATTGATGTTGAAAGCCCGGAGATGGACCAGCAATGGGAAACTGTTAAGATAAAGAAAACCAATCCGAACCCTAAGAATGTCTCCCATACTGTTCCTCCCCCTAAGTCTAATCCCTTTCCCTCTTCTTCCTCCCTGATCCCAGATCCAAGCACTCCCTCTGCTCTTCCACTCCCCCAAACTCGTTGGAGCAATCCAATCCTTTCTCATCCATCTCCCTCCCCGATGAAGACCCTCCCTTTTCCATTCCTCTCACTCATCATGACTCCCCTCAAATCTCCCCCTCCATCCATGACCCTCCCTCCTCCTCCCAAGAACCCTCTTCTATCTGAATCACCATGAATTCATCTAAGGAACATGGGGCGAATCTAGAAACTCAAAAAAAGCAGGGCCCTGTAAGAAAAACTACAAAGCAACAATGTGATGAAAATGCGCAAAAGGATATAGCATTGGGAACACAGAACCCCATTGAAAATTACATATTGGGACAAAATAGCAAGGACACAGGGAAAAAGGAACAGGGAGGGAAATCAACTCTCCGAACAGCCTTTTTGCAATGATGAAAGTTCTCTTGTGGAACAGCAAGGGTTTAGGGCACCCCTCCAAATTAGGACCCCCAAGAGATCTGACAAATCAAGAGAAACCAGAAATTATCCTCCTACAGGAAATAAAGCAAGGAGAATTAGAAATGAAGGCAATATTAAACAAAACAAATCACTATGATGGCACCCTATCTGCGTCAAGGGGAGCCTCTGGTGGGTTAGATACTCTTTGGAATTGCAACATATGGAAACAAAAAGACATCATGGTAAATCAGAATTGGCTCAAAGTGACTTTAGAAAACTACATAGATAAAAAAGAGATCATAGTCTACAATTTTTATGGTCCCAACCATTATAGGGACAAAGAACTTTGTTGGAGCTCCATAAAGGAAAACATGAGCAATGAGGAAAACAACAGCATCATAATGGGAGGAGACTTCAACCTTATTCTTCATGCAAACAAGAAAAGAGGAGGCTTCTTCAGCGAAGATCCTTCCAGAAATCAGCTTGAAGATATAATGCAAGATCATGAGTTGGTGGACATAGCTCCAAAGAATCACAGATACACTTGGAGCAATCGAAGAATAGGAAGAGGCAACATCATGGAAAGGCTTAACAGAATCCTGGTCGTTGTCACACTACTTTCTCATTACTCCACAACTACTGCAAATGTGCTCACATTTCCAACCTTAGATCATTATCCCATTACTCTCACCTTTGGAGATCACTGCTCTCTTGGCCCCATTCCCTTCAAATACAGTCCCCTTTGGAATGATATTTCGGATGCAAACCAGCTGGTGTGAAACATTTGGATACAACATGTTGAAGGTTCACCAAACTTTATATGGGAGGTCAAATTAAAAAATAAAAAACTTGGCCTTAAAGGATTGGGCCAAAACTCAATATAAAGAGCCTGATCAAATCAAGACTGAAATCAAAATCCACCTGGATGAAATTCATGGCAATATTGAAAATCAAGGACTCAATCAAGATCTTCTAAATCAGGAAAAAAATATCTATTGGCAGCTATATCGAGCCAACAGAAATAAAGAAGAGAAATGGCGCATTAAGTCAAGGAACTTATGGCTTCAAGCTGGTGATAAAAATACAACTTTTTTTCATAATCAACCCACTGTTCGCAAAGTCAAAAACAGCATCGTATCCATCATTGATAAAGCTGGCCAACTTCATACAGACCAAGAAGCAATTAAAAGTGTGGCTACAATGCATTTCAAAGAGCTCCTCACTGAGACAAGCATGCCTGAAGAATACTCGGATCTGCTGCAGCACCTTCCATCCTTAATCATCGAAGAGATCAACAATGCTCTCAACAGAGAAACTGATGAAGAAGAGGTCAAGAATGCAATATAGACCCTACATCTGGATAAAGCTCCTGGACCAGATGGGTTTCTATCACCTTTTACATAACATATTGATATTGGGATCTTATGAAAATTATACATTGGATCCAACGCAAGAAAAAATTTGGGGGGTACACTAACTCTACATTCCTTGCCCTTACCCCCAAAGAAAACTGCCCTTCCTCCTTTTCTAGATTTAGGCCCATCTCCCCTTGCAATTCCTCCTATAAGCTCATCACTAAAATTTTGGCCACCCGTCTCAAACCTCATCCTCATAATCTCATCTCTGAAAACCAAGGAGGTTTCATATCTCAAAGGCAAATAACTGACTCCATCCTCCTTGTTCAAGAAGCCATACACTCCAGCTTCTCACGCAAATAAAAAGGCTTTATCCTAAAGTTAGACCTTGCCAATGCCTTTGATAGGGTCAGGCATTCTTTTCTCTTTGTTGTGCTTCAAAAAATGGGTTTTGACCAAAGCTTCCTTGCCCTTATCAACTCCTGCATCTCAGGCCCCTGGATATCTCCTCTCATCAATGGCAAACCTACTCCTTTCTTTCAATCCACTAGAGGATTAATGCAGGGTTGTCCTCTCTCCCCCTACCTCTTCATCCTCATGGCAGAATCCTTCAGCAAAGCATTGGATCATATGAGACAGGTGGGTCTCATCACCGGCATCAAATTTGGTAATGGAGTTAAAAATATGAATCATTCCCAATTTGCAGATGATACTTTGTTGATGGGAGGAGCATCCAACATCATTGCTCGGCGATTTAAAAATGTCTTGGACAAATTCATGCTCTATTCTGGAGGACTAATCAATCATCACAAAAGTTTCATTTATGGATGGAATGCATCTAATCAAACCTTACACAGCATTGCTAACATCTTTGGTGTTCCTTGCAAATTGAATTTGGATCATTTCACTTATTTAGGCATCCCTGTTAGTATCAGTCCCTTGAAGTCTGAAGTTTGGAATGTCACTATCGATAAAATGAAGAGGAAAGTTCCACAATGGGGCTCATCATGGCTCAACCCTGCAGGTTGCCTTATCCTACTCAAATCTGGGCTTTCTTCCCTTCCTCTATATCAATTCACCCTCCTACAAGTTGCTGCCATCATCCATCTTAAAATTGAAGCCATCATCAGGCATTTCCTATGGCAAGGAGGAAAGAATGATAAAATAAAATATAACCTCGTCAAATGGAGGCAAGTAATACAAGATCAGGAGCATGGAGGTATTGGATTCCGCTCACCCAAACTCCTAAACAAAACCTTTGGAGGAAATATTTTCTGTAGGCTTATCAATGGGAACCAGGCTTGGAGGAAAAAAGTCCTAGAAGTTAAGTATCTTAATTCCACCCAGCAGCAGCTCTTTGACCAAGATATTCCTAACAGACCTTGTTCTAAAATCTGGGCTCTTTGTAAAAAAGCCATCCCCTTCCTAGCTCAAAACCTCCTAAAAGTTCCCATGGCAGGCAACACCATCAATGTTGGAACTGATCGAATTATGGGACAAATACCCATTATTGACAGGCCTAGCACTCGGCGCATTCTCCTCTTCTTCAGCAATATGGGTTTTAAATTTTTGAGTCAATTCTCCAAATGGGATAATCAAACCCAAATTTGGACTGGATGGCACTTTCCTAAAGTTCCTGCCCACCTTGAAGATGATCTTAGCAATTTCCAAACCCACCTTCATGGCTTTGCCCCTTTAAAAAAAGACAGCATTGATGGATTTCGATGGGACCCCTCTGGATCAGCATTCACCATCAAAGTAGCCTATCAGCATCTTTGTAATGACCATTATCCAACACCTGTCTGGCCATCATGGAAGGCTATTGAAATCGGAAGCTATACCCAAGATCAAGTTTTTCATATGGCTTCTTTTGAAAGATAAAATTTTAACCTCTGAAAATCTCAAAAAAAGTGGTGTAATAGGACCATCAATGTGTCCAAACTGTCAAAATGCTGAAGAGACAGTCCTACATCTCTTTATTGAGTGCCCCTTTGCTTCTCGTTGCTGGGTTGAGCTCACCTCCTTTTTTCAGCCCTATTGGACGCATCATCGCTCTATTGTTGAGGTTCTCCACTCTTGGAAAAACAACTTCCCATGGGAGAAAAAGAAGAACCAAATTTCGAAGAGAGTTTGGGATACCCTCCCTTATGTGGCTTTTTGGAACATTTGGCTTTCCAGGAATAAGAAGATCTGTAGGAACAAAGAGCCATCCTTCAGGAAAGTGTGTAGAAAAACTTGGAGCCTCACCCTTGAAACAATCTCTGCCAAGAGCAACAGTCAGATCGACCACAGTGAACTTTGTGCGGAGGAAAGGATCTTCCTGGGAAACCTATTAGATAGAAACAGTAGCAGAAACCCTCCTCCTCAACATCCCTACAGAACATATGTAATATGGAAGATCAGGTTTAAAGAGGAGGACTTCGCCTATTGGATAAAGAACAGTGCCAAACCCTCTCTTTTCTTTGACGAAGCTTCAAAATCCAATCCGGGCATTGCAAGGGCGGGGGGCATCATAAGGAGTGAAAATGGCAGCACTCTCACAACTTTTGAATGGGAACTTGGCACACTCTCTAATAACATAGCAGAGGCCTTAGCCCTCCTTCAAGGCTTGTCTCAGTTGAAAAAGCTTAAAATCACAAATGCTATGATTTTTGGATATTCCTCCATTATCATCAACTTAATGATCCATGACCGACCAGCTGCCAACATCGCTCTTCACCAAACCATCAGTACATGTCATAACCTCTTGAATGATATGAAGGATGTTTCATTCTTCCACATATTCCGAAATCACAACAAGGATGTTGATCTTCTGGCCAACAGATCCTACGCTCGTATCCTGGGGAAATTGCTTTGCAATGATGTTGTAAATCTTATTCCTCTACCATGATTTTGACCCTGACTGCTCCTAGATTCTATTCGATTTTCCTCTCTGGCCCCTCAGAACTTACTTGCAATCTTCCTACCCTCACATCTACCTCACCCGTGATCTTATCTCTTTGGTTCTCCCCCCTAGTTGCTCTCTTCCTTCCACTCTCTCCTATTTATCCCATCACCTCCCACTCCCTCTGTCATTACCCTCTTTCCTCCTAGAGTTTTGCTTGCCTCCCTCTGCATACCTCTCCTCTCATTTCATCGGGCCCTTGCTCCTTCAGGCCTCTGCTCCTATGCTCAACGCCCTCGGCGCCTTCTCCTCTTGATTCTCACCCGATCCTTTTTATTGTTGTTACCTTATTCATTCTCTTGTTAATGTGATTGCTCTATTCTTGCGTTGCTCTGCCTCACCAGATTCTCCCAGCAAATACTGAGTGCGTTACTAGCAGCTACTACATGCAGATCCGTGCAAGTGTTATCAAGATTCTGCCTTATTGTAGAGCTTTTTATCAAGCATTGCATCCCCATTTTGCAGCTATCTCCAACAGCAGGGCTCGTAGCGAAGAGTATCTCCACTGCACGGATATTCAAGTTGAGCTTGAACAAATCAGATCTCATCAAAAGATTCTTGATGCAAAGCTGAAAAATGAGGTAAAAATATTGGATGACAAACATGAAGTAGATGTTAAAGTATTTCTCTCAAGGGTTTCCTCTCTTCAAAGTCAGTTTGACAATCTCTCAAATCGATCCTCTCATGCTGAAGAATCGGTGCAAATTCTGAAATACATGCTAGAGAAGCGCACCACCCCAAGCTCCAGCTCTAACAACTTAAGGAATGCTGGCAATGAAGAAAATCCTGAGGACTCTACAACGCGCCATATCAGCCACATCAATATTAACTAATCTTCTCTCCATTATTAAGCATGTCTTTCAAATTTGTTTACCTTCTGTCTCAGTTCGTCCGCATATATGCTTTATCTATATTCCAGCTCTTTTCGAATACTAGAAACAAAGGAAATGTAGCATTTAGCTATATCTATTTTCTCCACTGCACTACAAGCAGTCTCGCATGTAATCATGGAGTTACTACTCCTCTTTTTTGAAATACAAAACAGCAACCGATTGTGTTAAAAAAAAAAAAAAGGGTTCTTAAATCCCTTAATCCCCAAACTGTTTGTGGTGGCAGCATCGACAAACATCAAGTAACTACACGGTTGTGGGGAAAATAAGAGAACATGGGGATAACCCAAATACATATGTATATAAAATTCATACCCTTACGAAAATACGAACAACATTGAAATTACTGATAAACACAAGCAGTGCATAGTTCTTTAAACCGAACGGTAAACTTAAACAAAAGCCTTAAATACATCAAAACCCTTGAAGGGGTATGGGTTCGAAACTTGAAAACTCATAGCCTTAAAAACCATGGTTGTTCCAACCCTTAAGGTTAAATTATGAAATGAAGAAGGAAGGCTACCCGAAATGGCACAGTGCACCTGCAAGGAAAGCGAGAGCCATCATACGGGAAGGCCTCTGTAAAATCTGGAACGTTGTGGGTGTAGGGAGTCAGGGATTACCTGCATGCCATGTAAAGTAACCATTAGCGCAAATATAAGATATGTAGTAAATACATAGCAAATAAAAATGTATTGCAAAAAACAAGTCAACTTGCCTTGGAAACAAACGGGTAGTGAGTTCCTCGCACCTGTTACCAGGATAAAAAAATTATTAAGACATGATTAAAAACAAGAGATAAACCTGTCAACTGAGTTACGAATAAAAAACTAAAATAATTGAGAATTAAAATGTGAATTTCATGGACCTATCTCCGTTGTCGAAAGCAGGACTCCACTGACGAAGCCTGTGGAAAAAATCTCTTCGGCAAGACAACAGTTCAGAGGACGCGAAGTTGGTTTGAGAGCACAACTCTCATGGCTACATCGATGGCGAATAGGAATAAAATATTGACTGCAAAAAGGAGTCGAGGGAAAATCCTTAATGCCATCAGTTTCCATAGTAGGAATGGCGTAAGTTGATATTCAACTCGGAGAGAGGGTAGTGTGAAATGGAGAAGGGTCGTAGTCATACCATTAACTAGGACGTCGGAAGGAATACAAGGAGCTTGTCGGAGTTGCAGAGAGCAGATGGCCACAGTGAATGCCAAATGAGAAAATTGATTAGGGTTCGGGGGGTAGGGCAATACCCTAACCACCCTAGGACCCATATTAACTGTTGATTCTGATAACATATCGACGGTGGAAAGACATCACACATGTCTCCACATTAAACACAGTGTTAAACCCGAGGCTACAATGGATCTGGGTGGAGGATTAAAATAATTAATCAAATATTTAATAATTGGTGCCAGCAAATCAGATATTCAAACATATCATTAAGTCTTGCACCATAAACATCTAATGTTATATATATCATTGTCCAGCATATCTACGAGATATATGAATTATGTCCTCACCAAAACCCCTATGGTTGTATATAATATAAGGTTGGATTTTATTGTAATTTAAGATGTGTAATGGCATAGGATTTAGCTTATCCCAATTGAAAAGGGTAGCTTAGTGAGGGTTGCAATAATGGGTTTGACATGTTGCATATGGTCAGCATTTACATTGTAGTATAAACTTCATGAAGTTAAAATATTAAAAGTAACTATTAGATTTATTTGCTATGAGTAATTTTTTTTATGTGAAAAGTGTTATGGATGAACATTACACTGTTCTTGGTAGATCCGAAGTAAGCCTATTTAATTTCCCCCTTTAAATATGTTAAATTCCACATGAATACCATGGGTCATTTTTCTTATATTTTTATAGGGTTATTTTTATTTCATTATACTTGCCTTTTTTCTTTTCTTTTCTTTTTTTGATCAGTGAGTTAAAAGGTTTACATTACATTACTAATTTTATTTTATTTTTATGTAATTTGACATAGTCAAAATGTCAAACATTACATAAAAAATTTAAAATTTCTATGGCTAGCTCTGCAACAGGCGATAGCTGCATGCAAAGGTTGACTCGGCCCTGAGAAAGAACCAGCCACATCCAGCGCTGATTTTCAGACAGGCAGCTGCTCAGTCTCGTTGGATCTCCAGCGCTTATAATGACAAAAACTCGAGAGGACATCGACCCGAATTGAGCGCTGGGAATTCAGTAACTGCATGCACTGAACACTGCTGCATGCACTGGCAGAGTCTGCATGCAAGCAGTCATGGATTCCGGAGGGGATGCTGAGACCATTCCCCCCATGCCAGATCTAGTGGCTTTCAAAAAACTAACAGCAGGAGTAAACAAAAGAAAGCTGACAAAGATGCAGCAGAAATTTGTCAAAAAAATGGATTGCATGCCTTCAGTTGAGCTACCAATCGAAGAGACATGCAGATCAACCCTCAATCTTGCAGACAGAGGGTTAATTAGCCAATTTACAGGCCTCTGGCCTTCACCTAAAGCAGTACAGGAATGGGTGCAGAGAAACTGGTCTCTGCTAATCTCCGAAGGGATCAAAAGCCATTTCGTTGGAAAAGGCTACTTCGTCTTTGTATTCGAAAGTGTAGAAGACAAAAATCTCATTTTCCGTAACGGACCATACTTCATGGGGCCACAAGGATTGTACTTAAACAAATGGACCCCTGATTTCGACCCGACTCAGGACGTGCCGTCGGCTGTTCCAGTTTGGGTCTGTCTCCCCCACCTCCCGCGACATTGTCGGAACCAAAATTCGCTGCAAACAATAGGCAACTCATTAGGAAAGTACATAGATCAAGCAGTGAGGAAAGATCAGTACTCCTGCGCACGGATCTGCGTAGAGGTAGATCTGGAAGTAGGGCTCCCGGAAGCGATAAAATTAACTGTAGCAGACTGGACGCACATCCAGGAGCTAGACTATGAGCAGTTACCATTCAAATGTCGGTACTGTCATGGCTACAGCCACTTTGCGAGATATTGCAAAAAAAAAGACCACAGAGGAACAGGAAAATGCAAAAGCGGAACAATGGACAAAAGTGCAGAAAGCAGGATCAGCAAAAAATAGAGGCAGGATCAATACAAAAGAAAACAAAACCCCGCAAGATCTCCAGGATCCTGGATCTGGAACCTCCAACCCCACATTAGCAGCAGGAATTCATACCATAGATCCTAACAAGGAAGCAGAAGCAGAAGAGCCGAACAACGACACCATGGAACAAGACCAGACCTCCCCCAGTGGTAAGAGCAAAGAGGCAAAAGGGAAAAACGCAGCAACTCCAAAAATTACCCCTTCTCCCTCATATGCAGATATAGCTAGGAAGAAAATCATAGACCCACTCAGCTCCTCAGAGGAAGAGACCATGGAGAGGCCTGCTAAAAGAGTAGGAAGGAAGTCACGCAGAGAAGCAAGGGAGGAAGAGGCAGAGAGACAAAAAACTCAAGGAAACCAGGCCACAATAGAAATTTCAATCGGAAGAAGCACAAGAACAAGGCCTCTAAAAGGAGGAATAAGCACCACTCCCAATAGTAAGTAATGAGACTCGTCTCTTGGAACTGCAGAGGATTGGGGAACCCGTCAAAAATTGAAGCAGTCAGAGATCTTATGAAAACGGATCCAACAGAGATCCTATTGCTCCAAGAGACAAAAATTGAAGGGGATACTCTTCTAGAAATCAGAAAAAAAGAAATGGCAAAAAAATTCAGGCAAAACAGTGAGTGCAAGGGGCACTGCAGGTGGAATAGCCACCCTATGGAAGGAGGACCAATTCAAGCTAGTCAACACACACACCACTCAGCACTGGATCTTCACTGAACTGAAGCACATAGCAAGTAAGTTAACTATTGCCTTATGTACCGGTAACATATGCAAAAAAAAAAAAACAAAACAAAACAAAACAAAACAAAACAAAACAAAACAAAAAAACAAAACAAAAACAAACAAACAAACAAACAAAAACAAAAAAAAACAAAAAAAAAAACAAAAAAACAAAAAAAAACAAAAAAACAAAAAAACAAAAAAAACAAAAACAAAACAAAAACAAAAACAAAAAAATAACAAAAAAACAAAAAAAAAACAAACAAAACAAACAACTTGTTGGCAAAACTTAAATGAATTTTTGGAACTTCAATCACCAAACAACATAATCATAGCCGGAGACCTCAATATAGTGATGAAAGGAAAAGAAAAAAGAGGTGGAAGAAGTAGCAGGGATCAAATGCTACAAGTGGTAGAAGACATAATACTACAATGGGAACTGCTGGACATCAAACCAAAGAAAGGGCTATTCACTTGGACAAACAACAGGACAGGAGCAGATCACATCTCAGCAAGGCTTGACATATTTCTAGTACAAAGCACTTTCCTCCTGGAAAGAAGGATCATCTCCTCAGATATCCTCCCAAAACTCACCTCAGACCATAAACCCATCCTTCTCTCGATGGAGGAGGAAGAGAATTTGGGCCCAATCCCATTCAGATTCAGCCCGCTTTGGAGAGAAAGAAGTGGATTTCAAGAGACAGTCAGCAAGGCCTGGTCACTTTCAGTTATAGGCTCTCCCAACTATGTATGGGAACAAAGGTTAAAGCACACCAAGAAGGCCTTGAAAGAATGGAGCAGGATTCCGATATGCACACCCAGCAGCCTAAGAAAGGAAGCAGTTCAACAATTGGGAAATCTGCAAAGAGAAATGGACTCTGTAGACATAACAATAGCAGAGCTGGATAAAGAGCAAGCAGCCCAATGCAACACCTTCCACTCATTTAGGATAGAAGAAGACTATTGGAGATTAAAGTCTCGGAGTCTATGGTTGGAATCCGGGGATAGAAACACCTCTTACTTCCACCAGCAATGTAGAGCATGCCTCTCTCGAAACCACATTTCTGAAATAACATCCTCTGATGGGTCGCTTTGCAAAGGAATAGATCAAATCAAAGAGGCTGCAAGCTCACACTTCCAAAAACTGTATAGTAAAGGAAATGAAGGCAACAAGGAAGAAAATGAAGAGTTCCTCAAAAATATCCCATCATTGGTATCCAAGGAGGATAACACAGCTCTTTTGAAGCAGGTCACTGAGGAAGAAATCAGCAAAATAATCTAGGCTATGGAACCCAACAAAGCGCCCGGGCCGGACGGATTCACAATTCACTTTTATAGAATATGCTGGGAAATAATAGAAGCATATTTAATCAGAATGATTAGAGGTTTCTTGCAGAAAGAAAAGATGGGAGGCAACACAAATTCAACCTTCCTAGCATTAATACCGAAAGAAACCAATCCGGGATCTTTTGAAAGGTTCAGGCCTATTTCATTATGTAATGCATCATACAAAATAATAGCAAAGATCATAGTTAACAGAATGAAACCTCTGTTATGCAATCTCATCTCCCCCTCACAAGGAGGCTTCGTCAAAGGAAGACACATCTTGGATAACGTCATCCAAGTTCAGGAAACTATACATTCTAGCAACACAAGAAAAGAGAAAGGAATGTTGGTCAAGCTTGACATGGCCAATGCTTTTGATAGAGTCAACTTGTCATTCCTTTACAAAGTTCTCTGGAGTTTTGGTTTCTCGGAAGAGTTCGTAGAATTGATAAAATCCTGTACCAGCAAGCCTTGGATTGCCCCAATGGTAAATGGGAGTCCAGCCGGCTTTTTTCAAGCCTTGAGAGGACTAAGGCAAGGATGCCCCCTCTCTCCCTATCTGTATATACTTCTGGCGGACACATTGAGCAGAAAGCTTGAGTTGGACAAGACAAATGGAAACGCTCCAGGTCTGCGAATAAGGAAAGAACTGGAGCCTATCAACCACGCCCTTTTTGCTGATGATTCACTCATGCTGGGCGGGGCTTCCCGCAGAATAGCCAATGCGTACAAGTCTACCTTACAAGCATATTGCAAAGTCTCAGGGGCCCTGATGAATGAACGAAAGAGTGCTGTCTACAGCTGGAATGTTGAAGAAGCAAAAATTCAGAAGGTAGCAAGTATATTGGGGTTCAAAGGTCATTCAAAATGGGACAAAATTAATTACCTTGGGCTGCCACTCACCTTGGGCATCAACAGGTGTGTGCTGTGGGAGGAAGTCCTGAGCAAAATCAAATCAAAAATCGAATTCTGGGGTGGGCAGTGGCTCACCCACGGAGGCAAACTTATTCTGATAAAAACAGTGCTCACTGCCCTCCCAATATACCAGGCCTCGTTTTTGCTGGCCCCAAAATCAATCACAGCACAACTAAACAAGCTACTGAGAGACTTCTTATGGCATGGAGGTAGGGGAAACCAGCGAAAATTTCACTTGGTGAAATGGGAAACTGTAAAACGCCCACTCAGAGATGGAGGGCTGTAAATCAGAGATCCTGAGCAAGTAAATATAGCCCTCGGATGCAAGATACTCTGGCACATGTGCATCGAACCTAATCACCCAGCCTGCAGAACGCTTAGATACAAATATCTACCTGGAGCATCGCTAAGACACTTGGAAAGCACAGACAGAAAACGTGGAACCCAACTGTGGGAGCTTTGCAAAAGTAGCATACCTGTCTTCAGCAAACAATTATATCGAATACCTGGAAGTGGAAGAAAGGTCAAGCTCTGGATCGATAGAATAATGGGGAACGATCCGCTTGAACTCAAGACAGAGTACCCTGACCTGCGCATTCTGCTAAAAGAAAGAGGCATAAATCGCCTCTCAGAGATCTCGGAGTGGGATGAATAGGGTAGCTGGAAGGCGTGGAGGCTCAATGACATTCCAAGCCAATTAATCTAGCAAGCAAATCGACTCAAAGAAGATCTGAAAGATGCAGCTCCTGTGCATCTGAACGCATCGGACATCTCGGGATGGGGGTCCTCAAGCAAATACACTTCTGCAAAAGGATTCGATGCACAGCAAAGCCAGCGTAACAGTATCCAATCTTCAACCTTCTGGATGCAAGTGTGGGATGCGATGGCGCTCCCAAAAATAAACTTTTTTTTCTAGACAGTTATGCAGAGGAAAATACTAACGGGAGAAAATCTTATGAAGAGAAATATAACAGGGCCGCATAGATGCGCTCTTTGCAAACAAAACGATGAAACAATCGACCATCTATTCGTAGCATGTTCTTTTGCAACTGAAGTATGGGAGCTAATCCTCCATGGACTGAACAGTGCGACACCGGCAAATTTGACAGTAGTTGAACTCTTCACGACATGGAAAGACCGCTACCCCTCGAGCATCAACAACAAATCACTATGGGCCAAGGTGTGGATCACAATCCCAAAGTACGTGTGTTGGAAATTGTGGTTAGCTAGGAATGAACAGATTTTTAATAATGTAAGCTGGAATCCGACTACAGTAGCAGCCAAAGCAAAAGGCCTACTTCTTGAAACCTTGAGCAATCAACAGCTAAAAGACGAATCCACACTACTGCCTGCTAAAAGGAAATGGCTTGGGACATATGTATTTAGAAACAGAAATCAAAGTGCAGTGAGACCCCAACAAAATCCAGAGTGGAGATTAAGAGGAAAAGATGAATAATTTCAGAGTTGGTGGCGAAAGCAAGGAATAACGACGATCTTCTTTGACGGAGCATCCAAAGGAAACCCCGGAACAACAGGCGTTGGAGGTCTTATTCACTCTCAGGACGGATTCTCCAAAGAGACATACAGTTGGGGCTTAGGATAGCGGACCAATAATCAAGCCGAAATCCTGAGCTTGATAAAAGCCTGTCAAATTGCCAAAGAAAGAGGAATAAAAGAAATCCAAGCGTTCGGAGATTCTGAAATATAGATTAAAAAAATACAAATGGAAAGCAAGTTCAACGATGCTGTTCTAAACAAGAACCTCCAAAGGCTTCGGATCATAATTCAAGACTTTACCACCTTCAAATGTTATCATATTCTTAGATAATCGAACAAGGAAGCTGACAAATATGCCAACCAAGGCTGCACACTAGCTTAGGGAGAACTCAACATAAACAACAAAGCGCCAGTCCAAATATGTATCCCATGACAAGAGATAGAGATTGTAATAGAAACAGCAAGAAGAAATGTAATGAAGGTTGCTTTGGCTTCGGCCCAGTCTGATCTCATCTATAAATAAAAACATTATCCGCTTCAGTTTATAAAAAAAATAAAAAAATAAAAAAAAATGTCAAACATTACATTACAACATCTCTACCATATTGGGTTGGAGAGCAAAAATATTTATAAAATATTTTAATTTTGAAATGAGTTATGAATTTTGGGCAAGTGGTTTTGATAATCCATGATATTGGCCCATGATATTATTATAAAGCCTATTTACAATTTAATTACGCTGTAAAGCGTCACTATTTGAAAACAACTCTTCTCAATTGCCACATGTATCATTATGTACTATTGATTTTGATGTTAGACGATTGAAATCATATCAGCCTTAAGATTAAATATTGTTATTAATCAGTTACAAATTTATATTTTTCAACAATAGAAACAAGATTTTTGGAATTTCTGGAAACTCACATTCGCATTTGCCATGAAAATCAATAATTCATTGCAAGCATGCCACCTCGCTTTTTTTATAGACGATCCAGTGTATTCCATCCGTTCTCACTGGATTTATGCGATCCTCTTGAATATGTGAATTCCCCATATTATCTAGGTATTCATATTTCTTTTTGGAAGGTTTGTGTTCCATTATTTGTAATTTTACTTAATGCCGAGGATTTACGTGGTTGTCCCTAACAGGCCTGAAGAAAGAAATATGTTGTTGGGGTTTGACCTTTCAGCGGATACACGCCTGAAGAAAGAAAAATGTCGTTGGGGTTTTACCTTTCAGCGGATCATTGCCTTGCATCGGTTGTGGAGGCTGACAATAAATGTATTTTGAAAAAGATGAAATAATAAAATGGACAGATGTTCTTAATGTCAGTGATGACAATCTTCTCTATCTCTGTGCGGTGTGATATGGGTTTATGGGTTTATAGATTGATGAAAAAAAACTAAAAACAGTTGTCCATTTTGTAGCCTTTGAGCTTTTCTCTGATGTTTTTAGTTTCATTGTGGTGATAAATCTTTCTATTTTGAAACTAATGATTGCTTATTGTGTCTGTTTTTTAAATTCATGGAGTGTTGGTGCCGTAAAGTGATTGAAGGTGATTCACGATGGTGGAGTCGGCGTCTTCAACTAGTGAACATTCAACTGGTTCCTACTGCCATCTTTGTTTCGGTTGCTGTGAGCTAATTTTAAGGACTGGTCCAACCATGACTGCCATTTTCTTATGGACGATGGTGGACTCAGCGTCTTCAATTCAACTAGTGAACATTCAGATGGTTCCTACTGCCATCTTTGTTTCAGTTGCTGCGAGCTATGGACTCCGTTTTATTAAATTTTGTTTTAAAAAAAAAAAAAAAAAAAAAAAACCTAGCTGGATTTTGTCAAATTGGGAATTTTTTTTCAAACTTCTCTTTTATTTATTGGCATTGGGGGTTGTCATATTTTAGATCTTTGCTCTTGTTAGTATTAATGTCTTGTTTTAGCAGTGGAGTGGGGTTGTATGGGTTGCCATTTCAAGATTGATTTTGCAAGTTTTTTTTCAAACTTCTCTCTTATTTGTTGGCGTTGGGGGTTGTCATATTTTAGATCTTTGCTCATGTTAGTATTAATGTCTTGTTTTAGCATTGGAATGGGGTTGTATGGGTTGTCATTTCAAGATTGACTTTGCATGAATTTTGTGCTCTGCGTGGTAGTGAATGGAACCATGAAAAACTGTTTTGTTTTTTTACATTTAATTTTTTTTTTATTATAGGTCAAACTATATAAATATATATTTTCTAAATTATTATTATTTTTTTAATAAAAGGATAATGGATTAAAAAGATATTTTATATTATTCTTTTATTGAGACATTTTTTTGAATATTTGATATTTAAGTTTTTATATATTTTGTTTTGTTTTAATTATATAAATATAGTCAATATTTATTTATTTATTTATTTATTGTAGTTAATTTATTTAAATAATTTTCAATTTAATATATTGTTTTGAAGCAATTATTAGGTGTACATAGTGCTAATAGGGGTGTTTGTTTTGTTTCTTAATGTTTTTTATTTTATTTCATTTCATTTTATTTTATTATTAAATATATTCAATATTTATTTACTTATTTTTTTAATTAATTTTATTCAAATAAATTTCAATTGAAGATATTGTTTTTGAGCAACTATTAGGTGTACATAGTACTAGGAGTAGAATATGAAATTTGTGCAGACCAAATCTCTACACTTAACTCTTGGATCACAACCTCATAAATAAATCTTTGAATTTTAATTTCCATTTTCTTATGGACTCTGTTTTATTAAATTTTGTTTATTAAAAAAAACATGGCTAGATTTTGTCAAATCTGGACATTTTTTTCGTTCTCTTTTATTTATTGGCCTTGGAGGTTGTTTTATATCTTTGCTCCTGTTAGTATTAATGTCTTGTTTTCGCAATGGAGTGGGATTGTATGGGTTGTCATTTCAAGATTTATTTTGGGTGCTGTGTGTGGCAGTGAACAGAACCATGAACCACTGTTTTGTTTTTTTATATTTTTTTTTTATTATTATTATATGTCAAATTATATAAATATATATTTTCTAAATTAGTTTTTTTTTTAAATAAAAGGATAATTGATTTTTAATCAAAAGATAATTGATTTTTAATCAAAGTATAATTGATTAAAAAGATATTTTATATTATTATTTTAGTGAGACACTCTTTGAATATTTGATATTTAAGTTTTTATATATTTTGTTTTGTTTTAATTATATAAATATAGTTAATATTTATTTATTTATTGTAGTTAATTTTATTTAAATAATTTTCAATTGAAGATATTGTTTTTGAGCAGTACATAGTGCTACTAGGGGTGTTTGTTTTGTTTCTTAATGTTTTTTTATTTTATTATTAAATATATTCAATATTTATTTACTTATTTTTTAGTTAATTTTATTTAAATAAGTTTTAATTGAAGATATTGTTTTTGAGCAACTATTAGGTGTACATAGTGCTAAGAGTAGAATATGAGATTTGTAGAGACCAAATCTCTACACTTGACTCTTGGATCAAAACCTTATAAATAAATCTTTAAATTTTAATTTCCATTTTCTTATGGACTCTGTTTTATTAAATTTTGTTTATAAAAAAAAACATGGCTGGATTTTGTCAAATCTGAGCATTTTTTATTTATTGGCCTTGGGGGTTGTCATATTTTAGATTTTTGCTCCTATTAGTATTAATGTCTTGTTTTAGCACTGGAGTGGGGTTGTATGGGTTGTCATTTCAAGATTGATTTTGCATGAATTCTATGCTCTGCCTTGTAGTGAATGGAACCATGGACCACTGTTTTGTTTTTTTACATTTATTTATTTATTTATTATATGTGAAATATATATTTTCTAAATTAGTTTTTTTTTTAATTAAAAGATAATTGATATTTAATCAAATTAATAATTGATTAAAAATGTATTTTATATTATTCTTTTATTGAAGCATTCTTTGAATATTTGATATTTAAATTTTTATATATTTTGTTTTGTTTTAATTGTATAAATATAGTCAATATTTACTTATTTATTTCTTGTAGTTAATTTTATTTAAATAATTTTCAATTGAGGATATTGTTTTTGAGCAATTATTAGGTGTACATAGTGTTAGTAAGAGTGTTTATTTTGTTTCTGAATGTTTTTTATTTTATTTTATCATTAAATATATTCAATATTTATTTACTTTTTTTTTTGTTATTTTATTTAAATAAGTTTCAATTGAAGATATTGTTTTTGAGCAACTATTAGGTGTACATAGTGCTCGCAGTAGAATATGAGATTTGTTGAGACCAAATCTCTACACTTAACTCATGGATCACAACTTCATAAATAAATCTTTAAATTTTAATTTACCAAGTGTTTAGATAAATCAATTTAATTTATGTTTTTAAATTATTTTTTTAAATGAATAATTCGAAATTCGAAATTTACCAAATGCTTAGATGATTTAAAATTAAAATTTATGTTTTTGATGTCTAAAGTGCATAATTAGACATCATTATGAAAGGAAGAGCCCTAATTAGACATCATTATGAAAGGAAGAGCCCTGCCTGGGTAGGTTATAAAATACCTTTATAATTTTAAGTTAAATATTCAATTGTTGATTTTTGATGTAAATTAAACTTAATTCAATGGACGGTCTACGTTTTTATACAATTTTAGATATTTTGATGTCTATGTATTCTTTAACTTGTGTTTTAATTGCATAATTAGGCATCACTATTAGATATTTTGATGTTTATGTATTCTCTAACTTGTGTTTTAAGTACATCACTATGAAAGGAGATGGTTTACCCAAGTTTCTATATAGTTTTAGATATTTTGATGTCTATGTATTATGTGTTTTAAGTGCATAATTAGACATCACTATGAAATATATTTTGATGTCTATGTATTATGTGTTTTAAGTGCATAATTAGACATCACTATGAAAGAAAGAACCTGCGTAGGTTATTAAAAAACCAATTTCTTTATCCAAACAATTCTCCATTTTTTTAAAATAAAACAATTCATAGTTATAAGTTAAATATTCAATTAAATCACATAAAACCAATTTCTTTATCCAAACAATTCTCCATTTTTTTAAAATAAAATAATTCATAGTTATAAGTTAAATATTCAATTAAATCACATAACTACCCTTTCCTGATACTCTTTCCTATGTTACAAAACCAATTTCTTTATCCAAACAATTCTCCAAACCTATAATTTTTTTAAAATAAAATAATTCATAGTTATAAGTTAAATATTCAATTAAATCACATAACTACTCTTTTCTACTACTCTTTCCTTTGCAACATGTGGAGCAATTGCTAGTAAAATCCATTGTAAAATGGGGTTGAATATCCATGGTTAAAAAACTTGTTATATTGTATATGCATTGTAAGTATTAAGTTTAAATTTTAAAATGTTATAAAATTAAATTAAAATAACACATTTATATTTTTTTTGCGTTTTAATAAATCGAGTTATGGTTTTTGGGTATGTGGTATTGATAAGCCATGGTATTGTCCCATGATATTGTAAAAAAACCTATTTAGAAGTTAATAATATCAATGAGGTAATAATACCTTGTTATATTGTAAATATTAAATTTTTATTATTTTAATTTATATGGTAAAATAGATGTTAATTTATTTAAGTATTGTTTATATGTTATATATTTTAATGTGATGTGTATATTATGATTTTCTTTTATTTAAAATATTGTTCCTAAATTTATTAATAAAAACAAAATTATAGTATAAAAAAATTGAATTTAAAATTTATTTATATTTAACATTTAACTTTCACGTTTCTAAATACAATTAGTACAATTATACGTTAGCAAATAGATAAATATTTTTTTGGATTCTCATTGAGATGTTTGATGTTTAGACTATTCACCTATAGTGAGGACAAAAATTGATGATACTAACCAAGATGGTGAATAAATAATGTAAGAACATGACCTTTAGAGAAACGATATAGTGTGAAGGATTTGAACGTTAATCTAAATTAATTTGATTTGATTTATTATTAAAGATTAAAGATTAAGTTATGAATTAATAATAAATTATAAATTATGGTACGGTCAAATTGAAATTATTTTTAATAAAAATATAAAATTTTGGAATGGAGAATAATATAATTTTAATTTAATATTATTTTGATAGTGTATTGTAGTAAATGACGATCAGGGGAAAATTTTGATAGTGTATTGTAGTAAATGACGATCAGGGCAAAATTTTGATAGTGTATTGGAGTAATTGATGGTTAGGATAAGGGAAATATATAAAATTATACTTAGTTATAATATTTAAGGTTGAAAATATATATATATATATATATATATATATATATTATTTTTAAAATTTCTTTTCTATTATATTTTATTTCTAAAACATATATATATATATGTTTTGGAAATAAAATATAATAGGGAAGAAATTTTAAAAATAAAATATAACAATGTGAATATTGGTAAATTATTATTAATTTGACATTCATGATTGAATTTCATATTAGAATATAGTAAGTCTTACCAATAGTTAAACATTGGATTTGAATTATTAAATCATATTAGAAATAATTTAAAAAGAAATCTACTTAGAGCTATAAATTAATATAAACAATACAATGGAATAGAATATAATTAATTTAGAACAAAAGTTAGATTAGAATTTATTTTTTAACTTAGAACGAAAACAAAAGAAAAAGTTAATTTATAATTAGATTAGATTAAATTATGGTTTGAAAGAGAAAGAGGAGAAGGGAAAAGAAAAAAATATATTATAAATGAGAGATTAATTACGCCTTAAGGCGTTTTTATTTGAAAACAATTTTCCTAGCTGCTACTCTATCATTTTCTGCACCATTGGATCAAATGTTAGACGATTGAAATGTTTTAGGCCATTAGATCCATATCTCCTAACTAGCAATTGCACCATATGTTGCAAAGGAAACGTTGTAAAGCAGTAACAAAGGAAATAGTAGTATAGAGTAAGTTGAGTTATAAGGTGGTGAAGGAGTTGGAGCTTAATAATATGCATCATTTTGGGAAGGCTTTGGTAGTTAGATGCATATGGAGGCTCATATCAAATAAGGGTCTATGAAGCTAACTTATCGTCTAAAAGTACAATGAACCTAATTCATTAGAAGACCTTCCAAGAATACTCATAATATAATTTGTTGATATGTTGGAAGGCCATTGTCCAAGCCTTGATGAAGAATTTGAGTTTTAAGGTGGTGAACGAGTTGGAGCTTAAGAATATGCATAATTTTGGGAAGGCTTTGATAGCTAGATGCATATGAAGGATCATATCAAATAAGGGCCTATGAAGCTAAGTTATCCTCTAAAAATACATTGAACCTAATTCATTAGAAGACCTTCCAAGAATACTCATAATATAATTTGTTGATATGTTGGAAGGCCATTGTCCAAGCCTTCCATCTTGTGTGGAATTGTCTACTGTGGGAATTTGTTAATGGAGAAAGAGTAAAGGTAGGAGCTAACCCTTTCTTGGGTTCTATCTAGTAATGTTGGGTAATTCCGATATATATACATAAGTGGAACAGATCAGAGCAAAGTATCTTACTGTGTAGAAATCTATAGAGGCCTTGGTATCATATTCACATTCCGCCTTGGTATCATATTCACACTCCCTCCTTTCTAGACACTGAACATCATACGTTTCCATATAAACCAATCAGCCTTTTGCCCATTAATTGACAAAGAAAACTATGCTAAACAAAATAGTGTTGCTCCCCTTTACACACAAGAGAGTTGTTTTCAAATAATAAGGACTTACAACATAAATATAATAAAACCAAATGTATAAATAATAAATCATATTTATATTATATTAATATGATTAAACAAAATCCTAATAAACATATATTAACAATTAAAAATTTGTCATTGTGTAAGTGTCAAAAATTAAAAATTGTAAATGTATAGACGAAAAAAATTAAAAAACATCTAAACTAAAAATGTAAACGTATCTCTGTAAAGAAAAAAAATTTAACCCATAAGTGCCACTTAGAAACTAAAATCGAAAAACTAAAATCGAAAGAAAAAAAAAGTTTCAGGACTGAAATTTGAAAAAAAAATTGATAGAAATTACCAAATGAAATTTAATAAATAAGAATGCCTAATTTGACAACAAAAATCAAATAAGAAACAAAGTTTTTGGCCTAGAATATTTGAAAAAATGACTAAATTCAACAAAAATATGTACTTTTTTTCCACCTACAAAGCAACTCATAGTCAGCGTAGAGTTGTAGTTCTGGAAATCATATTTATTTATTATTTTTTTGAAAAATAATATTGGAGTAGAGTTGCTATTCTAAAAATCATATTTATTTGGAGTAGAGTTGTAGTTCTGAAAATCATATTTATTTATTGTGTTTTTGAAAAATAATATTGGAGTTGTCTATGTAGAGACAGAGGAATTGCCATATTTTTTTTTGGTGAAAATGGATTCAGCACCATCTAAAATCTACAAGGCACCCAAAATCTTGAAGTTTGATAGCTATAACCTGAATTTACAAACATCTTCGCAGAATTTAATTAAAATCTTGCCACCCAAAATTTTAAATTTTGATAGCTATAACTTGAATTTACAAAATTCCCTATAAATTCAAGGGAAAAAAAAAAAAAACTAATTATTAAGGCAATATTATCTGTGAAATTTACATTTTGAAAAATCATTTATATTTTATTATTTTTAATGTGAAATTTTTTTAGCAAAACACAGATACATAATATAAACCGATTTTTTCTTTTTCTGTAAAAAGATTCCAACAAAAGTGCTTCTTCCATAGAAACTGAACAGATTTTTGAACAGATTTACTGAAGCCATAGGTGTATCTTCAGGTTTCGAGTTCAAATCACACTATCATTTAATTTAACTTTTAATACACTTGGCGCCTTCTTTGATCGAAACTAAATATATTTACCGTTACCGGAGCCATAAGCGTATCTTCAAGATTCAAGTTTAAACTGCACTTAATTTAACTTTTAGTACACTTATCAGTTATCAAAATTATCGAAATTTATTTCAGATTGATAGCATGTAAGCAACTATTCTTTAATTTGTAACTGTATACCTGTAGAAAAATAAATTTAGTAGCGCCACTCAGAAACTAAAATCGAATGACAAAAAAGTTTCAGACCTAGAAATTTGAAAAAAAAATGCCATAAATTACTGAATTTCACAATAGCTGTCAAAAATGAAATTTATAGAAATTTGAAAAATTGACATAAATTGTTAAATTTCACAATAGCTGTCAAAAATGAAATTTAATACATAACAATGCCGAGAATCTGTTGCCTTGGCGATTGATTGTGGGGTTTGCACTTCCCCAAGTTGAATACATTTCCCAGTGGGTGTAGTCATTGTTCACCACATGGAAGTATCCATGCCTGCACTTGCATTCATTCATCAATGCATTTAAATCTCCATTTCTTTGTAATACAAACATTCATAGATATTCATTTCTTGGTAAGAGGACTTCAACACCGGAACAATGGAAGAAACAGAGGATTTATTTACCTGGGCATTCTCTGAACCAGAATTTCTCCAAAATGGTTGTATGCAATCGTGACCTGCATGTTAACATCAGGAGTATAGCTATCACTATGACCCAACATCACCTGCCATATTAGCAAAAAAACAGAGCAACTGTTATAATTGTTCCATGAGATTTCAATGGGAAATAGAATGGATTGAAATTACACATTTTGCATGGTTTGAACTTAAATTTCTTTTCTAGGGCTCAACTGCAATCTGCTTCAAAATTATACAGACTCCTATTCAAATTCGTTGATGTGTTTACCTCGTTGTGGTGAGTGAAATGGTTGTTTGATATGGTAATGGCAGTTGATCCCATGATGGCATCAATGAGGCCGTTTGTACAGTTTGGCAAGGAGACATGGTCCACCCAAATATGGCTTCCTCCGAAGATGGAGATGACATCTCCGTCGCACATGGTTCTCCACCCGTAATGTGTGGGAGAATCCCTGACCATAGCATTTCCAGCAGGCTTACAATCGTGAACGTGAATGCCATGGATGATAATGTGACTCACATTCTGAATGGTGATACAGGGCCCCTTTGCAATGTGGACATTCACACCCCTTCCGTCTATTGTCTTGTAACTGTTCATGATCAGTTCCTCCTTGAGCTGGATGACCATGTCTCTCTGGAAAATAATCCACAGGGGCTCTGTTTGAATCACTGTATGACGCAGGGTGCCCGGTTGAGGATTCACAGCATCATAATCTTTGGGATCCGTGACCAAGTAAAAGCTCCCGTTCTTGCCTCCAATGGCATTCCTGCCGAATCCAATGTCGCAGTCTGCCAGGCGTTGTCTGTTCTGCTCACATTCGGAGTCACAACGCTAGCGATCATCAATGGGGTTACCAATTCCTAAATTATTTGTAAAACAGTTTTTTTTAATTTCATAACTGAATAATAACAGAATCAATCAAATTAGAAATCATTTGAATCGTCTAACATGACAATCAACAGTACATAATGGTACTTAATGATACATATGGCATTTTAGGCAGATTGTTTTCAAATAAAGACGCTTTACAGCATAAGTAACTAACTACCTAACTAACTCACCAAGCCTTATTATTATCTCCATATCCAACCACAATACCATCTTCTGACACTCAAACCAAACAGATAGAAAACAGATAGCCAAACTAGACAGATAGCAAGATCCATGCTGCTAACATAGAGGCACGTTGCACATTTATTGTTTGTCTTGGCCAATTTCCAAACCATGTTTCATGCCTTTGCTATGTCTAGGATGGATAAGTTGTGGTATAGAAAAGTTGAATTCAATTAATGTAACATTCTATTCTCTTCTCTTCTGGAAATCAATTCCACGATCTCCAAAGCTGGATAATACTGCCTCTTCTTTTGTGCATTTTGTGCAGTTGCAGGATCTGCAAAGCTTTTGGGGAAGGAAATGAACGTTGTTGAGCGTGCAGGTGCAGGATCTACAAAGCTTTTGGGGAAGGAAATGAACGTTGTTGAGCTTCCGGGAAAGGAAACGAACATGGTTGAGTATTTTTTCACTTGTTCACGGAATGCATGGAATGTGAGGTCATAGCCTTATCTGATGTTAAATTGCTTAATCATTTAGTTTTTTTGGTTGTATAGGAAACACTGTATGCAGAAAAACTGAGTGAAAAACGGAGTCTAAAAACAGAGTATTTTTATACTTTGTCTCTCAAAGTAACCCAAATTTATACTCTTCTGGAAATCAATTCCACGATCTCCAAAGACAGATGATACTACCTTTTATCTTGATTTTACCACTGAAAGCTCTTCATTTTCACACTATCATTGTTATTATTATTGCATACTTCCTCGGCCATCGGCCTTGGCTAATTTCAGGTGGACAGATAGACACAATGAAATGAAAAAACTGGATTCCTATAAGATACCTCTGATCATGGCAATGGTAATTTTGTTACAATATTTATATAGAGAGATGAGTTTCTATAAAAGGCAAGATTTTTCCACGGCGGATATAGGGCGGACATATTTGGTGTTCTTAGAGGTGGGAAATTGATCTTTTACACTCAATTTATAGTTCTAAAAATGTATAAAAATATAAAGAAAATTAAATTAAATAATAAAAAATATAGAATTTTTTTAGGTTTTTTTTATTATGAATGGTAAATCTATCCTTAATTGTATTAAGGTTATCTTGAGTATTTTATGACTAAGTTAAGATTAAAAAAGAGTAAATATCTACTCCTAGTGGGTGAAGATTCTTGATTCAAGTACAATCTATCTAGCATAGATATAAATAAAGAGAATTTTTATTAACATAAATAGAGTTTGCTCCAAGTTCATCTACACATCCCAGCGCTTTTTTCTTATCATATCTAAAACATAGTAGCAATTATTCACAACATAATATAGTTTACAAACAAAATAAGAGAATCCAACATAATTTAGCCTACACTTGCTTCTTAGAAACAAAAATATTAAAACAAACAACATAATTATTGTTGGGAGAATCCATCTCTATGAGGGTGGGGGCTTGCTTGTCTTTTTCAATGATGTGGAATTGGAAGTTTGATAGTTTCTTGGCTAACAGTAAAAATTTAACTTTACTATCCACTTTTTTAATTTGTTGTTGCAAGGAGTAAATGCATAGAGGAATTTCCTTTTGGGATTCATTTATCTCAACCAAAGCCTTACCCATTATAGTTTTTATAGGCCAATGCCAAGATAAGTTTTTCCATAATAGTGTGAATAGTAATGAGTGGGCTTGCTTCTCTTTTTCAATGATGTGGAATTGGAAGTTTGATAGTTTCTTAGCTAATGGTAAAACTTTAACTTTACTATCCACTTTTTTAATTTGTTGTTGCAAGGAGTAAATGCATAGAAGAATATCCCAAGATAAGTTGTTCCATAATAGTGTGAATAGTAATGAGTGGGTTTGGTTCTCTTTTTCAATGATGTGGAATTGGAAGTTTGTTAGTTTCTTGGCTAACGGTAAAACTTTAACTATACTATCCACTTTTTTAATTTGTTGTTGCAAGGAGTAAATGCATAGAAGAATCTCCCAAGATAAGTTGTTCCATAATAGCGTGAATAGTAATGAGTGAAATTTCTATCATAGTGTGAATTATAGTAATGAGTGGAGGGAGGTTAAAAGACTGGAGTTTGCCTACTTTCATCATCCTCATAACATGTGTGTATTTAAACCTTTCCACTTGTTTGAGAGTTTGTTAGGTGGCATACCTTCAATTTATGGTCTAATCAAATGTTTGAATTTTTTTTTAATAATATTGAAAAATAAAAATAAATATTTATTTTACAAAATTAAACTTTATAATTTGTGTTACTAGGAGTGATACAAATGGATTGTTAGAGTCCGCTTGGCAAGGACTAATAATGATTAGTGATTGGATAACCATATTTAAATGTAATTTATAAGCACATAAAAACTTAATACTTACAATAAACTTACACTAGCAATTGCACCTAATGTTGCAAAGGAAACGCCATAAGGCAGTACCATAGGTATGAGTAACGGAGAAGGAAGAAGATGTGATGTGATGTTGCAAAGGAAGATGTGATGACATAAAAAGTTCGTCCTATGGCCTTTCATTCATTAGAGTATAATAAAGGTCATGTTCTAAAGTTCAATTTTTTTTTCTATTTTCTTCTTTTGGGAACCCAGATACAATTAAAGTGAGTCATTATCCTATAAGAAGTTTGTGCAAACCATAGAAATTGATCCTCACAATTGACTCAAGCGAAGCATGGGCTTCTTCCTAAAAAAAAATCTACAAGAGCCATTTTATAAGAGAAAAGTAGGTTTTCATACCTGAGCGGAGTATTTTTCATACCAAAATACACATAGCTCAAAATTATATGATTCAAAGCTCTCAGAGCCATGTTGAGATATGATTACAACATTTTACGAGTAAAATTAAGAGATCATAATTTTGTGCAAGGAAAAGAATGAGAATTTAACAAACATTGAATTCAACTTATTCAGTATACGAAGTGATGCATCTCTAATTTAATTTTGATCATGAAAGGAATTCTTTGTGGAAAAAATAATAAACTCCACACTGCACATAAAATGAAAAGAATCCTAGTATTTTTCTTGAAATATTCGATTAATATCTGTGAAGTTTGGACCTCATCCTCACTAAGAATTGACTACGACTAATCAAAACCTTAAAACCCACTAACTTTTTTCATGTTTCTATTGCATATAAGATTAACATGTTCATTCATAATTTTAAATTCAAGAGTTTGGACCTCATCCTCACTAATAAAATTGACTACAGCTCATCAAAACCTCAATATAATCCCCTCTAACTTTTTTCATGTTTCTATTGAACAAAAGATTAACACGTTCATTCATAATTTTAAATTCAAGAACATATTGACTTCTCCTCATAAACTATGCACATTTCCTGCATTAGGTATGGATTGGTCCCATCAAATATATTTTTATTGTTATTTGGTGAATTTTATAATTTTATGCTTGGAGATTCTTCTCTATGTGATGTTTTAAGTTTAGGAATAAAATTTCTAACAATCTACTCTCTATTTATTAGATTGGTCACTTTTGGTGATGGGAAGACAACAAAGTTTAACTTTTCTCTTCATTATGTGGTCATTAAATAAATAAAAATTCAAAAAGTTTTTTTTTTTTTTTGGGAGAGTTGATCATAATTCTTGGTTATACACATTCATTGATTTTGAGTCTTTCTATGCTATTTATCCGTTACCTTCTCAAAAGTTTCCACTACAAGGCAATGAAAAGGTGTAACTTAAATTGTAACACCTTGATCAAGGACAAAATCTGTTATTTTAATTTCACTATTATATTTCAAGAACTACTACTATATTTCAAGAAGTTTCAATAGTTGTGAGTAAAGAAAACCAATTTCACTATTATATTTCAAGAATTTCTAATTTCATTATTATATTTTCAAAAAGTTCTATTTTTGTTAGTTGATTTCCAAACATGATAATTCCCCTACAACATTAAAAAAAAAAACTTAAAGAGCAAAATAATATCTCAATCATTATTATTAATCATTTTTGCACTTTCTTAAATTCTCTTAAATTAGTAAAATAAAGATTATTAATATTCCTCATAGATTCCATGCTAATTATAATATAAACTAAAATTATAAAAATTCATAAAGCACCCAATATTAATATTAAAAATACCACACAATATTAATAATTAAATGTATTTTATATTTTATATAATTATAATATATATTTAAATTATAAAATATATATTACATCTTTATAAAATCATAGTACATATAATTGATTGAAATATCATGAATATATAAATGGAAAATCATTTACAAGACATTGGAAATTTAAATCTAAAATGAATGGCTCTTTCTAACCATTAAATTTGGATTTTCATATTCAAAGACTATCATATATCATATTTCAATATTCTCGATAATATTTTATAAATTCCAATTAATTAAATCATTTCAACCCAAAATATGTCACATGGAAATATTTATTAAAATATTTTAAAATTTTAATTTCTAAATACTATATATATATATATATATATAATTTTTTAAAACAATAATAAACTGAAATACATATTTTATACTACATTCATATTAATTCTTCTCACCAAATACAAACACATATTTTATATGAAACATAAATATTGGATAAAAAAATAAATTAAAAATTTAATTTCCAAATACTATATATATATATATATATATAATTTTTTTAAACAATAATAAACTGAAATACATATTTTATACTACCTTCATATTAATTCCTCTCAGCAAATACAAACACATAAACATAAATATTTGATAAAAAATTAAATTAAACTTAAACTAGTTGTATGTAATAACACGTAATTTTATATTATTTTGAATGACATATATATATAAATTTAATAGAGAAATAATATTTTTTTTAGTTATATGTCATCCAATTAATAAAATCAAAGTTTTTAAAAGTTACCTACTCCCTTGCCATGAATTCTAATAGATTTAATTTCTATATATTTCATTATTGTCCCATCATATAAATAAATGTATATATTTTTGGGTACTCCCTAGCCTTGAATTCTAATAGATTTAATTTCCATATATTTCATTATTCTCCCATCATATAAATAGATATATATATTTTTGGGTTCACCCAAACACCATCTTCTTGCTTTCGATCAGGAAATGAGAAGTGTGTTTGATCAACTTTCCCTGACTACGAATTCAATTCACAAAATTAAAAACCCACTATAGGTTGATAGATGGAGATCAAACTACTCACCGCTTCACCATCATTGGTGTCGAGCCTGTTGACAACCAACATGCATAGCACAGACAACTTAAACTCTCATTTCTTAATATGAACTATTAACAGATATCAACTTGGTAGAATATTATAAAAAAAATTAGTTTAAAGACCTGGAGGTTAAAAAAATTATAGTGACACGAGTAGGGAAGAAATTAACCTCAAGGGTCGAAACCATAAGGAGAAAAGCAATAAAAATTTACCCAAGCAATCTGTATAGAAAAGTTGTTAGATAAATAACAAATATGGTTTCCAATAACAAGTCCCATTAAAATATGGCAATATGTAGCTAATGATATCAAAATTAAAATGAAGTTTGCAGTAAGTTAAGACCTGTAATCATCAATGATATTTCTATTTCTTACAATTCATTTGCGATTACAATATCACAATGAATATTTCATAAGATGATCGATAAAGTTCGCGCTGAGCTTCTTTTCCGATATCAGTAGAGGCAGGTGTATAAAATCTGTCACATAGTATTGAATAGAATACCGTACCAAAACAACATAGTGATCATGGACATAATACTTTTAGGCCTTGTTTACTGAGACTTAGAGAACACAATTTGGCCGGGATTTTTGTTTTGGCTATAATTTGGTTAATTTTTTTAAAAAATATCAAAGTATGTGGTAGTATTTAATTTATCTATTTTATGGTAGACATAGATTTATTATAACAATGTTTAAATTGAATTTTCTAAATTTTCTTAAAAAAAAAAATTAATTCTTGTCAAAAAAATTTATAATTTTCCAAACAAAATTATAAACTCCTTAAACTATAATATAATTTTATATTTATATTTAAAAATCTTCTTTACTCTTGAAATAAAACCTTCAAGGCGGCTATTCAAATGCCACACATACTCTAGCTTTAGATGAAGCTCTCCTCCAATACCATAAACCATAATTTCGAGAGAAACTCCAACCTCTTTTCCTCTTCCCCACCTTAAATTTCAAGTATTTTCACTTTCATGGTTTCGAAAACAAGGGTTTTCTCAAGCAAATAGCCCATCACAATCATTTCCTTCTTACCAAAATTATTTATATCCAAACTTACCATTCGAAGATTCCCAAAATGGGTGTTTAATTATGCTGGAATATGATCACCAACGAACTCCTGCATAGAATAGCAAAGCAAAATTCAATCATTTCTTGCCTCAAATTAGCACAGAGAAATAAAAATAATAATATCATAAAACTTACCAAAACAAACATGCCTCTCATATGCAAGCGTTCAAGATGAGGTTGTTGGAACAAGTTGAGTATAGAAACCTCATTACTTTTCCCCTTCCAGCGACAGCAACAGTGAAACATAGATGTCAAGCTCCTTCAGTTATTTGAGCGTCCCAACTATCTCCAAAAAATACCCTGCCTAGAAATTGTAGGCTTCACCTTCGCTCCAGTTCAACCACAATTCTTCGATCGCTTTACTTTCACCATTGCGTTTGAGTTGCAGCAGGGAGAGCAACTGCTTGTCTATGCGCCAGAGATGATAGAAAAGGCCCTGGCCAAGCGAAATGAGTTCTTGATGTTGTTCAATTGCGCTCAGGAGCGTGCTATCGGTTACCTTATTCAGAACCTGGACGTCATGCCCAAATGGGGGGATTTGTTGCAAATGGTTGTTCTCGAGTTGATCCGGTTTGCATCATAACAAAGTTTAATAACTAACCTGATCTGTTGTTTCCACCTGCCAAGTAAGTAACGACTTCAAATCAACGGACAAAGATAATTTAATCGTCTAACAAAATATCTAACGATGCAGACCAAGGACAGCAAAGCAACAAGTATGTTGTTTTCAAATAATAACGCCTTACGGCGTAAATATAATAAAGTTTTTAACCATGGATATCCACCCCCACTTTACCATGGATATAATTAACTTGTAAATGATTTTGTTACACTACCATGTCTTATCAATACCATATGCCCAAAAATCATAACTCATTTCACAATAAGAAAAAATAAAATGTAAAATATATTAGATATTACATATATCATTGTTGACATAGAGTGACAATTCTCGGTCATATGGAGAGAGGGGGGGGGGCATAGTTGGAGGGCAGAGAGAGAGAGAGAGGTGTGAGAGAATGGTGAGAGAATGGGAGAGAGAGGAATGAAGAGAGATAGGAGGGGAGGGAGAGAGAAATGGAGTTAGAGGGGGAGAGAGAGGGAGGAAAGAACAAAGACATAGAGAGATAGAGGTAGAGAAAAAGGGAGTGACAAGTGAGAGAGTGAGGGTGAGAGGGGAGGAGGTAATGTAATTTAAAACAATCATTTATGTATTTATTATATTTATTTTTGGTCAAAGCATGTTCTTCATGCTTATAAAGTCAAAAATAAATTATTTTGAGTCAAAGAAAATGTGCTTGAGCCATGTCCCATTTGGACATTTGTAAGAAAAATAATTTTGAATTTTTATTGAGTCAAAGTCCGCCAAAATGTACAAGTCAACCCAGTCTTCTAAGAGCTAGTAAAATAAGGATGAATTTCATAGATAGTTGTAGGGCTGAATTTCAAAGCTTGTTGCGGGCCTGAAACTTCAGGGGCGAAATTTCCGGAAGGCGACCAGTTTGACCTATTTTGAATTTGACTTTGGAGGTGACTTGGAGTAGGGTTTAAATTGGAGTTTGGTGGTAGTTCTCATGTTGGTTTTGGTCTTGGATATATAATTTTGATTTGATACTATAAGAGAAGGATTTTTGTTTGGTTTTCCCCCTTGTGGGGTTTTTCCTTGGCTTGGATCCTAATTTATGGTGTCTCATGTCTCTTTGTGATATTTATGTTTTGAATATTTGTATAATTGATTTATGAAGAGAACATAACAAGTAATAAGAAATAATATAAATTTCACAAGTAATTATCAAGTAAGAGGAATCAAGCCTTATCTAACCTATGCTTGGTTTCTCAACATGGTATCAGAGCTATGGTGAAGACATGATCACTATTGAAGAAGCCATAAGTAAGACTAAATCTGGAAGAAAACGGAACAAAAAGTTTAGCATGCAAATAGATCACGACTATAAAAAGTGTTGAGATAAAGGAATATCCCTACTTACCATGGAAATGAGAATTGAACTAATTCAAGCAGCCCTAGTTACTATGTCATCCATCTCTGCAATCTACCACTTAGTGTACAAGAAGAAAAAAAGACCGAATTACAGATACGTATGAAGAAATGAATAAGGAACAATCTGAGCTTCTATAGTGATTTCCTGTGGTATCCATTTTTTAAGAAGCACGTTATTCTATTGTCAAGCAAAATTTTCTATGGCATCATATTTTTAACCTATCTATTGTACCATATCTTTGAAATCCAAGTTGTCATCACTATAGAATCTGAGTCACCTATTGGTAAAAGGTCGAGAACTTGTAGCTAATCTATGTGACATAACAAATTTGGTGACAAGTTAAGGAATTGTGATATATCCCCTTGAAAGGAAAACTATGATTCGACGGTATCCAAAACTATAGAAATCCAAAGACTGTGAAAACATATCAAGCTTCATCTTTATGATATAATATCCAAGGTGACATCTAAATATGTGAAAAAATAAACAATTTGAGTATGGATAGTAATAAAGGTCCAAATCATGTGGATCATAACCTAAGAAATAAGGTTGTAATTTACTCCCATGACAAAAGGTACGGAATATCCATGGCATTCAAATTATCTATGTGGAAGGCATCAAATTCTGAGGAATTATGTTACCTCTAGCACATTGTTGCGAAAAATACTGAGAGGGGGGGGGTGAATCAGTATTTACAGCATATTCAAAACTTTTTACTTTTCTTTACTTCAAAACCCATACGCTACTTTCCTTTATTAAACCCGCGTATATACGCTGATATCCTTCATGAAACTTGCGTATACCCAGAGATCTAATTATGCCATTAGTTCTTCACTTACATAATTCCACCATTCATTTATTAGATGTTCTATAAACAGTAAACATGTGCAGTAAGAACATAATAAACCATCACACAAAGCATCACACATGAACACCAGGATTTTTAGGTGGAAACCCAAGTCGGGAGAAAACCACCGCTGCAGTTGCTCAGCCTTCAATATTTTATTATAGAGAAAACATCTTACGACATATGTGCTGGCGCAGACTTGACCAGCACGCAGGCACCCACCTGCGCTCGTTTACCAGCCTCTCCTGGAAGGGAGCTCCAACCCCCTGACTCGTTTACCAGCCTCTCCTGGAAGGGAGCTACGACCCCCTGCTCTCGTTTACCGGCCTCACCTGGAAGGGAGCTACAACCCCCTGACTGAAGGCTACAACCCTCAGCACCTCTATGGACCACGTTTCATCAATTTTCACACTGGATCCAAAGCTTCCTTTAGGACACCACTTGCAAGCCACATTTCATCATATTTCGAGGCTGGTGGCACTGGCTTTCAACACAAACTAACATCACCAACGAATGCTTAACAGCAACACGGATCGAATCGCCGAAACACGGCGAACGAGATCGGTGTTCATGCCCGCGCCCGGCACAGCAAGGCACAGTTTATACGCGCTTTCCCTTCAATGATGTCGCGTATATACGCGCTTCCGTCCACACAAACCAGCGTATACCTCAGTGTATATTTTATTGCGCATACGCGCTTTTACTTCAGAGAAGCTGCGTATATACGCGCTTCCTCCGCGGCGAAGTAGCGTATAGATCTTCAATCATTACAGAGCAGCATACTTCATCAGATCAGATATTCAGTTCAGATCTACCCTTTTACTTCAGACAGATGTTCGCCTAGATGTTCGCCTCATCACAGATCTAATCACTCCATAAACAGATCTAGCAAATACAAGTACATTTCAGATCTAGAGATCTCGCTTCATCATTTCTTCATAAGTGCATCATAGATTCAGATCAATCATCAAACCTTTACCCTTTCCATACAGATGTACTTCACAGAGAAGTATTTTATTCAAGCTCAGACATCTTGCTCTCACACTCATTCATGATTTGCACAATGAATTTCTTCTCCTTATATAGGTTTATCCTTTTTCAATACCACGGGCCAAAGCAATACCATGAGCCTTCAATACCACGGGCCAAAGCAATACCATGAGCCTTCAATACCACGGGTCAAAGCAATACCATGAGCCTTCAATACCGCGGGCCCCTGTTTTTGCACTTTATGAGCACTTTTGCCCATACGCGACTTGGAACGTTATTTTCCGCGTGCATACGCGACTTCCCTTAGACAGATCCGCGTATTCATAGAGACATACTCTTTTCATCATACTTTGAGCACATTCTGAATTCCTTTCTTCATTGCCTTCTGTACACACTGTAGATACATCATATTTTCTTCATCAAGAACATATTCTAGCAAGCACAACTTCATCAAGTAAGTTGCCATCATCTTTATCAAGTGAGTTTCCATTCAATGACAACACTTAGCATCATATTGCTAACTAACATCATATCACATCAGACACTCAGCATCATATTGCTAACAAACATCATATCACATCAGATTTACATCGTTTACCAAGTCCATCAAGTCAAGCATAACTTCATCAGGTGGATTGCCATCAAGGACAACACATGTCAACAGTCGCATGTCTTCATCTTCATTCAGTGGGTTGCCATCAAGGACAACACTCCGCATCATATTTCCAACAATCTCCCCCTTTGGACTTGATGGCAACCACGATGGTGTTTGGTTACCACAACAGATAAGTACATTGACACCATGTCACTCTCCCAATTCTTTGACACTATTATCTGCATTCAAACACCATGTCATTCTCCCCCTTTGACATCAAGGGCAAAGGGCGGATCAAGACCAGCGAAAGGGCGGATCAAAACCAACACACTCACTCTCCCCCTTTGACATCAAGGGCAACGGGCGGATCAAAACCAACATACTCACCCCCTTTTCTCCTCATGTAGAAGAAGCGTTCTGCAGATCTGATGTATACTGAAGTGACCAAGCTCCCCCTGAGTTCATGCGGAATCTTCAAACATATTTTTCAATGAAGTACATGACTTTAGGAACTTCCTATCACCAAAAGACTCAAAATTACATCAAATATCCAACCAAGTGGATTTACATATAAGACTCAAGTACCCAACCAAGTGGGTTTACATATTTCAACTCAGCTACCCAACCAAGTGAGTTTACAAAATTTGACAAGTCCTCTTATGACTGAAAATTACAATTTTACATCATGGGTCTCAACAAGCCCTTTTCATCAAAAATATGACCATTTATGACCAACACCAGAAAGACTTCAAAGAACATGATTCAGAATCATCATAATGCCAACAGTGCATTATACTCAGCAATGTCAATGCTCCCCCTGAATATGTGCATCCAAGCATCCTTTCCATATGACTAAGGCTCCCCCTTAGTTTGTGCATCCTGAACACTTTCACCAACAAATCATCAAGGCATCTTTATCAAACATGAGAAATAGAATTATGAGAACTGGAACACCACCAGAGATACCAAACAGTATCAGAGATACCAAACAGCACTGCAGCTATGCTGAAGAGAGCTGACTCCAAAAAATTGTCAGCAATCAGACATACGCGGTTTTCTGTGCATGAACTCGCGTACATACGCGACTGTGTTTCAGGAAACCCGCGTATCCAAAGCCATCTTCTAAATTTCAACCAGATCTGATTCTCTGTGAGGCAAAGACAGTGTTCAGCTTCTTTCTGAGACATTTGAATGCTTCCCTGGACTACAGATAGATAGAACAGTGTAGTTGTGTCTTCAAGCGTCATCCAACGGTTGTAGCATCAGCACAATAGTAACCAAGCCTTCAGATTCTTTGTAGCATCAATACATTCTTTCCATACCAGAACAACATCTTCACATAAGTGTCAAGCAATCATCCATGTGGTCCAACATCACCATGATATTTAAGATTTAACATGAAGTACCATATGTAGGCAAAAGATCTTAACCATAGTAACAAGCTCTGCATGAACTAGACTTCCAATTTCATCCAACAGATAAACTTCAGCAAGCAGTAAACAAAGCTCAGTCAACGTCTCATCATCATAAACCATGTACCAAGCCATCATCATTTGAGCATGAGTATCACAATAACCAAAGAATAAGCAGTCATATTGCCAACAATACAATCATTAGTATTCATCCTGCTTCTCCCCCTAGACCAATGCTCCTTCTTAACTTGTGCAACCTGAAAACGTTCATCAGCAAGTCATCAGCAACAATCTCTGCATGGGCTGCCCTTATTTCCGAATTATAGGACTTTCATCTCAACAATGAATACTCTTTATCAACAAGCAAACAGGACTCATCCACAATCTTCAACATAAGAAACCATGTATCATATCAATTCTATTATCATCAATGCATACGCGACTATGTCTGCTGGAACTCGCGTGTATACGCGACTTTTGTTAATAGTACCCGCGTATGGAAAGTGAAGCATAGAAAATTTTCACATTCCTTCATCTCCCCCTGAAATTGTACTTCCTGTGCCTATCTTCTTCATATCAGATGCTCTGTCAGAAATACATATAACCAGAATAATCAAATCAACCATGAGAGACATCATACATTGCTCCCCTTGTGACGATACATTACTAAATCTCATAATGTATCCCACATCATTCCTGCAGTCAATCAGAGAAGTAAGCTTCAGAAGCAGATGACTGCTGTAGGGTCTGAATTCCCTATGTTTCTGATCGGTCCTCCTTCATTTTCCAAATTTTCTTGAGCTTTCCAACTGTGTGCTGAAAATCGTCCACTTTCCCAGATCTGTTCATCCTGCATTCTTTTTCTACATGTCCATACTTGTTACAAGCATAACATCTCATGTGGACAGAGAAATAAACATAAGAATCATAATGAGTATTTCTATTCTTCCTCCTTTTACAATCAACTGCTTTATGTCCATACATGTTACATGAGAAACAATATCCCCTGAAGAAACTGGAGTACCTTTCTGAGTAGAACCTGTTTGTTTGTGGCTGAAATGATCTGCTCCTGCAATTTGCTGCAACATGCCCATAATTATGACATTTAAAACATTCAACGTTTTTGTGTGAATTCCTTTGAAAATTCATGATTGTTGGTTGATCTTTTGACTCTTTCAACACTTCAGGTTTTACATTGACTTCCTCTGAATTTTTAGCACTTCCTTGTGAGCTAGATTCTCCTTTAACAATTTCATGGAAACCGAGACCAAGTTTGATAGCAGGAGACCTTTGATTACTCAAAATATTGTCCAAAATGTTAGTACTATCATGAAACCTCAAAAGTTTAACCTTCTCTTCTAATTTACCTTTGAGAATGTTTACTTCAACCTCCAAGGCTTGACATTGCTTTGTCATGCTTTCTTCTTTTCTTCTTCCATCTTCAACTTGATCCTTCAGATTTAGAATCTCTTCTTTCAACCAATCTTCGTTTCCTTCACATGTTTGTTGCAGCTCTTCATTCTTCCTATTTGATTTTTCCAAATCTTCTTTGAGAGATATGATTTCTGCTTCAAGGCCTTCCTTTTCAAATGACAGAGGTTCTTCATTCTTCTTATTTGATGCTTCAAGATCTGTTTGTAGAAAGATGATTGCAGCTTCAAGTCCTTCATTCTTCTTACTTGATTTTTCGAGATCTGCTTCTAGATCTTTAATTCGATTGGATGCATAAGTATGAAACCTTTGATACTTGTCCACCTGTCCATTCAACATTTCTATTTGATCTTTCATTTGAGAGGTCATTTCTTTGTAAATAGTTTCTTGCTTAGAAGTTGAACTTTGTAGTTCTTCAACTTTAGTCTTGAGAGCTTCTACAACTTTACTTTCACTATATTCACTATTTTTAGCACAAAGAAGAGTATTACAAGTGGCCTTCTTCTTTTCCTTCTTTGCCATGAGTACTTGTAGAGCTTCGTCAGAAACTTCTGGATCCATACTGTCACTTTCACTATCATAATCTTTGCACATGCAGTTAAGTAAGAGACAAGAACAACGATTAATACCTGGTTCATCTTCTTCAATTTTTTCTATACATGATTTCTGAGGTATCTTCTTGTTTCGAGTTGCCTTCTTCTTTTGCTTCCTAGCCATGAGCACTTTCAGATCTTGGTCAGAATCTTCTTCACCTTCACTGGACACTTCATCATCATCTTCTTTTGCATAATAACTCTTTCTCTTTTCAAATTGTTTCCCTTTACCATGTTTTTCTCTATAACGACATTTAGCAGCATAGTGACCAACTTTTCCACACTCAAAACATTTGAAGGGAAGCTTACCTTTGAATCTTCCAGTACCTAGTTGGAGCTTTCTCACGAAATTCGCTTCTTCTTCATCGGATATATAGCTGGATTCTTTGACAACTTCCTTTTCCTTTCCTTTTGTAGATGCCTTAAAGGCAGCTTCTCTTATTTGAGAAGGACCTCCTTGTCTCATTTCAAAAGCAGTCAGAATACCATGCAATTGAACAATAGAAAGAGTTTGCAGATCTTGCCTTTCTTCAATAGCCGAAAATTTAGAGTCAAATTTAGAAGTCAAGGATCTTAAGACCTTTTCCACCAGAGTAGTATCAGTTATGGTTTCACCCAAATTTCTCATTCGATTTACAATATCATCCAGACGAAGAAAGAAACCGGCAACACTCTCATCACTATGCATCTTCAAATTTTCATATTCAATTCTAAGAGTTTGGAGTTTTGCACTTTTTACCTTTGTGTCTCCTTCATAGCTTAGAATGATTTTGTCCCATATGTCTTTTGTCGAATGTAGTTGCATCACTTTAGCAAATTCTGATTCAGACATGCTTCCCAATAAGACATTCACTGCTTTGGCATTGATTTCATACTTCTTTCTTTCAGCTGCATCAGTAGGAATACTTGCCGGGTATTGATAACCTTCTTCCACGATTGCCCATACATCCGCACCAAGACTTTGCAGATATGCTTTTGTTCGTACCTTCCAAAATATCAGATTGCTTCCATTGAATAGAGGTGGCTTTATAGACATTACTCCTTCTTGACTTCCCATCACACGCATCTCTTAAGCGATCAAGCTTCGCACAAGGACCCTCGCTTCCGATACTAATTGTTGGAAAAATAATGAGAGGGGGAGGTGAATCGCATTTACAAGATATTCAAAATTCTTACTTGTTCTTTACTCAAACCCATATCCTACTTTCCTTTATTAAACCCGCGCATATACGCCTCGATATCCTTCCATGAAACTTGTGTATACCTGCAGATCTAATTATGCCATTAGTCTTCTTCGCCATTCCACCATTCATTTATTAGATGTTCTATAAACAGTAAACATGTGCAGTAAGAACAGAATAAACCATCACACAAAGCATCACACATGAACACCAGGATTTTTAGGTGGAAACCCAAGTCGGGAGAAAACCACCGCTGCAGTTGCTCAGCCTTCAATGTTTTATTATAGAGAAAACATATTACAACATATGTGCTGGCGCAGACTTGACCAGCACGCAGGCACCCACCTGCGCTCGTTTACCAGCCTCTCCTGGAAGGGAGCTACGACCCCCTGACTCGTTTACCAGCCTTTCCTGGAAGGGAGCTACGACCCCCTGATCTCGTTTACCAGCCTCTCCTGGAAGGGAGCTACAACCCCCTGACTGAAGGCTACAACCCTCAGCACCACCTTGGACCACGTTTCATTAATTTTCACACTGGATCCAACAACTTCAATAGAACAACACTTGCAGGCCACATTTCATCATATTTCCAGACTAGACCCTTTCCTTACTTTTAAGCACAAACATACATCACCAACAAATACTTATCAACACAGATCAGATAACAGAAACACAGCAGAACAGATCAGATATTTCATACCCTTTGTCAGAAGAACCTCGTTTCATACGCGTCACTTTGAATGATGTCGCCAGAGAAGGCTCGGGTCCACACAAACCACCGTGATACCTCAAGCAGTAGTGCTCTATTGCGCATACGTTTACTTCGCCTGGTTGTATATATCACATTTCACATGTAAGTAGCTATAGATTTTCAATCATTACGAAAGCAAAAGATACTTCATCGATCAGATATTCAGCTCGCATCTACCCTTTACTTCATACGTGATGTTCGGGCCTATATGTTTGCCTCATCACGATCTAGGCCTTCCATAGCTGCATCTAGTAGATACAAGTACATTTCAGATCTAGAGATCCCGTCTCATCATTTCTTCATAAGTGCATCATAGATCTCGTATCAATCATCAAACCTTTACCCTTTCCATGTTTGCATGTACTCTACAGAAGTATTCATTCAAGCTCAGACATCTTGCACCCACACTCATGATTTGCACAATGAATTTCTTCTCCTTATATAGGCTTATCCTTTTTCAATACCACGGGTCAAAGCAATACCATGAGCCTTCAATACCACGGGCCAAAGCAATACCATGAGCCTTCAATACCACGAGCCAAATCAATACCATGAGTCTTCAATACCACGGGCCCCTGGATTTTCACTTTTTGAGCGCTTTTGCCCATACGCGACTTGGAACGTTATTTTCCGCGTGCATACACGACTTGCCTTAGACAGATCCGCGTATTCATAGAGACATACTCTTTTCATCATACTTTGAGCACATTCTGAATTCTTTTCTACATTGCCTTCTGTACACACTGTAGATACATCATATTTTCTTCATCAAGAACATATTCTAGCAAGCACAACTTCATCAAGTAAGTTGCCATCTTCTTCATCAAGTGGGTTGCCATTCAATGACAACACTAACTAACATCATATCACATCAGATACTCAGCATCATATTGCTAACAGACATCATATCACATCAGATTTACATCGTTTACCAAGTCCATCAAGTCAAGAATAACTTCATCAAGTGTATTGCCATCAAGGACGACACATGTCAACTGTCACATGTCTTCATCTTCATTTAGTGGGTTGCCATCAAGGACAACACTCTGCATCATATTTCCAACACTTTGGCATTGAGAATATTACAAGAAATCCTAACAACGAAGCTTGGGCACACAAATTCAGTTAAGAAGAAGATAAAAGTGACATATTATTTTGTGTTTTGCCTCTTTGAAAAAGGTATAAACTCTATGACACATTAGTTGTGAAATTGAGATCTGAATATGTGGATAAGTGTGCTATAAGAACCAAAGTTTGTGCTTAGTTTTTGAGATAGAGGGTCAAAATTTCATGTTATACATTATGTGATAGGAGGCTTAAACCCCGTGAATCATATTTGTGAATACAGGTAAAGAATATGTGTATAATATCTATGGTAAAGGGGTTGTGTCCTCAGTGATACATCAAGGTACACAGTGAAAGGAACATAAACTATGTGGATCATCTATGTGGCACGAGCCTATGAAGTAACCATGACATCGAGATATAAAAGAAAGAAGAGTTACAACAACAAAGTCGATCTATTTAATACATTGAAGTGTGGAAAACATGAGGTACCTTTATTGGAAGCCTGATGATACAAAGTCAAATAATCTTTCGACTGAATATCTATGATAGAAATAATATAAGGATGAACATTTAAGGATGAAAGAGGCATGCATAATTTTCGTTCTTTTCAAAGTTGTCTTGCAACCAATGTATATTTTTTTTTTCTAAATAAGAGTAATCTATTAACAGAGTGATAAAAATACAACGTGACCGCAGTCAAAAACTACTGCCTTGGAGGCAGAAATGTCATGAAAACCAGTTGTGGAGACTACCCTTTGATCGGGAAACCAGTCAGACAAAGATAGCCAAAACCCACGCAGGGGAGCCAGTTGTGATTTTCCTGAGTTTGCATAGGACCAAAATTATACAAAAATAAGCTGAAAAACCTTGAAACCACTTGAGAAAAGACAAGCCCAATAGTGTGGGTGGTAGAAACATAAGAAAGACAAGCAGAAGGCATACTATTCATCAGGAGGCTCTTCTACAATTTGACACCTACCTGAAGCCATCAAGTCTCTGGCCAGAGCTTCCTCGGATTCAGAGGGACCGGGATCAGCTGGAGCCATAACCACATCAGGAACGCTACTGGCTAGAACCTTCGACACCTGCAACGACGCACTGCCAACCCCCATCTGAAAATTCGAAGTCTGGGCAGGATCCATCTCAGGGCCAGCAGGAAGGGCGCTGGACTCCTCATGAAAAACCACCGTGAAGAGCGCAGTGATTCTTGGGCGAATCAGGGAGATGGTGAAGGTAAAATGCGCAGAGGCTGTTGTGGGAGGAGGCGAGGTAGCAGGAGGGCGGGGAGCAGGGGAGCTCCAACCATGATGGGTGTCAAGATAGCTCCCCCTTCCACTACGTGTGCGAGGGTAATGGCCGGGCATTATGCTGCTGGAGAGAGAGGTCGAGACCAAGGATGGGCTGGAGTGCTCTCTTGCAGGACGGCCCCTTGTGCCTCCACGATGATTCCGAAGCTTGTGGCGCAAACGAGGCATTGCGGAAACCAAATGTATCCAAGCAGCCACAGTGGCAGGGGCATTAGAACTTGAGACCAGAACGGTGATTCGAGACAAATTATGAATGTGCAGAAGAGGTTGCACTTCAGTCGAACTGGAGCGCTGCTTCAAGAGATGAACCCCCTTCAGACTGCTCAAGATAGCAGGATTGACGATAACGATTCCACGCAAGTAGAGAGCCGATTTGATACCAGAGAGGAGAAGGAGGCGAACGCAATGCGTTTGAGACCTTGGCATCATGGTCTTATCGTGACTCCACCCCTTAATCTTCCTGCACGCTTGTTGGAAATCCCCCATAATTACTGATGCATTGAAGAGATCTGCGCAGAAGCGAGTGATAGCAGAGGCCAGATCGGTGGGCATGAGGTGAGGTACAAAACCAGTTGGACCGGATCCTTTGGTTTATGCGAGATTTAAATGCACAAATCCGTTACAAATCACACTAAGATCTTCGTTGTCCGGGGTGGGCAGGTGTCGAACCACCTCGCCGCACCTTTGTCCCATCATATCAGACATCCGTCGGAGCACCCGCATCCGGGATGCAACCAATGTATATTACGTTGCATTGAATGTTATATATTTTAGGTTATGAAGAATCTAGGAAACAACATGTAGATTAGGCTAATGGTCCTATGCTCTCTTGAAATATAATGTCATCTTATAAAAGGGTATGTGTAAATATGTTAGAGATCGTTGATATTATTAGCATTCAAAGCATTTCCACACATACGAAGACTAGGTTTTTGTGATCAACAAATTAAATAAACTCCATCTCATAAAAGGCTGAAGTTAATAACATCTCTAGGGTTTTGGAACTAACTCATTAGTATGTGTTTTCCTTTGAGATAATTGGGGTCAATAATTATGCCAAAGCATCTATAATGTTTTGTTGTGTTTGGAAATTTTGGATGACTGATGTATAAGATAGCTTATGCAAACAATTATTGATTAAATCTTTCAGATAATATCAGAAAATACAAGTAAGTGTTGCTTGTTTGTCTCACGCAGTGATTAAGATTTTGTAAATGGTTAAGTATATTTATGTAAGAAGATATGTTTATCAAATATTTAGATTGAATTATTTAATTAATCATAAGCTTGAAAACCTTTAAAAAATGTCTAAAAGTTCAACAAAATACATTTAACATTATCAAGATGCTGACAATTTATAAATGAAAGGGACTTACATCAACAAACAGTTTCGTAAATCATTCTTTATATTGATAATAAATTTAGGAGGAATTATAAGATAAATGAAACACAATTAATCTCACCTAGTTATATTGATAACAATTAAACATATGAAGAGACAAAATGTAATGAAAAGTGGAAAAATTCACAGAGGGAACAAAGTAAAAATTCGCTTATCCCAAGGGTGTAACCCTTAATAAATAGAAATGAGAGTTATTTATACTAATTTATAAAACTAAGAAATATCTTAACTGATTACAATAATAGAAGAGAGAAGAATAGAAGAAGGAAACAGATAGATGAAGTGTCTTTGTTTTGATGGAAGTTGTTGATGACTTGGCCCATTTTGATGGAAGTTGTTGATGGATGAACCCTTGAAAATCTACTGTGTTGGCATGCTGTAAAAATCACACTTTTACTCAATGGTCTCACAAAACTTATCCCATTGGTCTTGACTTAGGGTTTATACACTCGTCATCTTTCTGAAGATTTCATCTACCTCTGTATATCTGTCAAAAGTAGGCCTCTGAATGAATGAATGTTTGATTTGATGTTGAATGATCAAATCAAACTGTAGAGCTTCTAGGAATTCTTTCCCTGTAACATGTCCTTTAATACCTGCATTTTTTGACTTATATATTGCAATAGTATATAACTTTTTACAATAATCTTCTAATTTTTTCAACTTATCATCTAATCCTACCAATCCTGGCAGTACTTTATGATTCAAGACATTAAACTTTGTATGAAACCTTTGAACAACAGTACTCAAACCTTCACATTTTGTTTGCAGTTGATTAATTAAATTTTTCTTCTGTAAAACTTTCTTGATCTCCAAAGTTGTTGTAGTTCTGTCCAGTATGTTGATTTCTTCCAACTCTTCTCTATTCTTTGAATTCAAAACTTTGATCATGTCAATGGCTTCACTTCGATTTTCTTGAGATGCTCTTTTTGCTCTTATATGGCTGCTCTGCACTTGGTGATGAGCTCTTGCTATTTGAAATAATCTGTATGGATGGCCATACCTCTGTCATAGACTTGTTAATGTCTTCCCAATTTTTCTGCTTGGCTACAACCAATGTTCCTGCCATTAAATATTTACTCTCTAATTATTTCACCTTAAGTTCCAACTTGTGAGATTTTCCATTTTCGCTATGTATAAAGTATCATTTTTAATCTTCTGTGATTATAGAATTTGAAACTTCTGTTGTAACTTCTCGTGTGCCTGCTTCTGAATAGCTAAATCCTGTGCCAATTTTGTTGCAACAGTTGTTGTCAAAGATGTTGAAATCTCTGTACCTACAGAAGATGTTTGAGCTGTTGCATTAGGATCAGCATCCACCTAAGTTGCTGATTTCTATTTCAGTAATTCTTCAATCTGTTCTTCCATATTTTTTATTTGAATATTTTGATCAATGATCAATTTCAGCATCTCCTCTTTGTTGTATTCATTCTTTGCAATCTCCTTTGCCTGTGGATCTTTAGTTGAGGGTAATTTGAGTTGTTTGCGTAGAGCAGAGATGTCTGCATTCTTCTTTTTGATAATTTCCTCAACTTCCTTACAGTCTTTTGGATCATAACCAACTTTCACTACCAGGTCCTCCAAAGACTTCAATGTATTGTCTTTGGCCAATGAAGACAACTTTTCAATCTTCAGCTGAGATTGAAAATTTGATAATGTAGCCTTCAGTTTGGAGAGTGACATGGTTGTTGTTGTAATTGTTGAAAATAACATCCCCCCAGACTGTATGTGCATGTCCATCTGATCAATTGGATGGATTTCATTTGCATCAAAAGAAAGCACGGTTTTTTTGTACTCAGCATGAGTCTTTGGAAAAGGAATTGTTGCCTGCAGAAAGGCCATTCGCATTCTTCCTTTCTCACTGTCAAAGGTAGTGACAAGAATGTGATGGGAAGATGATGTTTGCTTCCATAACTGACTATATACATCATATTTTAATGCTTCATTCTTGTGCTTGATGTCTAAGAATCTGGAGAAAATATTTTGTTCTTCATAAGAACTGGCATTTGAATGTTGGATAATATCCAGAGGTTCTCTAGCAGGTGATGATGATGGAGGAATCTCAGGAACACTTGTCGATGTAGAAACTTCAGTGTCTCCCAAATCTATAATCTCTGGTTGTTCTCCCTCTGAAAGTAAGGTGGAAGCGAGCTTTGGCTTTTTTTGCTGCAAGATAAATTCCTTCATGATTTCTTTGGCATGTGGAGGGTCTTCTCTGACTCTTTTCTGCTGCTTACTGTCAGGAACTGGGGTTTGCACATTGGAAGTTGAAATAACTTGTTCATCTGCCTTTTGGAGAGTGCTTTCAATCCATTCATCTTGGTTCATATGTTTCTCTATTTCTGCTCTAGAGGTATGAGTGTATGAATTTGTCTTGACTTCAACTCTCAGAGCATAAATAATGCCATGGGGCTCATAAGACCAAGTGAAACTTGGTTGGAAACCCATTTTTTTTAACATTTCATTTGCTTCAACACCAACTTCTCTAGTATTGCAGATGAAGGATCCAATGCTTGCCTTGAGCTTAAACTGAGCTTTCCTCTTTCCTGTGACAAAATGTAGATCATCCATGTTTATCATTTTTCTGATATACTCTAAGGAGAAGACTCTCATAGGGACATATATTGGAAGATTATATGGTGGGATTTCACAACCATATACCCTGATTTCACTGTAGTTTTGGTATAGATACCAATCACCAATTTTAGCTTGCTCACTGAGGTGCATGATCCTTTTGATTTCTTCCACAAGTTTGGGTTCTGATTGACTTGTAAGAAGCTGCCTCACTGGGTGTATGAAGGAGTCTATGAACTCCACAAAAGAAGTTGTTGTTGATGTAGCCTTGAATAACTCTGTCCAGTGAATCACTGATTGATTCACTCCTTGTGCATCCTGCTTATTGAAGTGGATAGGCAGCATTTGTGCATGTTGAAAAAGAAACATGTAAATAATTATAGAAGTGTAATTAAACACACCCTGTGTTGTAAAATTCATGAATTGCTCATGTATATTTTCAGCCAAGAATTGGTTGTAATTATACATGAACAATGGTGACTTGTCTTTACCGAATATGGATAAGAACCCCGGGATGGGTTCATCAACAGTTTGGTCATTTAGGTATCCTAATAGGTATGAAATAAGTGAGATGCAGTTCTTAGAAGCTTCAGGAAATATTCAGGATGAGTATGGTAGATTTTTCTTGGGCAATTCTACATCCTCAGGTAGGAATATCTCAAATATTTGGGCTCTCTGAGGGAGGGTTGGCTTGTGGTAAAGGTCCATGAGAGCAACAAGTAAAAAATGGGATAGGGAATCGGATGAAGGAATGGGGAGCATTTTTTTTATGGTTTCTGGGGATATGGTGATCAAAATGTTTCCATTCTGAGCCACCACTGATCTTGTTATGGGATCATATTGTTTTTGGCACCAGGCAATTAGATCAGGAAAAGGGTGGGTCTGTGGAAAGGAAAATAGAGGCAACATAGATTCCTAGAACCTGATAGGGTCTTGGATCTATGTGTTTTTGTTTTAACCACAGATATAGCTCATGGAAGTCAAATTCGCAGTAAGCATTTGAGACTTTGAAGAAAGCATCTACGAGGGGTATGATATCGAGGTTGAGTTGTGGTGTTGCACTAGAAATTTCTTCTGCAACTGGTTTAGTGACCTACATTTCTCCTGTCACCTGTTTCTTCACTTTGCCTTTAGGGGTCACCTTCTCTTTATTCTTGGCTTTGGGGGCCATGTTAACAGGGATATCGACTGGGATAAGGGTGACAGTGATAATAGAAGTGGGGATAATGATCGTAGAGTGAAGAGATGGCAAGTCGTTTTGAAATAAAATGCATAAACAATGACAATAAGACAAGAAAGGTGACCATAGGAGTTTAACGGCTCAAGAAAGGGTTTAATGACTAATCGGCGCAATCAAACGGCTCAGAGTGGTCTTAATGACCAATAGTGCATCAAACGGTTATGGGTTGATCGTGTGAACGAAGTACAATGGTTAGGGAGTGGATCGTTGAAGGATAATGGTTGGGTGATGTGGCGGGATGAGATTGGATGGATGACCAACAGTTATGGTGCGGAGGGAGTGTTTGTTGGCTCGAGGCGCAGGAGGAAACGGTTATGGGAGACAAAACCGTTGGTGGATTTCAGGGTGGGGTGCCTCCCGGTTTGCGGTTTTGGGTGGAGGGGGTGCGAAGTGTTGTGGTTCTATCACGTTGCAAAATGTGGCGGCCATTAAAACCACACTTCGGACCCCCCCCCCTCTGCGCATTAACGAGAAACGGTCGAGGGGGGTTGCGAAGTAATCCTCCGCCGTAGATCTGGAGCGGGTAAAAGATCCTTCGTCGAAACTTGTTGGCGCGTTATTCCTCGTGATTTGACCCTTTTTGTCGTGTATTTACTTTAGGATAAAATCAAATGAGCGGTATAAAATCAAATTAATTAATGAAAATACAAACCCCTTTTTAAATAATTTAATCCTCATTATTAAATTTATAATATTTTGGTAACTTGGCGCATTTAAACAAGCAACCATGGTTTTATTTTTAAAACACTAAAGCATTCACATTTTTTTTTTGCTTCCCTAACATGTTTTCTTTTTCCCTTCTTTCTTTAGGGCAGTCTATTCTAACATTTTATTCTAACATGGATGCATAAAAACATACTTTTTCCTAACATTTTTTAATTTTTCTTTTTTCATCCATATCCTAACTTAGCATTTTATTTCTCATTTTTTTCAACTAACATGCTAACTTATCAAAACCAAATAATGTTACAACAATATGCTTGTAGAATTTGCAACTCTTAAATGGAATATATTGAAGACTCTGGAGAATCTAGGGTTTGTAAACCTAAGGAAAGATTTGATTTAGAAAACCCTAGCAACAAACACCCTATTTAATTTTTTCCTCTGTAAGAAAAAAATCCATCTCTTGAAGATGGTAGAAGTAACATCATGTTAATGTAAGGACAAAGTTAATGAAAATGATACAAGGTTAAGAGGGATTTGATCTTATTCAAAAGATAAGTACTCTACATCTTCCTTCTTTGATTACTACTATAATTTTGACTATGCACTGTGTTCTTTCATAGTCTTTTAATAAATCTTGCAGGTCAGGACAAGAACTATCTAAACTTGACTAGCATATGGAAGAATTGTAAGAACGTAGCAAAGCACGAAGATTTTGAATAAGGAGATTTTTTTTTTAAGTATGCATCAAAGAAGTCAAAAGGCAACATGAAAGCAAGAATTAATAAAATGGAATAAGTTCATTTACCTCAGCCAAAAAGAGGAAGCATCAAGATCTTGGATGGAAACAATATTAGTGGAAGTTTGGAAAAAAACCTTGAGAAGCTTGTGATCAAAATTCTTTAAAAGGGACATATGACATATCTATGGCAAGACCCTTTAGCAAGAATTTGAAGAGTTTTGATATTGTTGTACCGACAACTGATTGGTTTGTTTAAGGAAAAAATTAATTGGGTTGGCAATATTAATGTTGATAAAGATAATACTAATATGATTTCTTGGAAGAGCATGAAGCAAAAGGAAGAAGATGTGAATTCAATTGTGAAGAATCTTGGCTCCATAAGGTGTTTGAGAGACTACTTGATGACATGTTTGATTCGATTATTGAAGTTATTTGAAGATTGTCAGATATCCAAGAAGGTAAAATAATTTTATGGTTCGTGACGTGATGTAGATAGGAGCTGAAAACCTACAACAAGATCTCCATAAAAGAACAGGTAGTTGATGCATTGATGTTCCTTTTCATGGAAAAGGAGAAATATTTTTTTGACATGATTTGGAGCCTTGTGGATATCTCCTCGCTGATTGAAAGGGAGTTAGGGTGGACATTGTATTCTCCATATGTCACATACTATGGCCAAGATTAACAACCGTAAACGTAGTTCATGAAAACTGATAGGGAGAATGGTGGATTAGAAAAGCATATGTGACTAATAGTCTTTGAAGATTTGTACTATGACTAGGACTAACTGTCGTAAGTAAAGTACATTGATGTAAGATAATAATAATCCTGAGGACCGACATTTCCTTGTGTCGAGTGTTGTGACAATGGATTAGCAAATGGCACTGTGAGGACATACCTTGGTGAACACCCAGGTGGGGTATGTGCCTCAGAGAGGCAGTGGTATCCAAATTTATGCCTCTAAGCATTGTGATTTGATTTAGTGGAGAGATAGAGATTACTTGTCAAGGTATTGATATTTTGACAATGTTGGTTATCATGATGTTATCATCCCTGATACTTATCAATCCATATCCTTTCTTATATGAATATTTCAACTTGAGAATAGCTTGTTGTGTCATTATGAATAACTCCCTAGTTAAGAGGGAGTGTTGAAAATGTAACTAGTTTTGGTCTCCATAATAATAATAATAATTATTATTATTATTATTATCCAATTTTAAGGTCACGGCCAAGCCAGACACCAAATTGGTGTATGAGACCCCCTTGTTTGTGGGATAAGGGACCCACCTCTGCCCAGCGATTTGACTGCTAAGTCTACGAAGGCATACATACTCTACCCCCCTCTGGTTTTAAACCTGTGACCTCTTAGGAGGAAACACATGCTCTTAGCCATTAGGCCCACTCAAGTTGTATCACTAATTTAATGTAAAACAATCACTAATGTATTTATATATTTATTTTTGGTCAAAGCATGTTCTTCATGCTTAAAGTGTCAAAATAATTTATTTTAGGTCAAATAAAATGTACTTAAGTCACGTCCCTTTTAGACATTTGTAAGAAAAATAAATTTGAATTTTTATTGAGTCAAATTCCACCAAAATGTACAAGTTATCCCTCCTTGGAAACAAGTTGGCCCAATCCTCTAAGAGACACCTATTTGACTTCCTAGACATATATATAGAAGACATCTTGATCACTTTGAAGCACACTCACCCATCATCATCATATGCATCTTCAACACCCAACGAAGGAGTAATAGATCAAGAAGAAAGAGAGAAAGGGCTCACACGTGTGAATGAATTTCAATGAAAGGATAAGAAATTTTAGAGCTAGTTGCAAGGCCAAATTTTAGAGCTTATTGCAGGCCCAAAATTTCAGGAGAGAAATTTTAGGAACCCTTGGTTTGTAGTTTAGTTTTTTTTTTGAATGCATGCCAACATTGTTGGTTTTCACACACACACACACATATATATTCCTACATCTCTCTCCAGGTGAAAAATTTCACATATTTTATGCTCCGGGCCACGGTTCAAACAATAAAGCTGAACTTGCTACTCTCTGGATGGTTCTTTCATGTGGAAAAATGTAAAAATATTTTTACATTACAATGTTTTGGAGATTCTAAATTGGTGATCGATTGGGCTCAAAATTGGTCACAGATACATTCTCCCCATCTGCAAGCTATTCTTCAAAGCATCGGGAGCCTTATGAAATATTTTCAAAAACTCACTTTCAGGCATGTATACCACGAACTAAATATGGAAGTTGATGCTTTGTCAAAAAAAACTCTCACTCTTACTCCTCGCACCCTGAAGATCATGGATCTCTCCTCCAACACAGAGGAGATTCACGTGGTTTAAATTTCCCTCGGTATTTGTTTCTTATTTTTATAACGATCATGTGTCAGAAAAAAATATTGGATGAAAATTTTCGATGTGCCGCGAAAGGATTTCAATAATGTTGGTAAAAATTTTTGTATAAAGAACAACTGCCCACAAACACAGAATGTGTGTTTTCCTCTCTTGTAAATTTCTGAAAAATTCTTTGTTTAAGAGAGATCATACAGCTCGAGGAGCATTGTAAAAACCCCAATATAGGGGTCGGTATGTTATTTAAACTTTGAAATAAAGATTTGTTTCCAAGGAAAAAAAAAATGAATAATATATATATATAAGAAGAATTACAATTGAGTTGGAGAATGAGTAGAATAATATCCTTTCTTAACCAACTTAAATTCATAATTTTCTTGCACATATTTGACAAACTCTTCCTTTGTTAGTGGTTTATGATAAAATCTTAATCTATAACCATCAACAAGGAATGTAATTTGTTCATCATCAATAGTTTTGATCTTGAATGTTCCATTTTCATAAACAATATCTATCTCATAAGTACCAATTCAAAGAGTTTGAAACTTCCCTTGAAAAACTTTGAATTTGGAATAAAAAAGAAGAGCCCAACCACCTCGCTTAAACTTCTTAGTCTTGATAAATCTATCATTCCATCTTGTTCTTTGTTGATGAATTATGTTGGTTATTTGGATAACATCTTGTCATATTTCATCTATCTCATTCAATTGTGCTTGGTTTTTAGCTTTTAATAGATCAAGGCCCAATTTCGCAGTTGTTCTGAAGGTCTCCACTTGGAATTCAATTGGAAGCAAAACTTGTGTCCCATAGACAAGCTCAGAAGGAGTATGTCCAGTTGTGTTTCTCCATGTGATTCAATATGTCCATAATGCTTCTGGAAGATTTCCTACCCAATCCTTCCTATGCAAATGCATAGTCTTGGTTAGAATTGCTTCAAGTACTTTGTTGGTGGATTCCACTTATCCATTAACTTGTGGATGACATGGAGTAAAATTTTGATGCTTGATTTTATATTGCTCCATGACCTTTTGCACCAACTTGGATGTGAATTGAGTACCTTGATCTATTACAATTTCTCTTGGAACACCAAAAATGAGTAAAGATGTCGTCAAAAATAAATATGACTACAACATTTTCAGTTGCAAATAAAAGAGGTTTAGCTTCTACCCATTTTGTAACATAATCTGTGCAAACAAGTGTGTACCTTTTTTTTTAGATGGAGGATTTATTGGTCCAAAAAAATCTAGAGCCCATTATTCAAAAGGCTCTGCAAGTATGTGTGGTTGTAGAGGCATTTCATCTGATGGAACAAGTTTTCCATACTTTGAAAACTATCATGTCTTTTGACATATTATTTGGCATATTTGAAAATAGATGGCTAATAATATCCCAAAGAAGGATTTTGTAAGCAATTCTTTTTTCAACAAAGTGTCCTCCACATGGCTCATCATGGCAAGCTTTCAAAGTTTATATTACTTCATCTTCTCGAACACATCTTCGAATGGTCAAATCAGGCCCAATTTTGTAGAACTCTCCATCTATCCAAGAATAAGATGCACTCGTTTTGACAACTTTATGTTTTTCCCTGGTTGATAATTGTGGTGGTAATTTTCTTGTAGCCAAATAATTGGCAATATCTGCAAACCAAGGTGTTTTAATAGACACTACAAAAAGATGCTCATTAGGAAAATTATATTTTACATGAACACCATCATTATTATTCAGCATTCTAGAAATAAAATTAGCAATTGCATTTTCTTTTCCTGGTCTATCAAGAATAGTAATGTTGATTTTTTGTAATAATAACAACCATCTCGTAATTCTACCATTAGTAATTGGTTTTTTATTAGATATCTAATAGCAGAATTGGCTATATGAATGAAAGTTTCATAACCAGTGATGTAATGACGGAACTTATTAAAGGCATGTACAACAACTAAAAACTCATTTTCTGTTACATTATAATTTAACTCTAGTGGAGTCAAATTTTTGCTTATATAATAGATAACATAAGGAGTCAAATGTTTTTTTCCCAACACAACTCCTAAAGCTGTATCTGATGCATTAGTAGAAATATGGAAAGGAAGAGACCAATTAGGTCCTCTTAGAATTGGTGCTTCAATAATCTTTTGTTTCAATGCCTCAAATGCTTTTTGATAGTCAGAGTTCCATACAAATTCACGATCTTTTGTAAGAAGTTTGAAAAGTGGAGAGGCTATTTTTGTGAAAATTTCTACGAATCTTCTATGATATCCAATAAATTTGAGAAAACTTCTAACATCTCTTTGACAAATAGGAATTTAAATTTTATAAATGACTTCTACTTTAGATGTATCCACTTTAATTCCATCACTTGAAATACGGTGGCCTAAAACAATCCCTTAATTGAACATCATAAAACACTTCACATGAGTTAATGAAAGGTTTTCTTCTTTACATCTAATAATAATTTTTTCCAATTTTTTAATAGTTTCCTCAAAAGTATCTCCATACACAGTAAAGTCATCCATGTAAACTTCCACACAATCATGAAATAGATCAGAAAATATACATAAATTGCTCTTTGGAATGTGGCAGGTGCATTACATAATCCAAAGGGAAGTACTCTATAGGACTATGTTCCCCATGGACATGTAAAAGTGGTTTTATCTTGACCTTCTAGTGTTATTTGGATTTTGTTATATCCACTAAAACCTTATAAAATGAAAAACACTTCTTCCCTGCCAAGGTATCTAATACTTTATCTATAAAAGGAAGTGGAAAATGATCTTTTAAAGTAGCTTTGTTTAATTCCCTGTAGTCAATACACCCTTTCCATTTTCCATTTTTCTTTGGAACAAACACTAAAGGTGGCACCCATTGACTATCTGATATCAGATAAATGAAATTCATATTCAATAGATTTTTAATTCCTCTTTAACAATTTATCTCAGATTAGGGTTCATTCTTCTCTGAGGTTGTTTAACTGGTTTCACATTTTCCTAGATATAAATATGATGCATACAAGTTTTAGGATTAATTCTTTTCATATCAGTATATTCCCATGCATAAGCATATGAATGTTTTTGTAGGATCTTTATCAATTTCTTCTTTTGAAACTCTTCCAAGTTATTATTAATATTCAATGTTTTGCCTATAAAAATTTCTACTTGAGAATTGTCAAACTTTTCCATAGAATGTAAAGCCATTTGGTGAGGTGATAGATATTTAATATTGCATTGTTCCTGGAAACTTTGATCTTACTCACAATATGGAGAAGAATCATTATTATTCATTGAATTTATCAATTGAACTTCCTCATCTAATTGTGAAAAAGTATTTATTGATTGCATATTATCAAATTCTTCTTCATCATCATCATCAGCATCTATCCAAATTTCACTTTCTACTTAAGTTATTGTTTTTGCAGGAGGATACAATGTGAATTTCTTAGTGCAATTCCCATCAGAGATATACATATCACCAGATCTACAACTTATGAATACATCAATTGTAGCAAGCCAAGGGTTACCAAAGATCAATGGATGGCCTCCTAAATTATTCTTGGGAGTTACAATCATGAAATCTATAGGATATTCCCAAAAATCTAAAGAAACAGACACATCATCTGGTTTGATAACAAATCTATCTTCTAATTGTAATAATGTTGGAGTGTATTGAATATTCGGAAACTTTTGTTGCTCCGTTATCTGTTTACTCATAATGTTAATGGTTGCTCCTAGATCAATAAAAGTGTTTGGATCTCAATACCATTGATATGGATTTTACAATGGGGCTACTTAGATCTAGATAATTTTGAACAATAGGTTTCCCCATTATAATATCAACATTTTTTCCTACTAATTAGATATTTTAACATCTTTTATTTTTCTTCCTAGTTTCCTAATACACATCTCCTTAATAGTTTTTGAAAATATTGGCATTTCACTTATAGCTTGGAGTAAAGGAATTTTGATGAAAATATTTTTAAGTTCATCTAGCATATCATAGTCTCGTAAAACAATTTGTCTTTCTATTCCTTTATAAATTTTGAGTCTTTCACGAAAAGGTTGATCCTATAAAGAAATAGAAGGCCATTCTACTATAGGAATTGTAGGAGCTTGTTTTATTTACTCATCCTTTGATTTTATAGGAACATATTCCTTTAAAGGAACATTTTCTTGATCAAGATTTGCAACCTTTTCAGGAAAATCATCCTCTTTAGATTTTTGGATGACAATTGTTGGTGACTTCTTTTGCAAAACCCTATCAGATCTAAGTTTCACATCATTTAGATCTAAAGGGGTTATCATACAAGCTTTAAAATTTTGTCCTTCAACATTATAAACAACTTTTTGATTCTTATTATTTGGATTCGAGAGTGGTTGAGCAAGTAGTTGATTGGATTTTTAGGAAATGACAATGAAAGTTGTTGATTTGGATTTTCGAATTGAGGGGGTTGGTTTGGTTGAGGAGGATAATATTGTGATGGAAAATAAGGATAAGCTTGTTGGAATTGAGGATATTGAGGATATTTTCCACAAGTATTTTTCTAACCTTATGCCCAAGATGGATTTTGAGATTGTGGGGGCCAAGGTTGCCAAGGCATGGGTGCATTCCAATTGATCCCCGGTTGTGTATATGATTTAGTATTGAAACCTTGAGTCACATTTGATTGTTGATTTTTCCATAGTCTTTTAGTAATGAAACAAAATGATTCAACCTAGCTTGTTCGAGTCTCATCTTGAAAAACAACTTTAATACCAGGTATCAAAGGATATTCTTTTGTTTTATAATTTTTAGCACATATGACACAAATTTCTATACTATCAAGGGGACATTCTCTCAAGGCATGTTTCTTCCTACACCTGGGACAGAAAATAGATAATGCAACATTCTCAGCTTTTTGCTTATTTTGTATCTTAAGAGTATCTAGTTGTTCACTAAGACTCCCAATGATATCTATTTTGAAATTGTCAAATTGCCTATTTCAGCTCTACTTACTATTCCAATTGCAAATTTACTAATTCTGGACATAACATGATCTCTTGGATTTTTATGAGTTCTTGCCCTACCCCTTGAAATATGTTTACACAAATCACATATTTATCCAAATGAAAGTTGAGAAACATTTATTTTTCCCATTAAATTGAGAAGGTCAATCCATTCATCTCTGATGGATTTTAGCAAAAGAGATTTTAATGTTTCATCATATAAATTATGCATCTTAGCCCTTTTAATATTGTAAGCAAATATTTCAACTAAATTTTCAAGGCTTTCACCCTCTTTTTGCATCATTTTAAAGACTTCATCCTTAAGGTTATGGGGCATGCAATAATCCTTATATTTTTCTAAGGACACATTTTTCATTTCATTCCATGTTATAATAATATGTGTTCCTAATCCCATAAACCATTTAAGTGCTCCATCCTTAAGAGTAGCTGGGAACAATTTCAATTTATGAGGATCAAGTAAGTAGTCACAAGATCTACATAGAACTTCAAACTCAAAGAGAAATGTTTCAGGGTCCCCATGTCTTAAACCATAGAAATTAGGGAGCATGGAGGGTGACATGTTTTTCATTGTGGTTGTGGTGTCTTCATCAAAGATTGGAAATTCATAAGGATTTGGTTCTCCTTTACCACCTCGTCCTCTACCGCGTCCTCTATATCCTCCTTGGCCTCTTCCACCTCCAATCCTAAGTTCACCATTTACATTGTGTACGTCTCCTTCTCCTCCCCTGCCATTGTAGATTCTTCAAAGCTAATATAAGGTTCCATAATTGGATTTTCTAGCTCTTCTGGTACCTCTAGTAACGGTATACTAAAATATGTTTCTTCTTCTTATTCACTAGGGACTTCTAGTTCTTGTCCTATAAGTTGTACTCCTGTAGAAGAGAGAAATATTACTCCTTTTGCTGGGGATGTAGGTTCTTCAACTACAACTTCAGTAGAAGAAGTTGGTGAATCTCATGGTTGGATTTCAGATCTATGCACCTCAGGGAGACTACGTTTACCTGTAAATGATGGAATGCAAGTTTCAGTGGATGGTGTGGCACTACAAGGTCTAGCAGGAGTGAGTAGTGATGTTGGAATTGAAATTCTACCTATACTTACAAATATACCGCTAGAATCCCTTTCTATATGCATAAATGATTTTTAACAAGTTTTAAATATGCATCTATAAACTCAATATTAAATGTGCATAAAATGATATGCAAACCAAGAATGAAATCCTATATACAATTCCCAGACAACAACACCAAAATGTTGGATAATTTAATTGACCTTAAATTTCTTCATTAATTGTCAACCAAGGTTTTTATACTTATGAAGTAATCACGCATAAAATTTAAATGAAATTTAAAGAGTAATCACGCATAAGTTATTTCTATTGAAAATTACATCAAAACCCAAATACTTAAGTGAATTGAAATATATTGCTTGAAAAATTTAAAATCAATTTCTAATTGCATAAAAGAAATGCTAGCACTAGATTGTAGGAAATAGATTTTAATGCTAATTGCAAAATTGAAAACACTACTTCGCAGAAAGGAACCTCGACACTAATTGCATAAAAGGAAACTTAATTTCTATTTGCAGAAAGAAAATAAATTAACTACAATTGTAGAAAGGAATGCTAATGTAAATACTTGTAGAAAAAAAATCAAATGAGAACTTGTAACTCCAAATGATTATTGACGTGCGCAATTAACTCTAAAAATACATTTCTTCATCATATACGAAATGAACTAAGTAATGAAACTAAATTACTAGAAGGAAATGCATATGAAAATCAAATCTTTTTGGTATTTCTCTTTTATGAGCATTCTGAAATCAAAACAGTAATTGATTAAAACATGATTGTAATGAAACTATTCAAGGAGAGAAACTTCATGAAACTACCACGCTATGAGCAAATTGAAATGGAAACAAAACTAATTATCCTTACAACTCGTCAAGGGGCCATCTCATGAGTGTTTGAAAGCGTAGGATTATATTAATTCAAAACATAACTTCACAACACTGGAAATGAACCATAACGTACTCAACTTCTGAACTGTCTTTTTTATTTCACCTTATGGCTTTTATACAATTCTTCATCAAACTAATTAAAGAGCCCTATGCCAATAATAAATGAATCAATTATGCCATCTAAGAAGTAGATTTAAATTAGAAAATTATATCCTCATGATTTGCTACTAAAAGAGAAAATCATGAGGGGTTCTTCTTGAATCATATCATTATAATCAAACAAGTCTTTTGCACACTCACCTGATGTTGTCATGATCTCCTACTTATCTTCGCTTGACTGCTGCACCGTCATACCCAGAGTTTGACTTTGGGTTTGACTCTTAGATCTCCTGATCTCTATAGCCTTCCAAGTCATGCCAATAGGTGGTCGTCCATGTGGTGAACATTTTTCATCCTCACATACCTTTCATTACTTTATTGATGCATTGCAACCTATCTAATCATGTATATGGTTGAGAAATTCAACATTAGCTGCGGAATGATCAAGGTTTTGTAATTTTAGAGATGTTTTCATTATAATTCGTAAATAAACATAGATTCTAAATCATGGATGATTAATACTTTTTATAAGCTGAAATAACTTCGAGTATGTTGAGACTACTACAAAAATTGTCACAAAAAGATAAAGGAGAGAGAAAAGGGTAGTAAAAAAGGAAACAATTTTAGACTTCAACAAGAAGACAAAGAGAAAGAGAGGAGAGAGAGGAGAGAAAGGGAAGAGAGAGACGGAGGGGGCAGAGAGGGAGAGAGAGAGAAGGTGAGAGGGAGGGAGATAATAATAGAGTTGGAGGGTAGTGAGAGAGAGAGAGAGAGAGAGAGCGATGGGGGGAGAGAAAGGGAGAGAGAAGGAAAGAGGAAGGGAGAGACATGGATTTGGAGGGGAGAGAGAGACATAGAAGAACAAGGACATAAAGATAGAGGTGGAGAGAGAGAGAGGGAGTGACAAGGGAGGGATGGAGAGAGAGTGAGTGAGGAGAGGAGAGGAGGGAAGAGAGAGAGGATAGAAGACAGAGAATGAATGAAGGGAAAGAGAGAGAGAGGGAGACACAAAGATTGGGGGGAAGAGAAGGAGAGAGAGAGGAGATAGGGAGGGAGATAGTAACAAAGTTGGAGGGTAGAGAGAGATAGAGAGTGATCGGGGGGAGATAAAATGAGGTGAGAGAGAAAGGGAGAGAGAGAAAGGAAAAGATAGAGGACTTGAGAGAGAGAAGGATACAAGGAGGGAGAAGGAGATGGAGTTGGAAGGGGAGAGAGAGGGAGGGAAGAAGAAATAAATTAAGAGAGGAAGGTGGAGAGAAAGAGGGGGTGACAAGGGAGAGATGGAGAGAGAGAGTGAAGGAGAGAGTAGAGCAGGAAGGGAGAGAGAGAGAGAGAGAGAAGGAGAGATGGATCTAGCCTAGATGTGGTATGTGTGTATATAAAAACCAGCCTAAATCCGTCTTAACCCCAGATCTATCAAGCACCAAGAGGGGTCAAATCTCTAGAGGTGCAACCTCTTTTTTGAGTGCAAAATTTGAGGAAAGGTTTGGACCTCGAAAGATTTCCTTATCCTAAATCCATATCTCCCTATAATAGGCTCGGGAAACCCTTTGGTTAACATTGGAATTTATTAGTTATATTTTTCTTGCTTTTTCTATTTTATTTTTATTGCTTTTTAATTTTTGACTTTTCTATTTTTTATCTTTTCCTTATGTTTTTAATTTCTAGTTTAGTAGTCACCATTTTGAAATGAAACTTCAATTCTCTCCACCAATAAACTAATATAAAAATACAATTATTTACCTAATATTATACGTTGGCAAATAGGTAAATATCTATAACTAAACTATAACTAATGCAAAATGATTGTTATACCTTAGACAATGACTAATAACATATTTACTATTCGGATCTGCAGGAAGAGAAGGATGGCGCGCGCGGGAAAAATTTCTTCCGAACTAGGGTTACAGTCCTTCATCGCCACTCCCGCCGGTTGGAGATCGATGCTTTGGCTGCGCTATCATGGATTGGGTCACTATGTTACCCTTGCTGCTCCTCGTGCCATTGTTTGGGATGGGGAACCATTCGTGATTGGGAGGTTTCATATTTCTGCTGAGACTGTTACATGGATACCCTGCAGAACCAACAGTGGGCGCAATACTCTGGTTTTTCTGCTGGTCGCTCACGCTGGGATCTCAGTCTTTTACTGCCATTGGGAGCGGATTTCGGTTGTCTATTATATTTGCTGGCCGGCCTGCTCACCCACGCCCTGGGCCTCGTTGGTGGGTCGCTATTGGGCTTCGGGTAATATCTGTTTTGGGTTAAATGCCTTGTGGCCACCACAGCTGCAGACATTACAGAATCTGCAAGGGCCTGCTATCTCCTCCAACGCAGCAGATAATGGGGCTACCGATTTTAAGCGAACTATATGGCTATCCTCGAACTTTCCAAGCCAGGCATAGGCCCACGCCATGAATGATGTGCATATTGACAAAAGATGCAGCCAGCATACTTGCAACATCGACCCTCAGGTAGATTCGAAACCATTTCAAGTTTTCATTAAGCCTCATGTAGGTAAAAGCATCATTCTATGGATTCGAACAACAGACTCTATACTACTTCTGAAGGAATAAATCCAATCTGCTGCGGGGTACCCATTTCATTCACAGTCACTGATTTTTGGGGGGAAGGCTTTAGCTGACCATCGCACTCTTAAAGACTACGCCATTGTAAATGGGTCTTCTATCTACCTCAACCTTAGACTGAGGGGTGGAATGATGGGCCAAAATAGAGCACATGGTTCCTCCATGGGAGAAGGGGCATCCAAAACGGTAAACTCTAAACGTTCATACATGAATGTCCTACAGGGGGACAAAAACAAATCCACAGTACCTGTAGCCCCTGCAGAAAGCTCCCCCAAGCCATACATTGTAGAACTGCAGGACAGCGTGCCTGAAATAAATATTGACAGTCTTGATATTGATATGCATAGAGCTGCCTACGAAGACCAAGCAATTATAGGCAGATTCAACTGCTTCTGGCCCAAACCAATGGAGCTGTTCCATTGGATTTTTACAAACTGGACCATGGATTGTGAAATACACCTATGTTCTAAGGGTTTCTTCATTGTCAAATTTGCATCTACTGAGGCCAGAGATGCCATTATCAGTCAAGGACAATGGTTTTGGGGCTCCACGGGACTCTTCATTTCACCATGGTTCCCAAATTTTGATGCCAACACCATGGAGGTGACCAAAATGCCGGTCTGGGTTAGGCTCTACAATCTCCCGCTACATTTTTGGAATGAAAATGTTCTTGGCTGCATTGGAAACACCCTTGGTAGATACGTTAAAACAGACACTCAACGCCTGGAGGAGCGCATATTCACCTTCGCACGAATCTGTGTGGAGGTTGACTTGAGCAAAGGACTCCTAGAGTCCATTATGCTGAATAACAAACAACAGAGATGGACTCAGCATCTAGACTATGAGAACACAACTTTCAGATGCCGGATATGCAGGTGCACAGGCCACCTACAAAACTCATGCCCGGCAGCCAAAAGGGATAACAGAAAAAAAAAGAAAACAGGCAAAGCTGCTAAAGGTTGGCAATTTCCCTCTGAAGAGCCATAGCTACAGGAAGAAGAGGAGGAACCAACACCACATGAGAATCAACAAACAGATACCTCCTTGGGTACACAAGAACAAGAAATGCAAGATCCTCTCGACACTACCACAAAGACTCAACAGGATATGGTACCTGGAGCACTAGACAGTGGGGGAAATAAAAGAACACATACATCAGACACATCAGACTCTGATAAGGATAATGGAGCACAAGTAGAAGAAAATCAGCTTGTCCTTATCGAGACCACGCCAACACTTGGTGCTTGGCGAAAGTGTTGGGAAAAATACTGAGAGCGGGGGGGGGGGGGGGGTGAATCAGTATTTAAGGGTAAACAATTTTCTTTCCTTTCTCTTAAAAAACTATATGTTACAATACTGCATTTAACATGTATGTCCCGATATCTTATTATATCTTTACTTAGAGAATTGCATCAGATAAGCATTAAGCATGAACTGAAATAACAGAACAAACCATTAACACATATGGACACCAAGATTTAACGTGGAAACCCAATTCGGGAGAAAACCACCGCTGCTGTAATCTCAGTCTTCAATATTTTATTATAGAGAAAACCTTTTACAATATATGCTGGTGCAGACTCATACCAGCACGCAGGCACCCACCTGCAAAAGGCTACAACCTTCTCTCGTTTTCCAGCCTCTCCCGGAAGGGAGCTACAACCCCATGATCATAACATCAGCTTCTATATACAAAAGGCTTCAACCCGTTATTCAATTAACAAACATATTTTCCCCAATTCTACATAACAGAACAGCGAGACCACTGTAATCCAGACTTCAGAGAATTTATGCATTCAACATTCCATGTATCCTACTGTGTGTATTAACTTTTAGAAACTCCAACTGTCAAATGCCCCGGATCCATATGTGTTCTTCAATAGACATCCGCTTGCTTTTCATCGTTTCTTCTGTTGAATACTCTCACGACTCATCACCTTTTAGATCAATGTCTCGAAGGGTGCATCATGGACTCAGAATCATCAATTAAGCGCGTTGTCTGTCCATACGGATATTCCTTAAAGGAATTCCTTCTTCACAAATGCTCACTTCCCTACAATCGAATAATGATCTTTGTCCTTTATATAGATCTCGCCTTTCTCAATACCATAAGTCTAAAACCACTCAACCGCTAATGGTATTTCTTTTATTTTATCCCCGGGGCTCTTCGATTTATTTTTAATTTATTTTATTCAAACGAGGAGATTCAAATTATCTATGTGCGCCCAGCCTTTAACCCAAAGTTTAACCCTTCGGATTTTATAAACAATATCCAACGCTTTTCCATACGCAAGTGTCTTGTTGATGTGGTGAGTTCCGCAAGCGAAACAGCCATACATCTCAATCGTTTTGTATTAATAATCGTGCCAATCCAATTAGAAACCCTAACCTCCGTTCTTCCATGCACGAATCATCCCATTCGGGATCTTCAATAATATTCAATCTTTTATCTCCACCATATAATATTATAACTATAACCCCAATGGTTATTTTAAAACTTTACACTGTCCCCGTAACATTTCTTTTATTCAAATTTCATTCTTTGACCCCGGGCCCACATCGCAGATGGCCATTTTGCGATGGTGCGATCAAACATATGGCGGAACACTTGAATATGCGATATTGTGATCTTGCGATGGCGCGATGATCGCATATCGCAAACAACAGAACTTGCGATGGCGGAAATAACAAATATGTGATATTGCGATAATGCGATATTGCGATGATCGCATATCGCAAATAATCCATATCAACAAGACACTTGAAGCTTCAAAACTGCGCTTTGTGATTTGCGCTCAAGTGGTAGGGACCACTTGTCCTGCCACATTCAAATATTTAAAGTCTTTCCGCATACTTTCATAAATTTTCTTCATACTTGGTTGTTGAGGGCTTAAATTCCCGAAATGATTGTCTGAATAACTCTACTCCTCCGTAAATTAGATTTTACGGGAATAACTGCGTTCCACTGTAAAGACGGCTCTGCTCCACACCATAATCAACTCTCCTCTGCAATTTGTGGCTGCGGCCCATGACAATTAATTCATCCTTACATTTCTCCCTTCCTTTTTGAATGCGTGTTACTGTTCACCAAAATTTTGCTGCGCCTTTGTACTCTTCCCATTTTGTCTTTGCGGCTTCTGTTTGTCCTCTGTTCTTTTCTGCTGACCTTTTCCATTTCCTTTGCCATATCCTTTGCCATCAATGACAATATTCCAACAATCTCCCCCTTTGGCATTGATGACAATACTCTACCTTTGATGACCTGATAGACACCCTTTGTTGTGTTTCTTCCCCTTTGACATCAATGGCAAAGAGTTCGATCAAGAACTGTTGAACCGACAGTCCCATGTTCCCCCGAGATCATGCTGCATCTTCAAACATAATATGACCAACAATTCATCCTTTTTACATGACCAATTCTCCCCCTGAGCCTGTGCATTCAGACACCATCTCATAACCAATTGATTCTTCTGTAATTACGTAGACCTGATCCTCTGCATGGCAGAGACTACTCCCAGTTTCTGTCTGAGATATTCGAATGCTTCCCTGGGTAGAGGTTTGGTAAATATATTGGCAACTTGTTCTTTGGAGGAAACATATTCTAATTTCACCTTTTGCTCAAGCACTTGTTCTCGTAAGAAGTGATATTTGATGGGAATGTGCTTGGTCTTGGAATGCATAACAGGATTCTTTGAGATACTGATGGCACTTGTATTACCACACATAATGGAGATAGGAGGTGAACATTTGATTTGAAAATCTTGTAGGGTTTGCATCATTCAAAGAAGTTGAGTGCAACCTGATGCTGCAGCCACATATTCCGCTTCTGCTGTAGATAAGGCAATGGAGCTTTGCTTCTTGCTGAACCAAGATACTAACCAGGGCCACATAAAGAATGCACCACCACTAGTGCTTTTTCGATCATCAACACTTCCAGCCCAATCTGCATCAGTGTATGCATGAAGAGTAAGATCAGCATTCTTTGGATACCATAGTCCAAAGTCTTGAGTTCCCTGTAGATATTTGAATATTCTTTTCACAGCCTGAAGATGAGACTCTTTTGGATTGGCTTGAAATCTTCCAACAATCCCGACTACATGCATGATGTCTGGTCTTGTCCCAGTGAGATAAAGTAAACTTCCTATCATAGATCTGTATTCTGGTTGATTTACAATGGGGGAATCATCATTAGAACTGAGATTGCATCCGGTTATCATTGGTGTACTTACAGGTTTGCAATCTTCCATGCCATACTTCTTCAGGATTTGTTTGAGATACTTTGCTTGTGATAAGAATATACCATCTGCTGCTTGTTGCACTTGCAGGCCAAGAAAAAATGTTAGTTCCCCGAGTAAAGACATTTCAAATTCTTGCTGCATATCAGAAGCAAATTTCTGACTCATAGACTCTTTATTACTTCCAAAAATGATATCATCGACATATACAACCACAATCAATAGTTTGTCATTTTCAGTTTTTGTGTATAAGTTGCTATCAGCAGACCCTTTTGAAAATCCTTGTTGATGAAGATATTTTTCAAGACGATAATACCATGCCCTTGGAGCTTGTTTGAGACCATATAGAGCCTTTTTAAGTCTACAAACAATTTTTTCATCATTTCCCAAAATGAATCCTTCTGGTTGTTCTATATAAACTTCTTCTTCTAGATCACCATTGAGAAAAGCAAATTTAACATCCATTTGATAAACTTTGATTTGTTGGAAGCTTGAAAAAGCAAGAAACATTCTTATGGCTTCAAGTCTAGCTACAGGAGAAAAGGTTTCTTCAAAGTCTATACCTTCTTGTTGAGCATACCCTTTGCACACAAGTCTAGCTTTATTTCTTATAACATCCCCATTCTCATTTAACTTGTTTTTGAATATCCATTTAGTTCCAATGACATTTTTGTCATGAGGCCTTGGTACTAACTCCCAAGTGTGATTCTTTTCAATTTGATCAAGCTCTTCATTCATGGCTTGAATCCAACATTCAACTTTGCTAGCTTGACTGACACTGTGAGGTTCAACCGTAGACAAAAATGCCAGGTTGCTAGAAGATCCCACAAGAGTCCTTCTTGTTTGTACACTTGATTCCTTTTCTCCCAAGATTTGAGATTCTGGATGATTCTTTTGAACATATCTAGATGGAGCCTTTTCAGACAGCTCTTCTTCAGGATCTTCACTGGGTGTACTATTTGTATCATTATTGTTTGATGTAGGAGGATATGTGTCCTCATCATCTTCATCTGTTGTTTGATTTTCTTCTTTTGGGGCTGTAGTAGACTCATCAATAACAACATCAATGCATTCAACAATCTTTCAAAGTATTTTATTGTAACATTTATATGCCTTACTCCTAGAGGAGTATCCAAGAAATATTCCCTCGTCAGCTCTGGGTTCAAACTTGCCAAGTTTTTCATCATTATTTTTTATAAAGCATTTGCTCCCAAAAATTCTAAAATGCTTTATAGTGGGAGGATTACCATACCAGAGTTCATAGGGAGTTTTATCACTATTTACACGAACATGTGCTTTGTTGAGAATGTTTGCTGCTATATGTGCTGCTTCTCCCCAAAATGTGTCAGGTGTTCTGGAATCATCAAGCATAGCTCTAGCCATTTGTTGAATTGTTCTGTTCATTCTCTCTGCAACACCATTCTGTTGTGGAGTGCCAGCTACAGAGAACTGTCTTTTTATGCCGTGTTGTTCACAGAATTCAAGAAATTCTTTGGATGTATATTCTCCTCCTCGATCATATCTAAGACACTTGATTTTTAATTCTAACTCATTCTCCACTAGTGCTTTGAAAATCTGAAATTTCTCAAATGCTTCATCTTTGTGTTTAAGCAGCCCAATCCAACACATTCTAGAGAAATCATCAATGAATAAGATATAGTATTCTTCACCACGAGGTGACTTTTTCCTCATAGGTCCACATATGTCAGTATGAATGAGTTCAAGAGGCTTACTTGATGATCCTTCCTTGGCATTAAATTGTACCTTGGTTTGCTTACCGAATTGGCAAGATTTGCATATGATATTTTCAGGTAGAGTAATATTGGGAAGATCACGAATAGCTTTAAGTCTACTTGATTTGTTGATTTGAGAGAAGCTCAGATGCCCCAACCTTCTATGCCATAGCCAATTTTCTAAAGATTTACTCAAATAACATTGTTCTTTGGGGTTCTTCAATATATACAGGTTGTTTGGAGTTCTTTTTCCTTTTATAATTGCTTTACCTGTATCAAGATCACGTACCACACATTATTTTGAACTAAAGACAACTTCAGTTCCTTGATCACACATTTGACTTACACTTAACAAGTTATGCTTTAATCCATCCACATACATGACTTCATTAACTTTCACCTTATCCTTTAGGAAGACAGACCCTTTACCTTTAATTACCGCAGGAGTATCATTTCCAAATGTAACATTCTTCTCCTTTTCTAGAGCACTATATGCAAGAAGTTTGTCTTTATCACCTGTCATGTGTCTTGAGCATCCACTATCAATGTACCATCGGTTCTCTTCATCTTCTGCAAATAATGCTATGCCACAATTTTCAACCTGTAACTCCTTCTTTTTCCATACTTTGGATCTTGAAGGAACATGTTCTTTTGGTTGAACTTTGCTCCTGCATTCAGATTCTTCATGGCCAAAGTTATTGCAATAAGTGCATTCAACTTCATTTTGAAGAGGAGAAAAGTTGTTATAAGTATTCTTCTTTGCTTCAATATCAGTCCTTTTCTTTCTTGCTTCTCTTGTCATAATCGTTTTATATGCTACACATTGAATAGCTTTATGACCAAAATTGTGACATGAGAAACATTGTCCATTGAAGAAGAAATTTTTGCGATCATAAGATCTTCTATATGAATTTATCTGTTGATTGGTGTTTCTTTGAAAGACATTTCTGTTAGTGTTTCTTGAATTGAAATGATCATGCTTTACCTGTAAATATTCTTTATTCCCTTGTTGAGTGGCAGCATGTTGTAAACCAGCTGTAACTGCTTTTAGATAATTTGGTGCTGATGCCTGAGAAGATTCTCCAATATATCCAAGACTTGTCTTTATAAGAGGAGAACGTTGTACCTTGATAATCTCATCTAAGGTTTCAGACCCTTTAGCAAATCTAAGATTCAAAGTCTTTACTTTCCCAAGTTCTTTTCTTAGATCTACTACTTCACATTCTAACTTCTCATTGTGTTTCTCTTTATCTTCAAGCTGATTTTTCAGAGTTTCTATGATTATTTTGCTCTCTTCTAAGCAAATTTTGAGTTTATTGTTTTCATTAAGAAAATCACTGTATTCTAGAGCGTCCACAAAAGTATCCTCTTCTTCTCGAGATTCTTTTTCAAATGCCATGAGAAGTCTCAGATCTTGTTCACCTTCTTCCTCACTATCAGATAACCCATCACTATCTTCATGAGTATAGTAACTCCTTTTAGAGTTAAAATGATTCTTATTCCTTCTTGCTACTTCCTTCCCCTTTTTATGTGTTTCTTTATAAGGACACTTAGCAACATAATGACCAACTCTTCCACATCAAAACATTTGAAAGGAAGCTTACCTCTGAATCGTCCTGTGCCAAGTTGAAGTTTCTTTACGAAGTTTATCTCATCTTCTTCTGAGATATATCCTGATCCTTCTGTTATTTGTACTTCCTTTCCTCTTGTAGAAGTTCTAAAGACTGCTTCTTTGACTTTAGATGGTCCTCCTCTTCTCATTTAATATGCAGTTAGTATGCCATGAAGTTGTACCACAGTAAGATTTTGAAGATCTTGCTTTTCTTCAAGAGCTGAAACTTTTGACTCAAATTTTGCTGTTAGAGATCTTAAAATTTTCTCAACCAAAGTGGATTCAGTAATTGTTTCTCCCAGATTTCTCATGCTATTTACAATATCATCAAGACGTAGAAAGAAATTTGCAATGCTTTCTTCATTAAGCATTTTAAGATTCTCATATTGGATTCTGAGAGTTTGAAGTTTAGCACTTTTTACCTTTGCATCACCTTCATAGCTTAGAATGATTTTGTCCCATATTTCTTTTGTTGTATTCAGCTGCATGACTTTGACAAATTTTGATTCAGTTAGACTTCCTAATAGAGCATTGATCGCCCTTGCATTTGTTTCATAATTCTTTCTTTCCGTTGGATCTATTGGTACTGCAGCTGGATATTGATATCCTTGTTCAACAATCGCCCATACCTCTGCTCCCAGAGACTGAAGATAAGATCTCATCCTTGTTTTCCAGAAAATTAAATTGTTTCCATTAAAAAGTGGAGGCCTGATAGATGCTATTCCATCTTGATTGCTCATCTTGCTTGATCTTCCTTCTAGCGACTAAGATTTTTCAGAAGGACCTGCTTTGAAACCAATTGTTGGGAAAAATACTGAGAGGGGGGGGTGAATCAGTATTTAAGGCTAAACAATTTTCTTTCCTTTCTCTTAAAAAAAAACCATATGTTACAGTACTGCATTCAACATGTATGTCCCAATATCTTATTATATCTTTACTTAGAGAATTGCATCAGATAAGCATTAAGCATGAACTGAAATAACAGAACAAACCATTAACACATATGGACACCAGGATTTAAGGTGGAAACCCAATTCGGGAGAAAACCACCGCTGCTGTAATCTCAGTCTTCAATATTTTATTATAGAGAAAACCTTTTACAATATATGCTGGTGCAAACTCATACCAGCACGCAGGCACCCACCTGCAGAAGGCTACAACCTTCTCTCGTCTGCCAGCCTCTCCTGGAAGGGAGCTACAACCCCCTGATCATAACATCAGCTTCTATATACATAAGGCTTCAACCCGTTATTCAATTAACAAACATATTTTCCCCAATTCTACATAACAAAACAGCGAGACCAGTGTAATCCAGACTTCAGAGAATTTATGCATCCAACATTCCGTGTATCCTACTGTGTGTATTAACTTTCAGAAACTCCAACTGTCAAATGCCCCGGATCCATATGTGTTCTTCAGTAGACATCCGCTTGCTTTTCATCGTTTCTTCTGTTGAATACTCTCACGACTCATCACCTTTTAGATCAATGTCTCGAAGGGTGCATCATGGACTCAGAATCATCAATTAAGCGCGTTGTCTGTCCATATGGATATTCCTTAAAGGAATTCCTTCTTCACCAATGCTCACCTCTCCTCAATCGAATAATGATCTTTGTCCTTTATATAGATCTCGCCTTTCTCAATACCATAAGTCTAAAACCACTCAACCGCTAATGGTATTTCTTTTATTTTATCCCCGGGGCTCTTTGATTTCTTTTTAATTTATTTTATTCAAACGAGGAGATTCAGATGCGATATGCGCCTACCAACTCAAAGCATAACCCTTCTGATTTCTATAAAATAAATATCCAACGCTTTTCCATACGCAAGGTTCAATATGTGAGTTTCACAAGCGAAACAAAACGATACATCTCAATCAAGCTAATAATAATCGCCAATCCAATTTGAAACCCTAACCTCCGTTCTTCCGGTTTACCTAATCAACCAACTTTTGAGATCTTCAATAATATTCAATCTTTATCTCCACCATATAATCTTATAATCTATAACCCCAATGGTTATTTTTAAAACTTTTACACTGTCTCCCCGCAATACTTCTTTTTATTCAAATTTCATTTTTTGACCCCCGGCCACATCGGTGGCGGCCAGGCTTGCGATGGCGCGATCAAACACAAGGATTTTAATACCGAATATGCGATATTACGATTCCTCGAAATGATGTGCTGGATGATCTTATATTCAAATACTTAATCTCATATGGCGTAAAATAACAAATAATATGTGATATTGCGATAATGCGATATTGCGATGATCGCATATCGCAAATAATCCATATCAACAAGACACTTGAAGCTTCAAAACTGCGCTTTGCGATTTGCGCTCAAGTGGTAGGGACCACTTGTCCTGCCACATTCAAATATTTAAAGTATTTCCGCATACTTTCATAAATTTTCTTCATGCTTGGTTATTGAGGGCTTAAATTCCCGAAATGACTATCTAAATAACTCTACTCCTCCGTAAATTAGATTTTATGGGAATAACTGCGTTCCACTGTAAATACGGCTCTGCCCAACACCATAATCAACTCTCCTCTGCAATTTGTGGCTGCGGCCCATGACAATTAATTCATCCTTACATTTCTCCCATCCTTCTTGAATGCGTGTTGTTGTTCACCAAAATTCTGCTGCGCCTTTGTACTCTTCCCATTCTGTCTCCCACGTTCTACCGTCCTCCTGTTTCTTTCTCACTGACTCTTCTCATTTTCGTTGTTATCTTTTGCCATCACTAATAATATTCCAGTCAGAAGGTTGAAAAGGAAGAAGGGAAAATCCAACTTGTAAATTTCTTTGCTTACCTATGCAACTGAACGATTTGTTTTATATATACTGTACCTCATACAACATGTAATTTTGTTTTTCTCATAAATAAAATTACGAATTTTTTCTTTGTGAAAAAAACATATTTACTATTCATTTAATGACCATTATTTAAATTAAAATATAAAAATATTATTAATAACACTTAAATAATTAATACATGGTGAGTAATGAAGTATTTTACAATTGGATCCTAAAAATAATGCTCATGTAAACTTAATATTAATAATTTTTTTCAAATATTATAAAATAATGTTATTTTGATAATAAATTATTATTATTTTATTAGTTTGACAAATTTAGCAAATCACGATTAACAACTCATTATTTACACTAGAGGCACATCTATTTCAATACAGGTCTTCTAGAATTAGGTGGATGGTAGAGATTTAACCTGTATAGAATGTGCTGAACATTCATAGTAATATTCATAGATCTAAGGGTTAAGATTTATCTCCAAAATAGTTATGCTCATTTAATTAATTTAGCTTAAATTTTGATATTGGTCATGTGGTATTGATAAGCCATGGTATTGGCCCATGGTATTGTAACAAAACATATTTACAAGTTAATAATATCCATGGTTAAGAAACTTGTTATATTGGAAGTTTATTGTAAGTATTAAGTTTTTATGTGCTGCTTTTCATTCCTTCAGGATGGCTCTTTCTCTGCAACAACTTATTTCTTCTAGGCTACTCTTTCCTGTGCTATTGCCTTAAGGCATTTCTTTTGCAACATATGGTGCAATTGCTAGTTAAATTTAAATATGGTTATGAAATCATTATTTGTCCTTAAGAAGGCATAACAATCTATTTGTGTGTTAATCACTATTACTTTAGCAATGACCAATGCAAATTATAATGTTTAACTTTGAAAAATAAATCTTTAATCTAAATATTATTAAAAAAAAAATCAAACATTTGATTTGACCATAACTTGAAGGTTGCAAAATATAGTGCCATGTGGATATATGCCTTACATATTTTATTTCATAAATTTATGGCTATAGTTGCAATATTCATGCATGATGTGGATATATGCCTTACATATTTTATTTCATAAATTTATGGATATAGTTGCAATATTCATGCATGTTTTTTAGATATCTAAGTAGTGATTTTTTATTCTTAAGCTTTGTAGGAAACCATCCAAAAATCAAATATTTGAAAATAACTTAAATACTAAGTAAATAACATATTTACCATCCATTACTTATGACCTTAATTTAAGCAAGTTACTTCACATCATTATTTTTACTTACAAGAGTTACTCCACACCATTTTTTTTTCAACACTTATGTAGGAGTAAAATTGTAAATGTGCAGACTTACTAGTGGTTACTACTCACCAAAATTTATGCAAGTTCTTCTCCTTGAGCAAGCAATTTGCTTATTCACTTCACGTCTCAATTTAACAGTTTGTGCCAAACCAAGACTATAGGATAATTTTTCTATCAACCATTATTAATTTAACATTGACCAATGTAACTTCTAATTATTTATGTAAATTTTCCCAAAGCATAATTTCTAACTTGAGTTGGAGGGGCTAAACTACTCTGCAAAACAAATTTACAAAATTACAATATAACAAATCAAAATTTATTATTTTAAACTTTTTATTATTAATAGAGCAAAGATTTAAATGTTTACACTAGTTTAGAGAGACTACAACATCTCCCTAGGGATCTATGTTACTTTTAACCTTTTATTATTTTTTAATTGAGTTAACATATAAACGTTAAATGCTAAATTTTACAAATATTTACGCCTACACATCTACCCCTATATTGGGTCGTAGAGGACCTCTTGGTGCAACCAACCTATATCTATCTTAACCCTTGATCTATAAGCGTCTATAGGGATCAAATATTTTTAGATGAAAATCTTTCCTCAAGTTTTGCACTAAAAAAAGAGGTTTTCACCTCAAGAGATTTGATCCCTCTCGGTGCTTGATAGATCTGGGTTAAGATGGATCTAGGCTAGTTTTTATATACACACATAACATATCTAAGTTGGATCCATCTCTCCCTCTCTCTCTCTCTCTTTTCCTTCCTGCTCTACTCTCTCCCTCACACTCACTCCATTTCTCCCTTGTCACCCCCCTCTCTCTCCACCTTTTCCTCTTTATGTATTTCTTCTTCCCTCCCCCTCTCTTACCCCCCAAATCCATCTCTCCCTCCCTCCCTCTCTCATTCTCTCTCTCAAGTCCTCTCTCTTTTCCTTCCTCTCTCTCCCTTTCTCTCCCACCTCCCTCTGTCTCTGCCCCCATCACTATCTCTCTCTGCCCTCTAACTCTATCACTATCTCCGTCCCTATCTTCCTCTCTCTCTCTCTTCCCCTTCTCTCCCCCTTACATATTCGTGTCTTCCTCTCTCTCTCTTCCCCTTCTCTCCCTCTCTCTCCTCTCCTTCTCTCTATCTTCCCTCCTCTCCTCTCTCACTCATTCTCTCTCCACCTCTATCACTTTATGTCTTTATTCTTCCCTCTCTCTCTCCCCCTCCAACTCCATCTCTCTCCCTCCCTCTCTCCTTCTCTCTCTAAGTCCTCTCTTTATATCTCTCTCTCTCCTCCAACTTTGACAATATCTCCCTCCATCTCTCCTTCTCTCTTCCCCCTTCATCCCTGATGCCGGAACCCACAAAAATTTACAGTTTATTACTTTATACACACAATCAAATGGAGTAATCACATATTAATTACTATGTACATGCGGAAAATGGAAAAATCATAGTCTACGCGCGATTTAGAAATTCAAGAAATCAGCATAAACATTAAAACGTGATAAATCATCGTTGACTGTTCTTTTACTTTACTTCCTTGCTATACATATAATCTCCACTGTCATTTAATTGCCCCAAATCCGATGGTCATCGCACTCATAGCAGCACTGTATTTAAGACTTTAAAAACTTGCAATAAAAGTGGTTTTCCTTGCTCATTCTTATGCTACGTGTCACTTCTATAGGTTAATCGCGCACTTTGAACCAATACCACACACCGTCTTCTAGCTGTGCGATATACCATTCATCTTGGAAAACTGCTCAATCTTTGCGTAGTGTGTATCCGATTCATGGTTCCAGTTGAAACACCAAGTTCCAAAATAACGTTTTCTTTTTTTTAATCACAGTATATTCAGGATTGTTTTTTCAAGAATTTCAAACAAATTCTGCACCAGAAAATACGATTTCCATACCACACTTCAATCTATTATTCCCAAAGTAGAAATTAAATAGTTTTTTTGGTCCTTCAAGACTTGATTACATCAATTTTTCCAACTCTCTATCTCTCTATTTCTAAACACTCACTCACTCCCTCCCTGTTTCACCTATTTCACACATTTTATATATTAAAAAAAAAAAATCCAAAGCCATCCTTTTCCTTAAAATAGATTTATGTTGCATCTATTACATGAATAAATGCTATCCTATTTCTCAGTTCTTAGCCTGCTTGGCTTAATCTCCACGCAGGGAGGAACCAATTTCTTATTTTATTTCCTAACTAATCTAACAAATCCAAACAAAATAACTCCTCTCATTTAAAATTAAGTAAAATATTAATGGCCAATATTTATCCACCTCATGTTTAGCCATAACATGTGAACATCCAATCACATTGCTGGCTAAGTTCGGATGCTCCTGCATCAGACTCCCGGGGAAGAAAAGAATCATTCATCAAAATTTTAGGATTTACTCCATACTTCTGTAATTATGCTATTGTCAACCAACTGGCATCCTCCATTGGTTGTCCCTTCCATTTGACTAGATACTGAAAAATAAACCTGTCCTCTGGTTCTTTTGGATACTCTTTTCTCCAAAACAGCTTCCACGTCTTTCTTGATTGTCTTTGGCATTTGTTCTTCCCAATTTAAAGTCTGAACTTCATCTCCTATGGGTTCATCCTGTAGCTCTGACTCTGTTTCTTTGTATGGGTATAAATCTGCAACATTGAAGATAGGTGATATTCCAACCCCTTCTGGCAACTCAATTTCATAAGCATTGGTTGAAACTTTTCTCACAATTTTGCATGGCCCTAACTTTTTCATCTTTAATTTGTTGTATGTCCCAACAGGAAACCTTTCTTTCCTCAAGTACACCATCACTAGATCACCCACTTGGAATTTCTTTTCTTTCCTCTTCATATCAAATCTCTGTTTGTATTTGCCACTACTTTCTTGCAGTCTGTCTTTGAAATCTTCCTATAGTCTCTGCATCTACTCTGTAAACTCTTCAGCCATTGCACTTCTTGTTTCTTGCTTGCCCAAATTCCTGAGCTCATACACACCAAACAATCTATAATGGACTCATCCCAATACTCTGGTTTGAAGTATCATTATAAGCAAACTCAGCCTGAGCAAGTGCTAAATCCCACTGCTTAGGATTTTTATACGCTAAACTCCTAAATATATTTCCCAGGCTTCTGTTTACGACCTTGGTCTACCCATATGTTTGAGGGTGATATGTTGAATTGAAACTAAGGTTGGCACCTAGTTTCTTCCAATGAGTTCTCCAGAAATGCCCAACAAAATTTGTATCCCTGTCAGACACAATACTTATAGGCAATCCATGTAACCTTACAACTTCTGAAAAAACAGATTAGCAATATGTGTTGCATCACTAGTCTTTTTGCAAGCAATGAAATGTGCCATTTTAGAAAATCTATCTACTATAACATAAATGGAATCATTTCCTCTTTGCGTTTTAGGTAAACCCAAAACAAAATCCATACTAACTACATCCCATGGTCAGTTTGGTATTGGTAATGGCTGATATAATCCTGTATTTTGGCTTCTCCCCTTAGCATGCTGACAGATCCTGCATTTCTCAACAAATCTCTTAACATCAATTTGCATCTTTGGCCAGTAGTAAAAAGCATTTACCTGAGAAAAGGTTTTGTCTTGTCCAAAGTGTCCAGATAACCCTCCACTATGTTTCTCCTTGACTATGTTTTCCCTCATAGAACATTTGAGAATACAAAGTTTGTTACTTTTAAACAGTAAACCTCCATGGATAAGATAGTCCAACCACTGACTTCTATTATGAATTGCTGGATTTTGTACAGCTGCATAAATATCTTTGAATTCTGCATAATCTTTATACATATCAACCATTTCTTCAAATCCTACAACACCAACTTTTAATTCTTGCAAAATGAAATTTACTCTGCTCAAAGCATCAACAACTTTGTTCAACTTACCACTTGTATGCTTAATCACAAAAGTAAAACTCTGCAAAAACTCTACCCACTTGGCATGCTTCTGGTTCAATTTTGGCTGGTTGTTTATGAACTGTAATGCATGATTATCAGAATACAATACAAACTCCTTTGGTAGCAAATAATGACTCCATTTTTTTAAATCTTGAACAATAGAATAAATTTATTTGTCATAAGATGAGTATTTCTTCTTAGCTTCATTCAGTTTCTCACTGAAGTATGCTATTGGTCTCTTCTCTTGACATAAAATTGCTCCAATTGCAACTCCACTAGCATTAGTTTCAACTTGGAAAACTTTTTCAAAATCAGGGAAAGCTAAAACTGGTTTTTCAGTCATTTTCTTCTTCAACAACTTAAAAATTTGGTCTGCTGCTTCTGTCCACTTGAATGGCTGATTAGTTTCCTTGATTGTTTCAATAATTGATGCAAAAATCTGACTAAAACTTCTGATAAATTTTCTATAAAAACTTGCAAGACCGTGAAATCTTCTTACCTCCAATATGTTTCTTGGAGTTGGCCATCCATTTTCAGACCATCTTTAGAAACTACAAACCCTAAATAGACTAGTTCTTCCTTCATAAAACTACATTTCTTCAAATTTATTAGCAGTTTCTCTTTCTGCAAAGTTTTTAGAACCAACTTAAGGTGCTCCATATGCTCTTCTTTACTTCGACTGAAAATTAAAATATCATCAAGAAAAACAATTACAAAATTTCCTACATATTCCTTCAAGACTTCATTCATTAATCTCATGAATGTGCTAGGCGCATTAGTGAGTCCAAAAGGCATCACTAACCATTCATACAAACCACTGTTTGTTTTAAAGGCAATCTTCCACTCATCCCCTTCTCTAATTCTTATCTGATGATAACCACTCTTCAAATCTATCTTAGTAAAATATTTTGATCCACTCAAACGATCCATTAAATCATCCATCCATGGTAAAGGAAAACGATACCTGATGGTGATTTTATTTATGGTTCTCGAATCTGTGCACATGTGCCATTCTCCTCCTTTCTTTGGACTGAGTACCGTTGGTACAACACATGGACTAAGGCTCTCTCTTATCAACCCCTTATCCATCAACTCCTGCACTTGTCTTCCAACTTCTGCATTTTCTTGAGGAGTTAATCTATATGTTGCTTTATTTTTCAAACTTGCTCCAAGTATTAGATCAATGTGATGACTAATACTCCTGATTGGTGGTAATGCATTTGGAAACTCATCCACAATAATATCATCAAAATCATTCAACAGAGTTTTGATTTCTTCAGATAAATCATCTAAGTTTGTGGAAGTCAAAATTACCTTAGGTCTCCCTATGATAGCAAAATGCATCTCTTCATCTTTTTCAATTTCTTGCAACAGTTCTTTTCCACTCATCAGCGTAACACTATTTCCTTGTGTTCCTTTGTTAGCTTCATCCTTCAATGGTAGCAGTGTGTATTTGTTTCCATCATTCTCCAGAGTATAAGTGTTTCTTCTGCCATCATTTATGGCTTTCCGTTCAAACTGCCAAGGTCTTCCCAACAATATGTGACATACATCCATCGGCATTACATCACATAATATAACATCCTTGTAATTTCCTATCTGGATCTCTACCTTACATTGTTTTGTCACAATAATCTGATGTCCTTTTTGTAACCATGATACCTTATATGGAGTAGGGTGTGCTGTCTTTTCTAATCCCAACTTGTTCACCATCTCTGTAGAAATAAGGTTGTCAGTACTTCCACTGTCAATTACCACTTTGCAACATTTTCCCTTGGACTTGCATATAGTCCCAAATAGATTCTTTCTTTGCGCTGGTTCTCCTACCTCTTTTTCTACTTTAAGTAATATCCTTTTCAATAAAAAGGGTTCTCCTACTTCGGGTGGTTCTTCTTTACCTGTATTCTGAGGAATTTCCTCCTTTGTTTCAACAACATTCACATTTCTTTGAGTTGTTGATTTATTATGAGGACAGTCCCATGACCCATGTCCCCATTCACCACATGTAAAGCACCAAATTTCTCTTCCTCGGCCTCTACCTTTGGGTACGAACCTTCCTCGACTAGAGTCTCCTACCTGTGGCGATCTGCTACTTGAGCCTCCTGCTTCATTCTGGGAGTGCTTAAATCTAGGTTTGAATGCTCCTCTACCTCTTACTGAACTCTTTCCTCAGTTCCTCTGGTTTTGCTTCCTCTGTATCTTCTCTTCTGCTTTTAAGGCTGCCTGATAAACATCCTCAATTGTCTTCAGATTTAATAAATTAATCTCATCCTGAATATCATACCTCAAGCCATTTATATGCCTGGCTACTTTCTCAACATCATCCTCTACATGTCCAGCTCTAATATTCAATTTATAGAATTCCTCTGTATAATATTTCATCGTCATTCCTTTTTGATTCAAATTTTGTAATTGCTTAAAAGGATTTAATTAATAATCCTTGGGCATGAATTTACCTTTTAATTTGCTCACCATCTTGTCCCATTGTTTGATTCTGGGTTTTCCTTTTCTCTGTCTAGATAGTTGTAATTTTTCCCACCAGATAGCTGCATGTCCTTTTAATCTGGTAACCGCAATCTTCACTTTCTTTTTGTCTTCAACTTCTTCAAAGTCAAAGTACTTGTCTAACAAACTGATCCAGTCCATTAATTCTTCTACATTGAGATTTCCCTCATACATAGGTATGTCCACCTTTGGTCTTCCAGTTGCCTTCACCAACATCTTCAACACCTTAGCTGCTTCATTGTCTTGTTCTTCTTCCTCAGAAGAAGATTCCTTTGCATCAATGGCACCTCCTTCATCAGGTGCTCTTCTCTGAGCTGTTTTCATGTCTTCCATCTATGTACGAAGATGTCGCACTTCTTCCAGCAACATGACATTTGCTGCAGGTTGTCCCCAGCCTATTCCTACGCCTCTTCTGGGTGGCATTTTACAAAACAACACAAGCTGGACTCTGATACCAAATGATGTCAGAACCCACAACAATTTACAGTTTATTACTTTATACACGCAATCAAATGGAGTAATCACATATTAATTACTATGTACATGTGGAAAATGGAAAAATCACAGTCTACATGTAATTTAGAAATTCAAAGAAATCAACATAAACATTAAAACGTGATAAATCACCGTTGACCGTTCTTTGACTTTACTTCCTCGCTATACATCTAATCTCCACCGTCATTTAACTGCCCCAAATCCAACGGTCATCGCACTCAAAGCAACACTGAATTTAAGACTTTAAAAACTTGCGATAAAGGTGGTTTTACTCGCTCGTTCTTATGCTACGTGTCACTTATATAGGTTAATCATGCACTTTGAACCAATACCACACACCGTCTTCTAGTTGTGCGATATACTATTCATCTTGGAAAACTGCTTAATCTTTGCGTAGTGTGTATCTGATTCACGGTTCCGATTGAAACACCAAGTTCCAAAGGAACATTTTCTTTTTTTAATCACAGTATATTCAAGATTGATTTTTCAAGAATTTCAAACAAATTCTGCACCAAAAAATACGATTTCCATACTACACTTCAATCTATTATTCCTAAAGTAGAAATTACAGAGTTTTTTTTGGTCCTTCAAGACTTGATTACATCAATTTTTCTAGCTCTCTGTCTCTCTGTTTCTAAACTCTCGCTCACTCCCTCCCTGTTTCACCTATTTCACACATTTTTTTATATAAAAAAAATCCATAGCGGTCCTTTTCCTTAAAATAGATTTCTGTTGAATCTATTCCACGAATAAATGCTATCCCATTTCTAAGTTCTTAGCCTACTTGGCTTAATCTCCACGCAGGGAGGAACCAATTTCTTATTTTATTTCCTAATTAATCTAACAAATCCAAACAAACTATCATTTAAAATTAAGTAAAATATTAATGGCCAATATTTATCCACCTCATGTTTAGCCACAACATGTGAACATCCAATCACATTGTTGGCTAAGTCCGGCTGCTCCTGCATCAATCCCTATGTCCCTCTCTCTCTCTTCCCTTTCTATCTCCTCCTTCTCTTTGTCTCTCTCTGGCCATATGATCAAGAATTATCACTCTATGTAATCAATGGTATATGTAATGTCTAATATATTTCACATTTTAATTTTTTATTGTGAAATGACGTATGGTTTTTGGGCATTTTGTATTTATAAGCCACGGTATTGTAACAAAACTTATTTACAAGTTAATAATATCCATGACAAAGTGGGTGTGGATATCCATGTTTAAGAAACTTGTTATATTGTAAGTTTATTGTAAGTATTAAGTTTTTATGTGCCTACTAATTAAATTTAAATATGGTCATGGAATCATTATTAGTCCTTACCAAGACAAGAACAATCCATTTGTTTGTTGATCACTATTAGTTTAGCATTGACCAATGCAAATTATAATGTTTAAATTTGAAAAATAAATATATATATTTTTAATATTATTTAAAAACAATTTCCTTGAGCCATAACTTGAAAGTCTTATTGCGACTTTTACAATGTAATACTATTTATGTCAGAATAAAAATTATTGTGTCATTAAAAGAAAAAGATTATTGTGTCATTAAATGAGCTTATTAAAATAGTGGAAGAGACATAGTGTTGTCTCGCCCATCTATTGCTATTTGGATAATGACACGTAATAAATAATGGTGGCAGAGGCTTGCATACTTACAATCATGACCTTTTCACTCGGGAGAACTAATTTTGATCCAAAACCTACAAAATAACTTAGAAAGGTCCTAAAAAAAAATCAAGATCCATCAAATTGTCCTTTATCCACAAATACGTCAGACACTTTGCATCCATCCAATAGATCAAAAGAAGGAGAATAAAGCAAAAAAAGGAAGAAGATCATGGATAAAATTCCTTAGATTCATGTCCCTCTCCATAAACTCAATGATTCAAAAGTAACTAATGGAAAACTCCTAAACTTCTTTTGAAAGCGCATTTGCTTTAATGTTACACTCTCTAAGTACATGGCTAAAAGATATCCATTCAAAATAAAGCATTGGCTCATGAAAGGTAAATGTTGTGCAACTTAATTTTCTCATTTAAAATTACTCCCATGCTTTTAGTTTTGTGATGGACTATGATTAGCAATCCACAATAATAATATTTTAGTTTTGTGATGGAGCATGATTAACAATCCATAATAACAATATTTTATTTTTAAAGTTATGATTAAACAAGAAATTGATGTATGACAATAAATTCTTTTATTTTTAGAGAAAAAAATATTTATTTACTAGTATATTCATATTAAAATATTAATGTGGTTGACATAACTAATGCTTAATAAATATAACAAAAAAAACTATTTCAATATGAAAAATGCTTTATCAATATACACGTTTTCTTGATTAATCATTATAAAAATGTTATGGGTCAACTTTAACTTGAGAAAAAAAAGAATTATAAATTTGGTTATATATAAATGGATGTTATAAATAATAATGAAGAATTTATGAAGGAAGAACTTATTAGAATTGGAATAATTTCAAACTCCTAGGAAATTGGTAAACTGGGTACAGTATGAATCTAATTTCTAATTTTTTAAATTTATTAAAAGTAATGGACATTTTGCTAAATAAAATTTGCTTATATATAATGAATGCAATGAATAATAATGATGAACTTATGATGGAGGAACTTATTAGAATTGAAATAATCTCAAATCCATATGAAATTAGTGGGGGGAGTCACGTGGCATGAATCTAATTTTTTAAATTTATTAAAAGTCAATGCAACCTCACAAACTCTGTAACACTATATGCTAAGCATATTCCCTTGAGAATCAATCTAGGTTGTCAATTAAAAAAAAAAAGTCAACAAATCCTCATCCACCTTAAGTTGAAACAAGAAGCCTTCAACAATTAAATAAAAAATCACACTATAAAATTTATAAATTTTGGTATTTCTCAACAAGAAATCTAGATTTCACTACTTAAAAAAAATATTTATTAATCAAACAAAAATTGGCACCTTAAAACTAATAAATCTTAGTCTTTCTTGAACTTATTTTCTAATCCATTTTACCCAATATCCAATAATTTTTTTTTTTTTTTTGGTTGAAATCATAAACTTAAACTATTCAATCTTTATATATTCTAAGATTTATTATGATTCATAATGCTTAATCATTGAATCGGTGTATATTTGATATCATTTTTTGAGATTCAACTCGGTTAAATCAATCTTTCATCCATAATCATTTCCATCCATTTCCATGAAAATTAGCTACATCTAATTAATTTCTCATGATTTTTTATTTTTAAAAATCACTATTTTACCCACAAATAAAAATAAAAATTATAAAACCAAATCAATCTATATTTTTTAAAAACACATTTTGAAATTTTAAAAATCACTATTTCATCTAAAAATAAAAATTATCATTCAATTTTTTTTTACATACCAGCCTCTCCTGTCTTTATATTTTGCAAAATTTGTCGTAAAATAAAATTAATATGTATTTTTTAAAAATACATTTTGAATTTAAAAAAATTACTACTTTGCTTCAAAAGTAGTGAATAAAATAAAATAAATATCTCCAAATAATAAACTATACTAAATAGTTCGAAACACATTGTGTTTCTCTATTGATTATATGATTTTCTTAAAAATTTATGATTAATTAAAAATAAATATCATTCATTTTTCTTGAGCCCCGCCCAAAACAGAAAAGAGCAGAATCCCGGGCCAAAAAGCAGCCAAAACGTTAAAGTACCCTCACCCTACCTTTCCCTCCCAAATGACAGACGTGACAGACGTAACTAAAAAGAGTAAAACCCTTCCCCTCCCAAAAATGTAATGACAGACGTAACCAAAAATAGTAAAACCCTTGAAATTGCACATTAACCAATCGAGGCAAACTCCTCTTCTTTAACACTGACGAGAACCCAACCGATCAAACCAGAAAACAATCCATCAGCGTCGTTTACTTTTAATATTCTCCATTGACTCTACACTCTGACACGACAACGGCACAGCCACGTCCAATTGCCGACTTGGCAAACATTATTTCTTTATAACCTTGGGTTGGGTGTAAATCAATGCGAGGCATGACACTGTGGACGGTAATTTGAATGCACAGCGTCTGTGACACCTTGGAGGGTCGAATGCAGTAAACAATCGCAAATCTCCTTCAAACCCTAGACCGTACTCGTATTTAGGGGTTTTTCATCATTCTCGCGGCATCGTTGAACCTTTTTGTTCTGTCCCCAGAATTTAGCTATAATATCCATGAAGAGCCCCGCTAAAGCTTCTGCAAAGAGCCAGAAGGCCGGCGGCTCTCCAGCCAGGTCAGGGAGCGGCAGTGGGAGCAGAATGCCTCGCAATGAAATTACTGGCAGGGCGCATGATAGCAATGCAAGTGTTTTGGCTGGAAACGAGATTCAATTCCGGTGTTTGGCACCGAATGAGCTAGGGTCTGTAATATTTGGATGCACAAACACAACAATGAATGAGTGCCTGTCCAATAATCTTTTCGGTACCTTTTAACCTATGCATCTTTACATTTGCCGCAGATAATTTTTTTTATCTATGCATATTTACATTTCCCACAGAGAATTTTACAGAGGAGAAACTAAAATATGACTTGCCGGAAATCTTTAACTTTTTTCGCTAGAGAAGATATTCAAATTTAATTCGTCAGAAACACTCAATGAGGTATATGCAAATGACAAAAATTATCACCTGCAGACATTTTTCTCCGATAAATTATCGCCTAGGGAATCCTTAGCAATAGACGCGTCCGAAGTGAGAAATAATATCGACTGAAAATTAAGTGGATAAAGAAATGAGCATAAACACTATCATAGCCCTTCGGACGAAATGTAAGTTCAAATTCATGTCAAAACACAAACGAAGGAGGAAACACGATCGGTCTACGAGGTGGGATGGACCACCTGCAGGTGCGCAGTCCTTAAAAGAGTAGGTCGCGGTACTACAATAAGGCAACAACTGGTAACGGTGAAGTAGCTAATGAGAATGACATCGATAGGTAAGCAGTGTGATAATGGTAACGTGGGATTGTTTGGGTTGAGGAGAGATGCGGAGTAATCAAAATAGAGCTAATTTAATCACAGAGTCCACATTATACGGTGGACACAGTAATAGTATATGACACAGTTTGCATACCCAATTTAACAGAATGGATAGCATATGATTGAATTGTATGTGCAGATGTCGATTCTCTTTAACCATCCGAGCTATCATTTGAAGGAATACAAACTCCAAAGATGAAGATTGTCTATATCTATAGTCTATTGCCTGTACAAAACTAGTAGAAAATTCAAGCAGAGATTGTGTTGAGTATGTTGTCATTGACGTCAAAGTGGGTGCAGGATGTCAAAGATGGTGCAGGCAGCAGGATATCAAAGTAGGTGCAATGCCGTCATTGATGTCCTTGGTATGTTGGATGAGATGATGCATTGATGAAACCGTAACTCTAAGGTTTGGATTCCCTGGTCGATGAACTGTATTTGTTGAGGATTTTGAAGATGCAGGTCAATGAATTTGCCTTGGAGACCCTTGCTAGTGGATTCTCCTTGTCGTGTTGATTCTATTAATATATGGAGCACTTCGTGGGCTTTCACGATTTGAAGGATATGCTCAGTCAAAGATGGTGCACCCCATCTTGTGGTCAAAAGTCGAAACCTATGAATGATGTGGCAACCTCTTCTTAGTTGGCAACTCAAGAGGTCAAAAAGAATCTTTAATAAAATAAATATTAATGGCTAAAATATTTTGTTGAAGGGATCAAATTTGAATTAAAGTATATGGCTAAAATATTTGTGAGGGCATCAAATTGAATTTGAATCAATATTAACGTCAGTCCAAGTTTTTGGCTCCAAAGTGATTTTAAATTTCAAATTCTAAAAAAAATGAATTTTTTCTCTCCTATTGAAGGTCGGCTGGTCCTCCTAGAAGTCTCATTGACCAAAATAAAAGGAGGCTTATTCCTCTTCAAATTGCAAGGAACTTGAATGCTCATTCCAGGCACAATATCTCTACGGCCAATCAAGCAAATCTAGAGACGTGTTTCTGGGCTTGTAATGTATGATAATGGTTAGTTAAACCCAAAGAATGGATGTGAGATAAGGGCTTGTAATGTATGATGGAAAGTGGTAAGTAGGCATAGGGAGAGATGGGAACTACACTATCTCAATTAGGGCTTCCCAAGTAGTGCACCTCCTATACCCATTGGGAATTAGGGAGGTCTCACTAGACTAGCATTGAAGATTAACCCCCCATTTAAGGTGAGAGAACAAGATCACGGTTAAAACCCCTCTTTCTTCGATGTCACCCCATAATCCATCTTAAATGCCCAAATACAAACAAACATAAGCACTTGATTGCAAAATGAATAAAGTACCTTTTGATAGGAAGGCCACCTTAGTCCATGTGCTCTTGCTGGAGGGGTGAGAAGCATATGGCTAATGCAGGTGGCAGAGATATGGCACGTCATTAGGTAGTGGTGGCTATCCAGGGTTGCATGACTGGTCCGCTGGATGTGAAGAACATGAGATATTTTCTCCTATAGGGTTACTCATTTTGGTGGTAATAGGATCATCACCACCAAAACCAATCAAGGGAAAAGGGGTCTTAAAACCCTCAAAGCCTTAGTTTAAAAACGAAAATATCCAATCCAATCAACGATGAGAAATTGATTTCTCCTCTCTTATTTATAGATTCCTTATGGGGTCTCTTCTCCTTATGTTAATGTGAAGGGTTACAAGTTTAGCCCCTAGTTCTGCCTTCCTTCACAAGTTTTGCCCCCAGCTACCCCAAATTTACCAAATGTCGCCGCAAAAGATTGGATAATGGGTTTCCCCCTTTATCATTGACTATAGCCTACAGGGTTGGATAGGCTATCTTGTCATCCCATGGGAAATTAAGCAATAGGGAACATTACAGTCCCTCCTTCCTGAGATTGGTTGCCCTCAAGCAATTTCAAGTTCGGGTGTTGCCAAAATTTGTCCTCCAAACAACTCTTGAATGAATAATTTTCCCGTTTTGTATAGTGGGCACGATATATATCTGCTAATGTTTTATCTGAGCATTCATTTTTATCATCAATCGCTGTGTAAAGCTTGTTTTTCATGTGATTTAAATCTTCATGAAGCCCATCCAGTAATACAATTAGGAACTCTTGTGCATCCTCTTGATTATAACCTACAAACTAATATAGCTATTCTTCAACATCAATACTCGTAGCATTGGTGCACTCATCAAGAATGCCAGATTTGGGATAATGAACAAATAAGTGATCCATGCCAAGCCTCGTTTGTTCACCTAGAGATATCATATCTTCCCCATTAGTAGAGGTATCCCAACTCCATTCTCGTTCAAGAAGATAGACGAGTCTAATATTCTCTAAAATACTTCTTAATCATGCATGAAGTAGCTCTGCAACGTCACAATCACCATCATCATTCTTTTCATCATCCTTCTTCCACTCTTTGGATTTTGGCATGTGTTCATTTGCAACTTTGAATTTGGGATGATCTGTGGATGACACATCTTATGGTTTGTGCTTGCTTCCAAATTATTCTTTTTCTCAAGTGAGACTTTCCCATAACTTTCCATCTCTTCTTCCACTTCCTTTGCCACCTACATAGCAACCTCAAGTGCATCTTCACCTGGATACTTATCCAAAAAGTCCCTTACAATGTCATTATTCATTTTAGCCCTTTCCTCTCCTCTTGGATTTCCATATATTTCATCAATGGAGGAAGAAATGTTCACCGAAGTAGCAACGTCACTCTTGGGATTTATGGTCAGGTTGGATGGATTTTTCTTGTCTTCCAACCTAATCTTTCTAAGGGTATTGCAATCTTTAGAGGAGTCTGGTGCACCATTATTTTCATTGTTTCTACTTTCATCCAAGGATTTGCTGGGAGCCGAGAATATAAGCACTGCATTCGGTGATTCACTAGATTTTCTATCATTTAGAGGTAGGCTATAACTTCCTTAAGTTTTTTCTCACAAGGCTTGGGTTCCAAACAATGCCCTTCACTTGATCTCATGGTTTCATTTGATTGACTATGATCAGAATTTAGTGATGTAGTCATTTCCAAATTGGGCATTCCATCAAAGCTAGGTTTTATATATTCAGAATATTCCAGGACATCCCTGGCATTTGGATCTGGAACTATGTCCATTCTCCCCGGGTTTGCAGTAATATCACTCATTGGCGAATTTTTAAAATTTGTCAAACTTGTCTTCGTATCTTGGTGTCTATTTTCAATGCTTTTAGAGTTATTTTTCTCCAATGTTGCTAAAGCTGCATCTGCTTCAAGCCTCATGTTTCCATCTACAACAATCGATGCTAGGATACTGATGCCAACGTTAACATCCTCTATGCCACATCTATTGAATTTTTTACTAGTTCGCTCCAAAGACCCTTGAGTCCGATTATTTATTGGCTGGCCCTTTAGATGGTGATGACTCTTCTTAAATTCAAGAGTGCAACACTCATGGAACTAAATGAGAGACGTGGTTCTGATGAATGGCATTCCATTTCAGTTCTTTGTTTGGGCAAATCTACATGTTTTTCAGTATCATTGTGTCTTTGAGTTGAAGCCTTCACATACCTATCATCCGTGTCGTCCTGTACTTTATGAGATTTCCAAGTTTCAACTCCATGTATTAGTGTCTGATGTCATTTCTACTGATTTTTTGACATTATGATGCTCCCATGAAATAAGTCTAGAAAAACTAGGTGGAGCCTTCGGTAAGATATAGTTTTCTTCCATTTCAAAGATTGTAGCATCTATACAAAAACAACTCTACAAATCATATTTCCAATGCAGGCGCTTATATTTAGATGGTGCAATGCAAATGATTCAGTTGACCATTTGATGTAGGCAGGCTCTTTAATGCAAGACAAATCAATCTTTCCATGCAGACATGGTTACATAGTTTTTCTCCTATGTTGATTCCTTGGTAGTCACTCATGTCCAAATGACGCAAGCTTTTAAGATCACAAATTGAATTCGGCATAGTAACACGGGTACTGCTCAAACTTTCCAAAATCGCCGGGAGATTCAAAGGGTACTTTGGAGCTTTTCGAGAGCTTCACTACAACAAATTTTGACGTTTTGGGTACCTATTTTGAGCAAATTTTCACCTTTCGGTACCTATTTTGAGCAGAGAAGGTACCATTTGTTTATTTTCTAAGTGATACATGATAGTTTACGGGGTTGGACTGCATGGGCTCTGTAAAGCGACAGAGATGTGGAGATGTAGCAAAGGTTTCAACAAAATATAGACAGTTGCTAGTCATTCCTTGGCAGCTTCTGCTGCAAATCTTGAAGTTCAACAATTGCAAACAAGTCTACTTTCTTGAAGTATATCTCGAAGCTTTAATGATAAGATTCAACAAATTACAATGATGGTCAAAAAGAGAAAGAGTAGCATGTTAGTCAGTTTCATTTTATAAATTTACAAACTTGAATTTCGAAATTGAATATAATATAGTGTTGCATGAAATCACATAATAATCAAGTAATAATAGCCTTTTTTTTGGTTTAGGAGTTCCGCATGTTTCTTTGTTGGCAAGGAATTTCATTGGCAAGTTGTTGATGGATTAATATTTTGATTTTTTTTGGCAGTGTTTCAAAGTTCAATCTTTTACATATTTCATTGCAAGATGGAATCTGCAGGATGGAATTTAATTGGAAAGTTTTGGATGGAAATAAATAAATTATTTTATTTTTATTTTTAATATATTATATTATTGCCGCTCCCAAGTTGACTTTTCCTGTAAACTTGGGCAAAGCTTCTAGCCGTACCAGATACTTGTTCCCCTGTACCCGAAGTACCCGCATACCGGAAACTTGTGTAACATAGGAATTTGGTAATGCCCCTAACCTTGAACAACCATGTATGTCCAAAGAATGTAAGCATATTAGTTCACTCTTTGTCTGAGGTAAACTTCTTAATTTATAGCAGCCTTGAAGAGTTGATTTCTCCAAATGCCATAGGCATCTAAGGAATTGAGGCAGGTTCCTAATGACGTCCCATCCGATCTAAACCTTTTCAGAATTGTGAGGTCTTCAAATGAACCTAACAACTTCCTGATATTACGACAAATAGTAAGATACCTCCAGGGAATTAAGGTTTAGCTATGGTGTTTGGGAGGTGGGCTATGTTGTAGCAATTTGACATGTTTTTGCAAAATTTAGTAGGCCTTGTCAAGGGGTACCCTACAAGGCAATCACTAGATCGGGTGATAACAATAAGGTAGTAGCCCACTGTCACCACAGCTACTACCCCTTGCTTTTTATGGATTTTCACCAACGGGAGGAGTCCCAGTAGGTAAGTCACCTAAGAGATGTTCTATGCTCAAAGGTATAAGGTGACTAACAGGGTTCTAAGGGAAAGACACAACTTAAGTACAAGGCTCCAACAATGAATAAGAAGTAATTCACTTTCCTTAGAGAGGCCAAATTAAGGCAATGCAAGACCTAGGGTTTGATTGATGTGTTGTGTGCTGGGATGACCCAAGGTCAAGATGTCATGAAAATATTTCTAATAACAAGTATTAGCAAGATAATGATACATAAAACCTAACAGGCCCTCAAGTTGAAGCTATAACCAAACTAGGGTTTTATCTAGGGCAAGAAAAATTATGGATGAAAAGGGAAGAAACGACCACCAAAGGGGAATGATTTTGAGGCAACCTCTCAACCCTAGATGTTGAGACCTTCGAAGACCAAAAACTCCTCTTACTAGCAAATTCGCACTAAGCCCTAATTGACCGTTTGGCCTTAAGAGGGCTGAGTTAGGGAAAGAGAGAAAATTCAAATTTATTGATAAAAGATGGTTTGATCATCAAGACACATTGTCAGTGTCTAGTCCTTGGGTTGATGGAGTCTATGGAGGTTATAGATTAGCCAATGCTTGCAAAGGATAAGGATGTTTGATGCCCTAGCACAAACCCTAACTATTGCCTTTTTGAGGGATTAAAGTCACTTGGGAGAGCTATAATCAAGAATCATAAAGGGGAATGTCATTCACATTTCATATATGAATAATGGATGCAATTGTGACATCTAGATTCTGTAATATAGATTTTCAATAAATTGGGGCACAATAGAAAAACCCTAGGTCATCAATCCATTCCATACATTAGACATAAGCATATTAACAAGAAGCAAAGACCATACATCCCACTTTTAGTCACTATAGTGCCACGAGAAAGTATATTGGATTTTTGCCAAAATGCTTATCACACGAAGGAAAAACTCATCTTGGTCATGTAAAAATTGGGCAAATTGAAGCTGTATGAGGGATGCTTCCTTTAAATCTAGTCAATAGATTTTCTTTATATTGTCGTGAATTCCTTCATGGGTTCTTTGTGATTGGAAGGAGGCCTCTTTGTTGTTTGCTCAATATCATATCATTTTGGATTCAAGGGATGAGATGTCATGTGAAAACACTTGTTTAGTTTGTTCCATTGCCCATGTATAAATCGTTATATTTTTCTAATTATGGATATAGATTGAGATCCATTTAGTTTTGTGATGGGTTTTATCTTCTTCCACAGAGTCATTGCTTTCATATATTCCACCTACACATTGGTTATTTGCATAGTGAATCGTACGACTTTTTTAGTTTGTTTCATTGTCCATGTATACGTTGTTCTAATTATGAACACAAGTTGAGATCCTTTTAAATCTGTGATGGGTTTTTTCTTCTCCCACATAGAGTTGATGCTTTCATATATATTTCCCCTCAACATGGGCTATTTGCATAGTGATTCATGTCATATTTTAGTTCAATTATGCCTAAAACTGTGGGGTGAACCTGTAGCTTATTTTTATGGGGTCCCCTATAACATCTTGTTGTGGGGTTATCCTGTGTAGTATCAGGTAGATCTCCTTTTTACTACAGTGTTCAACATCCCCATAATAAGCTAGCGATGTCTTCATCACAAAAGAAATATATGAAATTCTATTGAGGGACTAAAGTTGCACCCCTTGAGAGGTTAGGGCACATCATCCCACACTAGGATGTGGGAAATATACACTTGGGTGTGCACTTTATGCAAGTGTGCACAAAAGGTATTGGGTGTGTGCACCTTGTGTATAGAAGTTATTATCATTTTAAAGAGTTCAAAAATTCCTTACCCGCTTTGAAAAAAATAGGCTCAAGTTCAGGTCATGGGCAAGTTATTTCTCCAAGCATATCAACAAAGACTGTTCAATCTTTTTCCTCACCATTCCTTGATCTCATCTTCATTCACCTTTCTACTTGTCATCATAGTCAACATGGGCCAATTCAATCACGCTTGGGCTTGAGACATGACTAGTAATGTAACCAACATTGTATCAACTGGAAACAAGATTATCAACATGTATATGCATTCAATACATTGTTAGACAAGTTGCAGATGAATGAAGAGAAACCAACATAGATCCATCTTAACTTCGGATCTACCAAGCGTTAAGAGGGATCAAATCTCTCAAGATGCAATCCTCTTTTTGAGTGCAAAACTTGAGGGAAGGTTTGCACCTCAAGAGATTTGATCCTTCTTGATGCTTGATATATTTGGAGTTAAGATGGATCTATGTTGGCTTGTCAAATATATATATATATATATATATATATATATATATATATATATATTTGACATCTCTAGATATTGAAATATTCTTAATACATATAATTATATACCTATGCACATGGAAATTTTCTTTGACATGTTTTGTTATTCTTTCTCTCTCTCTCTCTCTCTATATATAGAAAGCTTAGAAAATAGTTTACAGTAAGTAATATTTATATGTTTATTAACTAAATTTAAACATGAAGTTCTGAGATATCATGCTTATGAATATGTATTGTCCTTATTATTTTTCAAATAAAAATTTGCAATATCGGTAGTTGAATTGAGGCACTTATAATTTTTATTACTTTTTACATTTTGTTATTATTTTTTAATTAAGTGGACATTATGTTTTTATATAATGCCTCATTGATATAACGCGCCACTACATCTTCCCAATATTGGGCTAAAAATTGCCTTTCAATGCTATATATATATATATATATATAGAGAGAGAGAGAGAGAGAGAGAGAGAGAGAGAGAGAGAGAGAGAGTATCAAGTTTTTAAATGTTTATTAACTAAATTTAAGCATGAAGTTCTCAGATATCAGGCTTACAAATATCTATTGTCATTATTTAAATTTCACGTAGTCTAAAAAAGCAGCAGAATGGCCCAGAATTCGGCAAAGATTGCCTAGAATCTTGTTTACAGTGGTAAAACTTTAGTATTTTGAGTGCCCTAAGGGTTTTTGATAGTGCTGAATCCACTTCCACTATCAAAAATGTATTCCAAATACTCCAACTACCTGATTTTTTGAATTTTAGTTTATCGGATTCCGGCAAAAAACTGCCGTCCGGGCTATTCCACATGTTGGGTAGACAACTTCTTTAAATTTCTTTTAATGTGATATGCATATCATGAATTTTTTCTTGAGAAAAAATCGTTTGTAATTTTATTAATAAAAAGCAAAATTGCAATATAAGAAATTGAATTAAGCTGATTTTTTTTTTTTTTTTAATTACTTTTTTTTTGTTTTGTTTCTTAGGCTATAGAGTGCCTCTCGACGTTATATATAAAGCTTTGGAAAAAACTTCATTGTAAGTATCAACTTTTTACATGTTTATCAACTAAATTCAAACATGGAAGTTTTTTTTTTTTGTTATTATTAATTTCTTTTTTATAAATGTCTTTTCTAAATATGTCTATATTGTACAAAAAGATACAACAATACAATTCAAAATTCCCACCTGAATTGCTGTGTTAGCCAATTCCGGCAGGAAAGAAGATGTTCAAAAAATAAAAAAAGTGTTGCCCCTGGTGGGGAAACCAACCCAAAAACTAGACCATGTAGCAGTAGGGGTGCTGCCCCAAAAGGGGAAACCAACACAGAACATAAGTACCCATAAGCTAAGTTTATTGTGCGGAAAGTAAGTAGACAAAAAAACTGAAATTGAGCTATAGCTGTCAAAAGAAAGAGGCACCGTGGCGCTAGTCTTTCTGGTGTTTGTCATTCTGAATTGCTTCCGGGGGCTTCTCTTCCACAATGAAACAACCGTAGTCTGAGAGGTCATCTTCAGGCTTGGACAGTTGTGGATTCGGCTCCGGCGTTGAGGCTGAGCGTGCTCCCATGGCTGCTTCGTTGTCGTCCTCTGTTGAGCTGTTGTTGCTGTCGCTGCCCAAAGAATTCTCCGCGGACTTGGTGGGCAGAGCCATAGATTTCCTGGGCTGCTGAAGGATGGACGACGACATCGTTGATTTGCACAATCTTTTCCTTGACCCCGAGCCAGAAGAGCTGGAGAGGGCTTCAGGAATGCGCAGGGAGATGAGGGCCGACATTCTCTGCTAGTCTAGAGCTTCAGACGAATTCACATTAAGGGTGAATTCCACTGGGCAATCCTCTCGAACAGGAAGCGAAGGACGAGAAGGTTGGCCTCGGCCTTGGCGACATCTCATGCGATGGCGACGTGGCATTAAGGCTTCTGAGTTCGATGAAGGAGAATGAGCACAGTGAGGATTGCAGACAGAGAGGTGGCAAGAGGCGCTGAGCGGGTGGGCTAACAAAGAAGGAAGGGCAGAGCGATGAGCGGAATAGTCGGCCAGATGAACAGAGAGACGGAGGGAAAAAGATGGTGGAGGAGCAACGCAATTACCCATGAAATACAGAGGTATTCGGCGGCAAGGACAGGCGGTAATGAATTCAGAGCAGTTGACTTGAAGGGGAGTAACGACGTCCTCACCTGGGCCATGCGCTGCTCGGGCCATGTGGCTAGGATAGCTGCCCTGCGAAGGGGGTGCCATGTAACATGTGGGGCCACCATTAGACACTCGCATCCGGGGATCAAACATGAAGCTTTGAGATAATATCAGTCTTACAATATTTATTGTCATTATTTAAATTTCTTTTAATGTGATGTGAATATTATGAATTTTTTTCTAGGAAAAAGTGTTTGTAATTTTATTAATAAAATCAAAATTGCAATATAAGAAATTGAATTGAGCCAACTTATTTTTTTTTAAAATTTTTTGTTATTTTTTAACTAAGAGGTTATTATGTCTTTTCATTATATTCTTTTTATCTAACACCTCATTGATCTAACGCTTCACTATGTAATGTCCCTTATGAATTAATTACCTACGGAAGGACAAAATAGCCTATCCAACCCTATAGGCTATAGTCTTTTTTTTTAAAGGAAACGATTAAGGTCTTTCTATTATATAAAGCTGGTTTGAAGGCCAACACCTTTTACAATGGATGCTTAATCTTCTTCTGCATTGCTCAAGAAAGTACAAAAAGGTCTGAAAACACTTGCTATCCGATTACATCCTGAGAGTTTGATACAACTGGACTTGGAAACCTTCCAAAAAATCCTTAAAATTTCTACATATCTGAATAGCATAAGAAACTAAAAGAGAAGGATTAATCTTCCACCATTGCTCCTAAGACAGGGACATCTTTATTTTCAATCTCTTCGGAGCATTGGAGTCACAGTATGTTGACTAGGTTCTCGCTCACTTCATCATCTTGATGTTCCTGTCGCTCTGGTGCTTCCACGTTGGATCTCTCGCTCTCTTCGAGCTTCCCATCCTTGTCATTAGCCAGTGACATTGCTAAACTCATGATAATTTGATCCAGTTTGAAAATCAACCCGTCAAAAGCTATCTGCATATGCTCCATTTTGTCCAGCAACCAATAAATTTTATGGTGCAATAACACAGGCTGGACTTGGTCGAGTTCCTGTTTCATTTCCCCTTGTTTAGCCATCCAATTAAATATGAACTCCATTGTCTCTCTCAATTGGACCAGGTGCTGGGCTAGAACATTATCCTTTGCGCGATGGCTCTATCCTGCAATTGCAGTTTTCCTCTCTTAACTTATGCTCTGTTGTAGCTCCAGAGCCTTACTTTTATATTAATAGTGTGGCTCACGTCCTTTTTATAATAGAACAAGGTTAATCCTACTGGGCAAGTGGCTTGTATTGGGGTTGGATGCCGACGGTCCTTATACCTGCAATTCCTCATGCTTTTATTCCGTGCCTTAAGTCTTCTGTCATAATCACCTCACATCATTAAATTTTGAGTCTCAGTTCCAGATTGATGTGTCTTGGAAGTGGGGAAGGTGGTTAATTGTTGTCCAACAAATTTGGTTGATGGATTGTTGCCTTCATTGATACTCCGCCTCAACATCAACTGCTCTCCCTTGCACTCGAGTAAATTGCCATTGTAGATTGAATCCATTAATGCACAACTCTCAGCACGGGACTTTGTGGCTCCAAGGTTATGACTAATTAATTCCCGCATCTTTTCATATCTAACTACACATTGGATATGCTTACACCAGGCTATCATGCAATCCTTAACCACATGATCTCTGGACACCATCCCACTAGTCTATCGTTTCAATTTAATTGGAGACCGTCGATTCAAGGATTGAAGCTCCATCCTTCTCCTTTGATATTTAATATTTTGCCTATGGGATTGCACCCATTGCCAATTTTCCTTTATACCTTCTTTAAGAGTTGGAACCAATTTCATTTGTGTTAGGATTTGTGGTCTCATGGAATAAATTTGGATAACATAGAGCCATCTATTTCCATCACTCTTACTCCTAGGTTGTCACCATGGTAAGCCAACGTATTAGCTTTCACATTGAGTTTCCTTTTAATATGGAATAACTCAATTACTTCAAACTTGGATATTTGTAGACAAATTCAGTGCAAGATGGGAGATTGCATATACATTGGGTCTTTTTGGGCTTTAATCACCTACTAGATTACTATCTTGGACTCACTGAAATCCATCAACTCTTGGATTTCCTTTTCTAAAGCCAATTCTAACCCCTTCCATGGAGCTAAGAACTCAGTTTGGTTGTTGGTTGAGATCCCTAGCCCCCAAACATATTTAATCTCCGGTTTTTCATCAAGGCTGGAAATTACCCCTCCTGCTCCAGCCTCCTCACTGTAGGCTATAATCTTGATAAAGGGGTAAAACCCATTTTTTCCAATGTTGGGGCAACATTGTGTAAATGTTGGGTCGGTTCGGGCAAAAGAGCCCAAAATTTGGGGTTGCATTCACAACCCCTCACATTTGGGAGTCCATGAAGGAATCTATAAATAGAGGAGAGTAGGAATCAAATTGGCATCATCGATTTGGATTGGAATATCTCTGATTTTCTTGAGCTGAGGCTCTAAGGGTTTTAAGGCACCTTCTCCTTGTCTAGTTTTGGTGGAGGTGATCACACCCTAGCTTGTCTCTCCTGATTTTGGTGTTGAAAGATTCCACCCTAGTCAGTCACCTCTATTCATCCATTATTTGTTATCGTTCATGATTGTTTGATGATTATTGATTTGGTACATTAAGGAGATCTTCTGGTCAAGCTAAAGGATTTGGTCTACGATTCCTTGAGGGCAGTTTTTGGGTTGTTTGTAGGTAGCAAAGGCACGATTTAAAGGCTTGTTGAACACAGTTCCAAATATAGCAAGAAGCAACGATTTTCGTTGGATAGTCTGTTAGGGGACTGCAGGATGCAACCTAGCCGGAGGCAGGTAAAAGTGACTGGAAAAACAGATGCACAAGAAGGATAATTTCTGGGCTGCGGGTACCATCAGGAAGAGCACCCAGGCCCTCTTCCCTAGGTATATGGGATTTGGACTCCTATCATAGTAAGACAAAATATCACAATAAATATCTATTAATATAATCCATTTAGATTTTGTTAGCTACAATTGGATCTGATTACTAAATTGTTGGTATTTCAATATTGTAATAGTGGATTTATAGTTGGATACATCTACTGTTGTGGGCAACCAACCCTAATTTCTATGAAACTGTTGAAGGACCACAATTACTGTCAACATTATAATTGTAGTATATTATGCAACATTGATTGGGTTTATTCTCTGTTTTCATTGAGGCAACCAACCCTAAATCTGTGTAATTTCATTGAAGAATTGTATTGTTGTTGCATCTTTATATTTGTGCTTGCATACTATTATGAATGTGTACTATTGATTCATTGAAGACAACCCTAGCCAAAATAGAAAACCCTTAGGGAAAAATTACCATAAGACATTATAGTGGTAACAAAGCTCGCTAATCCTACTAGCCTGTGAGCAATTGGGTTGATATCATAGATTTAGGGTCTTCAGGAAAGGCTCAATGGAGAACGGGCAGTTTTGGCAATCACACTAGTAGGTGATGTCTCTGCTTCTTGCCCCACTTTGGATTAATATAGGCAACGCCTCAACAATGATGTCGCTAAGCAAGCCAACAAGCTTTGTACAATCAAATCCTTCCATGTTCAATGCCCTTCAATCACCAAATCTTTCCCAGACACAGGGTGCATTTTCTTTTGGTAATTTTGGTTAGGCACAACTAGTTGCTTTTGGTGGCATATCAATTCCAGTTTTTGGGCAGGGCACCTTTGGGAAATTCACTTAGTAGAATATAATGGCTACCACACCTGTGACTTCCAAGATTGAACAATCACTTGAATTGGAGGATAAAGGCACACAACGAAAAGCGGTCATGAGGAATTGGAATGATTTTTGTGCTAGCTGCAGGAAAGACAGATCAGGTGATATTGATGGTCAGTCCAAGATAGAAAAACAAAGTACAAGAGAAGTTGAAGTAGGGGCAAAGGCACGCTCAAATGATTGGTCATGTCTATACACTCCTAAAAAGAATAAAAGAGATCAATCTCTTGAATTTGATGGTATGGAGTCTTTGCCTTACGATAACAATGAGGTTCAAAATAAGTCTGGGAATGATGAGGAGTTTGAGCAAGATTTATCTAATGGATATAATCTAGCCACCAATATTGCGTTTACATGTTTAGTTGATGAGAATCGTGAGTTTGAACCCTAGGGTATCTCGATTCTCAATGGAGGAGAAGAAAGAGGCTGAAGACAACAACCAATCTAAGAAGAGTGGAGGCAACAACTACTGAAAAATGTGTAACTAGGTTCGGTCTTCATAAGTATGAAATTTATTTTTGATTCTAGTAAATTATGAATTGAAAGAAAAATTATTATTATTATTTTGGAGCATGGATTTCATGCTCAAGGTCTTGTATTTTATAGGTCAAGCATCCATTGAGTGCTTCTAGGATTTGTCCTAGGTCAAGAAGTCAAAAGAGTCATTGTTATAAGTTGAAGACCCCACTGGGCACATTGTAACTTGTAAAGAAAAATATTTGTCTTTAAAAGTGTCAGAATACCCTCCAAGTCCAAGTCGGCCTACCAGCTGGCAACTCGGCCTAAAAGGAAGAGCCACGTCCACCTTGAGGAGCCTATATATAGAAGAGAATTCGTCCTCCTTGAGACACATTCACTTATCTCTCATTCAAGTGAAGGAAGAGGAAGGTGAAGGCAACGAAGAAGAAGGACGAAGGAGATTTGTTTTTGGGTTAATTCTCTCTCTCACGTGCTAAAGAGGACTAGGGTTTCTGCAACAAACCTAGGGCATCTAGCTACAAGTTCGATCTTGGAGAAAGGAAGACAAAGAGGTCATGCGAAGGTCACCAAGGGTCACTCTCAAGCTCCAGGTGTCAGGGAAAGGCAAGCGAAGGTCAGAGGAGGGCTCTAAAAGAAGATCGAAGTTCCCACGTGTGGCCGCAATAGTTGCAAGGGGGCCAAAATTTGAGATCTGCGGTAGGAGGCCGAAAATCTTGCAGCAGGAGGTCGAAAAGGTGCTGTTGGAAATTTGACTGGGTTTGATTAGATTGAAGTTGGCACATCATTCGAAGAGGTTGGTCTTGGTCTTGGAGGGTATTGGCTCAGTCTTAAGGTCTTGGAATTCGTCAATTGAAGAATCTTTAATGGTTTTCCTCTCAAGAGGAGAGGTTTTGGTCTTGACTTACAACCTATATACGATGTCGTTGTTCTTCTTGTTTTGGTAGCTGTTTGATGTTTCACACATATAATAATAAGGAACAAAGCTAATAAGTAAAAAGGAACCACAAGCAATTATGAAGTAAAGAGAATTAATCATGATCATTGCCATATAGGATTATCAACATGGAATCATAGCTAAGGTTGGCCAAGGGCATCATGGAGATATCGTCATCATTGAATAAGTTCATCAAGGAATGTTCAAAGATAGCAAGATATCTCAAGAAAGGCATCAAGGGAGCATGGAGTCTCTTATTCTCTACGAAGAAAGAAGTAATCGAGGAAAAGGATGAGGGTCTCTTTTCGGCAGTCATTGGCACAATCCAAGACGAGAGCATTTGGGTAATTGATAGTGGTGCATCTAGGCACATGACAGGTTATCACAAACAATTGAAGACTTTATCAAAGGGAAAATCTTCTTGTTTAGTGTAACTTGGAGATAACAAAAGCTATCTCGTAAGAGGTATTGGATCAACCTCCATAGAGCTGGAGAATGGAAGCAACATTCACCTTAACAACATTCCATTTGTTCTAGGTTTGCATAAGAACTTACTTTCCATTTCAAGTCTAGAGGATAAGGGTGATAGAGTAGCCTTCATTGATGGAAAGGTTGTTGTATGGAGTAAAGACTCAAGTATAGAAAATGCCAGAGTAATTGGTATTCGAGAAGGAAGACTTTACAGGCTGATATCTCCCCTAGCTCAAGCCTTGGTTCACATTGAAATTAGCCCATGTGAACTATGACATAGAAGATTTGGTCATCTTCATTTCAAGATCCTCCCATCTCTAAACTCCATAGTAGATGGAATACCTAAGCTGAAAGAAGATCATGAAGGAGAATGTAAGGGTTGTGCATTGGGTAAGAATACCAAGAGACCATTTGGAAGCAGTGCTTTGCGGTCAAAAGAAATCTTGGATCTCATTCACTTCGATGTTTGCGGCCCTATGACTCCTAAATCACTTGGAGATCATCTATATTATGTCACATTTATAGATGATCATTCAAGAAAGACTTGGATTTACTTAATGAAAACCAAGGGCGAAGTATTTACAAAATTTCAAGAATTCAAAGCTGAAGTGGAGAACCTTATAAGAAGAAGAATCAAGATACTAAGATCTGATAATGGAGGGGAGTATACATCCAAGGAGATTATAGCATTCTGTAAGGAGTTTGGAATTAAGAGGGAGTTGATAGTCCCATATAATCCCGAGCAAAATGGAGTTGCAGAGCGAAAGAATTGAGCCATTGAAGAAAGTGTAAAGGTGATGTTACATGATCAAGATCTACCAAAGTTCTTGTAGGGAGAAGCTACGAAGACGACTATATATATTTAAAATTGAAGTCCCCACAGGTCACTAGACAACAAGACTCCCGAAGAGGAAGAAACCAATTGTAGACCATCTCTCATATACCAAAGGACATGAGAAAGAAACTAGATCCATCAGGCATGAGAGGAAAATTTGCTGGTTACAACAATTCCTCTAAGGCCTATAGAATCTACATAAAGGAAGGACACCACATAGAAGTAAGTCGAGATGTCATATTTGACGAGAGTGTCGAATTCAAGAAATCTAAGGAACTTCCCATGGAATTTGATGACGAAACTTCCAGTATTTGAAGAGGAAGTTAACAGGGAAGAAGAAGCATCTCTTCATGAAGATGAGGGTCCCAGTGAACCCATTCAACCTGTGGTCCTCCCTGAATAAAAAAAGAGACCAAATTGGTTGAAATCTACACTACTTGATGCAAAAGGTCATGGGGTAGCGAAAGGCTCATATATAGAAAGAAAGAAACATAAGAGATATTCTGGGTATGTTGCATATATGACAAAATTAATAGAAGCAAAACCATCTACTTTTGAAGAGGCTATCATTCATCAGGAATGGAAGGATGCGATGAATGAAGAGTATCAATCTATAATGAAGAATGCAGTTTGGGAGGCTATCATTCATCGGGAATGGAAGGATGCCATGAATGAAGAGTATCAATCTATAACGAAGAATGGAGTTTGGGAGATCGTACCAAGGCTCGCAGACAAATTTGTGGTAACTTCCAAATGGATCTACAAGATCAAATTGGCAGCAGATGGAAGTATCGATAAGTATAAGGCAAGATTTGTGGCTAGGGGGTTCTCTCAACAAGAAGGCATTGACTATGAAGAGACATTTGCTCAGGCAATAAGGTATACAACGATTCGATCGTTGGTCTCTCTGGCAGCACCAATGGGATGGAACATCCATCAAATGGATGTCAAGACCACGTTTCTGAATGGCAAAATTGATGAGAAATTCTATTTAGAGCAACCGTTGGGATTTGAATTTACAGACAGGAAGGCATATGTTTGTAGATTGAAGAAAGCATTATAAGGCCTCAAGCAAGCACCAAGGGCATGGTATGCTAGAATGGATGCATACCTAGAAAGAATAGGCTTCACAAAAAGTTCTCTTGATCCAAACATTTATATCAAGGTTGTAGAACCTGTAATCATTCTTTTGTATGTAGATGATCTTCTCTTAACAGGTTTAGAAGGTTGAATTGAAGAATGCAAGAAGCAATTAGCAGCAAAATTTGATATGAAGGATCTAGGGCTGATGCATTACTTTTTGGGACTAGAAGTCTGGCAAGGACCTGATATTATTTATCTGGGTCAAGGGAAGTACATGATCAAGATGTTGAAGAGGTTTGATATGATGGATTGCAAACCTATGACCACTCTGATGATCACTAACTTGAAGAGACTAAGGAGTTCCGAATCGAGCCCGATGGATCCTTCCCAATATAGACAACTGATTGTCTCACTGATGAACTTGGTGAATACTCGAGCAAACACATGTTTTGCAGTAAGCATTCTCAGTCAATTTCAAGTGGAGCCAAAGCATGATCATTGGATAACAACAAAACATATATTGAGATATTTGCGAGGAACTATCCACTACTGCCTGAACTATGATAGGAGGAATGATGTCCACTTGATTGGATATACAGATTCTGATTGGGGAGGCAGTGAATAGGATGGAAGAAGCACTACAGGAGGATGTCTCAATTTGGGATCCTCCATGATATCATGAATGAGCAGAAAGCAAGACACGATTGCTTTGAGTAGTGTTGAGACTGAGTATGTTGCGGCCTGTGAAGTAAGCAAAGAAGCGGTCTGGTTAAGGAAGCTTCTATATGACCTATTCGAAGGACCGATGGACCCTACAGTGATATATTGTGACAACACCAGTTGTACACGATTGTCTGAGGACCCAATATTTCATGGAAAGACAAAGCATATAAACAACATGTATCACTATTATTCGAGAGCTAGTACAAAATGGTGTGCTATAGCTATAGTATATCTCCACTGATGATCAAGTAGCTGATATATTGACGAAATCTCTTCCTAACAAGAAGCTTGTGTACTTGAGAGAAAAAATATTATTATTATTTTGGAGCATGGGTTTCATGCTCAAGGTCTTTTATTTTATAAGTCAAGCACCCATTGAGTGCTACTAGGATTTTGTCCTAGGTTAAGAAGTCAAAAGAGTCATTATCATAAGTTGAAGACCCCACTGGGCACATTATAACTTGTAAAGAAAATTATTTTTGTCTTTAAAAGTGTTAGAATACCCTCCAAGACCATGTCGGGCTGGCAGCTGGCAAGTCGGCCTAAAAGGAAGAGCCACGTCCACCTTGAGGAGCATATATATAGAAGAGAACTCGTCCTCCTTGGGTCACATTCACCCATCTCTCATACTAGCGAAGGAAGAGGAAGGAGAAGGCAACAAAGAAGGACAAAGGAGATTTGTTTTTGGGCTAATTCTCTCTCTCACATGCTAAAGAGGACTAGCGTTTTTGCAACAGACCTAGGGCATCCATCTACAAGTTCGATCTTGGAGAAAGGAAGGCAAAGAGGTTAAGCGAAGGTCACTAAGGGTCACTCTCAAGCTCCAAGAGTCAGGGAAAGGCAAGCGAAGGTCAGAGGAGGGCTCTAGAAGAAGATCGAAGTTCCCATGTGTGGCAACAACAGTCGAAGGGAGGCCAAAATTTCACATCTGCAGTAGGAGGATGAAAATCTTGCAGCAAGAGGTCGAAAAGGTGCTACGGGAAGAGATTTGACTGGGTTTGACTAGATCGAAGTTGGCACATCATCCGAAGAGGTTGGTCTTGGTCTTTGAGGGTATTGGTCTCTGTCTTAAGGTCTTGGAATTCGTCAATTGAAGAATCTATAAGGAAGAGAAGAGATTTATATATTGTGTCATTGTTCTTCTTGTTTTGGTAGCTGTTTGATGTTTCACACATATAATAATAAGGAGCAGAGCTAATAAGTAAAAAGGAACGACAAACATTTATCAAGTAAATAGAATTAATCATAATAATTCTCAACAACAACTAATCTGAAAATGAAAACAATGAGGTCAAGGACAAGGGTTGAGCCAAAGAAGGATGAAATGAGGGTCAACACTTCTTTGTTAGAAAAAGACCAAGCGATCAATGATAGCCTTGAAACAACTTCAAGGAATTCGCTGTCCAAAAACAATAGGGTCGAAACCAAGCAAATGGATCCTCAGTGTCCTGGAGATTCTGCAATTTCAGAAGAAGAAAAATTCAATAGCAACTCTGAAATTAAGGGAAAGGTCTCTTTACCTTTTCATATTGGAGGTGATACTTCCAAGAAAGTTTCACAAGTGGGCAACGAAAGACAAAAATTTAACACGAGACATTCGACCCAAAAGAAGGTGGAAGCATACATCATAAAGTAAATTGGAAGACAATTATGGAGATGAAAGGAACAAAGAAGACAGGTACAAGGAGAGGAAATATAGAAAGCCTAGATACGAGGATGATAATGGCAAACCTGAGAAGTATAGGTCGGGATAGTCTTATCAAAATTGCATTATAAAGCACCATGATAGTAAACATTTCAAAGAAGAATCTAAGCAACAGGTTCACTACAAGGAAAATAAGCATGCTAATTCTAATACTTCTCTTGGTCTTCATATCAATACTACTTTTAAAAATCAGTTAGTTTGTGACAAAGTGTTGGCTAACAACGATTCATTGGCAATGATTATTCCTACATCAGATAGCTCTAGTAGTAAAAATAATTTGAATCTATTCGTTGCCCTATCACAAGGAATTTCTGACCTAACTTGTAACACTACCGATGAAAATTTCTGTAAGGTTGTTGCCCCTACCATTGCAATTGACAAGAATGTATGCAAATTTGATTGTAATCTGGCAAGATTCCACACTATTGATACGACTATGACTATCAATAATTTTTGCATTAATGGTGAGCTAGGATCTGAGGATGGAAGCATAGACATGTGTAAAAGACTTATGGCATTTGATAAGAATGTTCCTATAGGTACTGGAAATGTCATGAAGATTTAAAGAAATGAATGAAGGAAAAATGTTGTTGTATGATATAAAAGGGTCACTTGGCCAAATTGAAGAACACGGTAATTTTTTGGATCAAGGATTGGATTCCTTGAAGAGACAAATCTTTAAAACATAAGAAAATGTACAAGCCATTAACAAAAATTTGGGAGCCTTGAATGTTGGTTTAACGAAATTGCAGGATCAATATCTTAGTGCTAATTCTATTAGACAAAGGTATTAAAGACCCCAAAGAGGCAAAGAAAAAAAGAACCCTAGTTAGTTGGTGAAGAACGTTATGATGACCTAGATCTACCTTCTCAGCAAGCGCAATGTGCATTCCTGAGAGAACAAGTTACTTTTATCCAATCAATGCCTATTGGGAACTCATCAATATTATCGAACATCCATCAAATATACAGGGTTGGCTGCATAAAGGATGTCATTTTACCACGAGTTTTGGATGAGGTTACTTTCACAACTATTAACTCAATTATACATTCAAATAATGCAACAGTCACGTCTGCACTCAAAGAAGACAATGCTTTCATGCTTGAGATGTTTGTAAGGTTGAAGACACTTGACATTTGAAATCAAGTGAAGAAGGACTTGGTTTTATTCCTCCAAGAATTTTGTAGTCTTAGCAAGAGGCTACAGTGTGTTCACCAATTGCGACTTGATGCTTCTCTTCTGTGTACATTTGTTGTTCAACAAGAAGGCCATGCCCTTCTCAACCTCTTGACCACATTTGGAAGGAACATGTGCTGCCAGTGTTTGGAAATTATCCAGTTGATTTTAGACCCTTATACGATGTTAGGTTCTTAAAAGGATACACTGATAAATATTTTCTATGACAAGTACATGGGCTAGTTAGTACGTGTTATCACATCAACATGTCCTGTACATGGGAGCTCATACCTAGGTAGAGAAGCTACATGTATTGGGGGCACCAACTTAAGGGCTTGTTTGTCAATACTAGAGATTCTTACAAACATTTGTGGCCTCTTATGTTTGTGTTCCACACCATTCATTAGAATAAAGCACTAATTTTTAAATAAATGATATAGAGTGTTGAAAATGTAACTAGTTTCGGTCTTCATAATTGTTGTTGTACTCATTTCAATATGTATCCTATGTAACAAACAAGACAAGAAAAGAAAAATTTATTATTATTAAAGCACGGGTTTCATGCTCTTTATTGATGGTCTTCTAGGTAAAAGCATGTTCTTCATGCTTCTAGGGTTTGTTAGGTCTTAGGATTTATTGTCATGAGTCAAAGGAGTCAACATCATGTTTATAAGACCCTTCCAGGAAAAATGTAATTGTAAAAATAATTATTTTAGAGTCTAGAAAGACATGGAAACTCCAAAAGTACAAGTCGGCCTTAACAATTACTGTTAATTTTTATAGCATCATATGTGTTCTAGCCACGAGATTTGGTGGAGAGGCTAGAATTCATGTATTCTCCAATATCCAGAAATCGTTTCTGGAAATTCCACCTAGAGACGACTTAATTAGATTTATTAGTCAGTTTTTAATATTTCCCAAGTCTAAACTTAGGGAACATGATTAATTAATCAGAATTAATTAAGTCATGTGTGAAAGTTCTAGAAACTCACACAGATCGACGGGGAAATAATCGGGGCCATCGATTATGTTTTAATCTTGGCCGTTGGTGCTCCAACATAAGATTATAAGAAGATGTCGATGGGTAGATGGAGAACATACCAGTGCAGTTACTCAGTTGCCTAGGCAGATCGATTTTCTCAGTGGTTGTGATTCAGTAAAGGAGATAGATTTAGAGGGTGAGTAACAGGTGAGAGAGGGTAGTAGTAGAAGTTTAGGAGGTAGATTTACGAATTTAGGAAGAGGCAAAGAGAGGAAGATCGTAGTCCACTAGAGCTCTGCGCAGTGACGAGGCAGAGGTACCAATGTATGGGCAAAGGGTCCATCTCGGGGTTAGGATGTCACCATGGAGAGTGAGAAATTTCTCACAAAATTTCTCTCAGTATTTTCCTTTGTTTAAATTGTCAGAATTATTCTATTCAGATTTGCTGTTGAAGATTGATAAGAAAACCGTCATCTTCTGCACTAGTTTTCCGACATTGGGTTTTTCCGGGGACAATTGTCCAAAAATAATTGTGTTAATGTTTTCTGTGTGTGCTAGAATTTCTCTATTTCCAACATTTTATTTTCCGCAGTAATTTAGTGTGAAAATTGCAGTAGTAAATTTATTCAATATTTTCTGTAACAAATAAACTGCATAATCGAATAGAGAGTTAGAAGAATATTTTTCAGTTATTGCAATAGATGAAATTTTCACATGGTATCAGAGCAGATATGATCAACGAGAGAGCTCAGTAGCAAAGAAAGGAAGAGGTTCGCTACTTAGCGTGAGCAACAGTTCAAATCCCTAGAGTGCAGCACAGTCGCTTGGCCAAGAAAGGCATAATTCTTGAGGAAAATCATTTTTTTTGAGAGAGCGACAAAAAAACTTGATTCCTCAAGATCAAGGAATTCCAGAGGCAGAGTGAGTAACCCCATATTTTTTGCAGAGCATATCTCTAGCTGGACGCAGTAATTTTGCAGCAGTTCGTTGAGCAAAATCAACGTCGGGGGGAAAGATAAATAACACAAAAAATCATGGACAAAATTAGCAGTCAGGATCAACGTTGCACGAAGTGGGGACGTTTTTTGGATGCAGGGAAGCAGAAGCGTCATTTCCCAAAAATCTACGAAGCGAAGCATCTCGGAAGCGTCTACCCTATATATATATATATATATATATATATATATATATATATATATTTATATTTATATTTTTTTGCATTTATATTGAAAAAAACATCCAAAACACCAAATTAGTTGTAGAAGATATAGAAACATGCATATTTTTACATAAATCAAGATAAATATGGCATCCATTGTACATTAATGATTAATTATTCGAGCATCAACCATCTAGAAATTAGAATCTAGACTCTTCTCCTCTTGTCTAGCCTTTGCTTTTACCTTGATTGTCTAGGATATTAGTCAACATTGCCCAATTTTGATCAAACTACCTAATGATTAATCCAAGCCTTAAATTATGCTAGAAAAAGCTTAACATGCTTGATCGATGATTTTGACATGATTGAAAGGTAATTTTTTGCTGACAGCATGACAAAGTGTTGAGAATTTAGAGGGCTGGTGGTTAATTCAAATTCTCTTCTTGATAATTGCTTGAGAGCTTACTTGAGTTACTTATGTCTTCTCTTCTTTAGCTTATTTAGTCTTTCATCAAGTCAATTATCAAAATACACGAGACACAAAATTAGGCTCCTAGAGCTAGGCTAAAACCTCTCCCTTTTGGAGAGGAAAACCCGCGAGAAATTCTTCTTATAGATCTTCAAATGACAAGTACCATGACCAAGACATAGAGCCTTGACGTATGAATGCCTCCAAGACCTTGTCACTGCTTCTTTGTCTGCCTCCAACGTCAATCCTTCTTTTCTGCACCAACTTGCATTGATTTGCACCAACACTAGAACCTTTCACTTTGCATAATTCTGAAGTTTCTTCACTTGAGATGAAATCCTTCTTCTATATGCACTGTAGAACAAGAAGGTAAATCACAGATTTACCTTCCTTTCTTTCTCGTACTGTAGCCTTTAATTCCTTGCTTAATATCACTGAGAATCATCCGAATTTCCTTCCTTAGAACAGTCTAAAGATCTCTGTTATATCCGCACTTCTGCTCTAGAACTATACGCGCTTCTGTTATAGCATTTATCACATTTTCTTGTTGTATATATGTATACTTACTTCAGACTAATCCACATTTCCTTTTGCAGCTCCTTCATACGCATCCACTGTTTCAGTATGCTTCACAAAAACAGATCCGCACTACCTTCAACTCGCCTTTATACTGGACCCTATCATGCTGTAACTCTCAGAGAGAAATCCGCACTTTAACCTTCCTAAAATCTGCACCTTAACCACTGTAAAATCTCAGAGAAAATCCACACTTTTTCTATGTGTTCTGTGCAACATATGTAGGGGTATATATAGTTGTTAACTTGTTCCTGCCAGTTAATAAGCCGACCTATGTCATTGTTTATAGGCCAAATTTACTTGCTGTTTGAAGGCCGACTTGGAGAGCATAATTTCCAACATTAATGAGGTGAGGATGAAGGTTGTCTTTAGCCATTCCTTCAAGGATTCATGACAAGGTCTTGGAGCATATATATTGATGACTAGACTCTTCGTATACATGACACTTAATTATACTTGTAACCAGAAGACAACCCTAATAGACATCAAGAAGAAGTCTATTGACCTATAATAAAAATCTTGCTCATGAAACCCATGAAGCAAGGACAACAAAAATATATTTTCTTATCTTTATCTTCTATTTTACATAAATACATAATTACATAGTCAATATGAAGACCGATCCTAGTTACACTTTTCAACACTCCCTCTTAACTAGGGAGGTATTCATACAGGTACATGGTGACTTTCAAATTGAAGAATCTTAGAAGAAGAATCATATTGGTAATCGCATTTGTATATAGCATGATATCAACCAACATTGTCCTAGTGCAAGGCCTTGACTAATAGCCCCATCTCTCAACGAGATAATGGGCCACATTGCTAGCGAGACACATGACTTATAGACACCATTGTCATTGTCTCTCTAATGTACATACTCCACCCAGGTGTTCACAAAGTATGACCTTCTTGGACTATTCTTCTCTTGGGTAGCTAGCCCTCAAAGAATATCGGTCCCGACTACTCTTATCTTGAATGCCCTATCACATTCTCAAAGAGTATCGAATGGCAGATGATTACCCAATCCTCCATTCTGTCTTCCCAAGTGAAGACTAGAATGATGTGTCCATCTCTCCCTCTCAGCCAGGGAGGATCTATTCCACAAGGGAATGTACTCATTCCTGTAGAAGGAATGTACATAAGCTCATTCTTAGGAATTACCAAGTTTCTTCAAAGTATGAAACTTATCACCAAGCTCCCTCTTAACCAGGGACCTGTAGCAGCAATGGTGAGACACCCAGCTGCTCATGAAGATTTCTTGTCCTCGATGTCATGGATTTCGATATTGAGGAATCTTCAACTTTAGCTCCATAGGGCACAGATCATCCAGCACTTTCATCCATGAGTCATGTCATCTTCCAGAAAGTGATTCATCATACTTTCTCATCTGGTCCACCTTTATGCCATGCTGCTTTACTTCGAACCTTCTCTAAGGATCTTACATCCTTTCACGTGATTGGAAGCCCTGCATAAATTCATCCATATAAACATATAAATATGACTTTTTAAATCAAAAGTTACCTTAGTGATGGTCTTTCACCATGACATCTTCCTGTAGGCATCAACATCCTCTATTCATATTGACACATCTCCTAATGATATGTCTTGTAAAGGGTCTTCTTCTTTACCAAACTTCTATCAGAGTCTGCATATCTTCCTAGGAGATATTCTAGTCACATCTTCTTGGCTTTAAGATGATGATTGCCTCTTGACATGGTTGCACTTCATGATCTCTTCCTTTCTGCACATCTTTATTTCCACGAACTTCCAATTTCTAGTTCCTTGTTCATATACAACTACCTCATATTCCATATGAGGATATATTATGTTGATTTCATCTGTCAGTGCATTGTGAGAGATCCTCCTCCATAGATCATACTTCTAAATATAGAAGTCTATTACCTGCAACCATATGACATGACTTCACAACATCCAGTGTCAGCATATAAATATATATACCTCATACCTTTTTCCTTTGAGTCATCCTGTAGCAGTTTTACTAGAATGAGGAACTTCATTATATTGACCTGCTTCATCAAATGTCATCACATCCTAATCCCAGAATTATGTAGCATAGAATTCTTTGATGAAACCTTTCTGCTTTCTTTCTAACCGGTGAATTCATAGAGAATTCCATTAGAAAATGTCAAAACCTGTTTCCATGATGACCCTTGATCTTGATGACTGCCTTCTATCAGTGTTGTTATTAGTGAGGTTTTCTAGGAGCTGATTCACCAAGAGCTCCTACCATGCTTCTATCATGATGCTATTAATATACATTGCTTCCTATCATACCAACCAATAGAAATCACTTAAAGAAGAAGATGATCTCAATCATAATAGAGATCCCTCGCTTCTTCTTTCTTAGATTTCTTTGCATGAGGTTCTTCCCTTATATCTGTGACATGGGCTTCTTCCTTTTTCCACTTGTCCTTTCCAGATTTAGGACATTCTCTTTTATAATGCCCAAGTTCATTACATCCAAAGCATCATACCATGTCCATATTTCTTCTTTTATTCTGACGACCAAAATTTCCGAATCTTCCTTTCTTCCTGGATATGGCTGCAAAGGCTTGATTCCCTTCACTTGATCTTGTATCAGCGTTTGCTTTCAATCTCGTTTCCTCTATTTTACATAGAGACCATAAATCATGGAATGGTGTTGCTTCTTTCTTCTCGTATAAACTTGAAGTGAAGTTTCCCCATTCTTCTGGTAGAGCATTCATCACCACTGTAGTCATTTCAGTGTCAAACATTACTTCTCCTAGTTCCTACAGTTGGTCTCTTATTTCAGAAATCCTCATAAAGTACGAAGTGATTCCTTCTTATCTTGACAATTTCATTTTGTATAGTTCTTGTCTCAGAGAGATTGCTTCTCTTGCGACACTCTCAGAGAATAGCTCCAATAGTTTTTCATATATTTCTTTAGCAGACTTTAGTTTTGATACACAGGGATTGAGTGAGTCCTTTATGAATTCTATGAGAATCCTTTGGGTTTTGATTTCTCCTTTCATGTACTTGGCATGAGCTAGAGCATCTTCTTTTGAGGGTTGAATTGTAGATCCTTCGATGTAATCCATAACTTCATCTTCAATTAAATTCAAATCTGTCCTCTTCTTCCATGCACTAAAGTTTGATGGCCCAACCAATTTGTTGCTCTCTTTACAATAAATCATCTTGATAGATTTAAGTAAGGTCATAGATACTTGAGTAGAGTGAGTTGCAGCTTCCTTGATGATGATGAAGATGAAGTCAGGAGCTTCTTCTAGGATTGAAATCTCCAATGTAGGTGTTCTTGGATCCTTGATGATAAAAGATATCTTCAAAAGATGATGTTTCTTCCAAGAATATTTCTGAATATAAATCTTTGATGACAAAGATTATGTTCTTGATGAGTTGATCCTTTGAATGAGATGAAGATCTTTCTTGAAAATAGCTTGAGAGTCTTCCTTGCAAACTGATTTGAATTTTCACCCAAACTTTAATCTTTGCTTTCTAGAGTGTTTTCTTGTCAAGTAGCCCTTGTGTTCAACACCTTAGCTTTAATACCATGTTGAGAATTTAGAGGGCTGGTGATTAATTCAAATTGTCTTCTTGATAATTACTTGTGAGCTTACTTGAGTTACTTATGTCTTCTCTTCTTTAGCTTATTTAGTCTTTCATCAAGTCAATTATCAAAATACACGAGACATAATTAGGCTCCTAGAGCCAGGGCAAAACCCCTCCCTCTTGTAGAGGAAAACCCGCGAGAAATTCTTCTTATAGATCTTCAAATGACAAGTACCATGACCAAGACACAGACCCTTGACCTATGAATGCCTCCAGGACCTTGTCACTGCTTCTTTGTTTGCCTCCAATGCTGATCCTTCTTTTCTGAACCAACTTGCACTGATCTACACCAACACTAGAACCTTTCACTTCGCATAATTACGAAGCTTCTTCACTTGAGATGAAACCCTTCTTCTTTATGCACTGTAGAACAGGAAGGTAAATCACAGATTTACCTTCCTTTCTTTCTCGTACTATAGCCTTTACTTCCTTGCTTAATATCACTGAGAATCATCCAAATTTCCTTCCTTGGAACAGTCCAAAGATCTCTGGTATATCGGCACTGTTGTTCCAGAACTATTCGCACTCCTGTTATGGCATTTATCACAATTTCTTGCTGTATATATGTATACTTACTTTAGACTAATCTGCATTTCCTTTTGCTTGTGATATGATCCGAATATATTTCATAATTTACTCTTTCCTGAAGTCTGCACTTAACCACTTGACCGCAACTCCTTCATACACATCCACTGCTTCAGTATGCTTCACAAAAACAGATCCGCACTGCCTTCAACTCGCCTTTATAGTAGACCCTATCATGGTGTAACTATCATAGAGAAATCTGCACTTTAACCTTCCTGAAATACGCACCTTAACCACTGCAAAACCTCAGAGAAAATCCACACTCTTTCTATGTCTTCTGCGCAACATATGCAGGGGTACATATAGTTGTTCCTGCCAGTTAATAAGCCGACCTATGTCACTGTTTGTAGGCCGACTTGACTTGCTGTTTGAAGGCTGACCTGGAGAGAATAATTTCCAGCGTTAATGAGGTGAGGATGAAGGCTGGCTTTAGCCACTCCTTCAAGGATTCATGACAAGGTCTTGGAGCATATATATTGATGACTAGATTCTTCGTATACATGACACTTAATTATACTTGTAACCAGAAGACACTCCTAATAGACATCAAGAAGAAGTCTATTGACCTATAATAAAAATCTTGCTCATGAAACCCATGAAGCAAGGACAACAAAAATATATTTTATTATCTTTATCTTCTATTTTACATAAATACATAATTACATAGTCAATATGAAGACCGATCCTAGTTACACTTTTCAACACTTCCTCTTAACTAGGGAGGTATTCATACAGGTACATGGTCACTTTCAAATTGAAGAATCTCAAAAGAAGAATCAGATTGGTAATTGCGTCTGTATACCATGATATCAACCAGCATTGTCCTAGTGCAAGGCCTTGACTAACAACCCCATCTCTGAACGAGATAATGGGCTGCATTGTTGGCGAGACACATGATTTATAGACACCATTTTCATTGTCTCTCTAAGGCACATACTCCACCCAGGTGTTCACAAAGTATGACCTTCTTGGACTATTCTTCTCTTGGGTAGCTAGCCCTCAAAGAATATTGGTCCCGACTACTCTTATCTTGAATGCCTTATCACATTCTCAAAGAGTATTGAATGGCAGATGATTACCCAATCCTCCATTCTGTCTTCCCAAGTGAAGACTAGAATGATGTGTCTATCTCTCCCTCTCAGCCAGGGAGGATCTATTCCACAAGGGAATGTACTCATACCTGTAGAAGGAATGTACATAAGCTCATTCTTAGGAATTACCAAGTTTCTTCAAAGTAAGAAACTTATCACCAAGCTCCCTCTTAACCAGGGACCTGTAGCAACAATGGTGAGACACCCAGTTGTTCATGAAGAATTCCTGCCCTCGATGTCATGGATTTCGATATTGAGGAATCTTCAACTTTAGCTCCATAGGGCACAGATCATTCGTCACTTTCATCCATGAGTGATGTCATCTACCAGAAAGTGATTCATCAGACTTTCTCATCTGTTCCACCTTTATGCCATGCTACTTTAGTTGGAACCATCTCCAAGGATCTTACATCCTTTCACGTGATTGGCAGCCCTGCATAAATTCATCCAGATAAACATGTAAATATGATTTTTTAAATCAAAAGTTACCTTAGTGATGATCTTTCACCATGACATCTTTCTGTAGGCATCAACATCCTCTATTCATATTGACACATCTCCTAATGATATGTCTTGTCAAGGGTCTTCTTCTTTACCAGACTTCTATCAAAGTCTGCATATCTTCCTAGGAGATATTCTAGTCACATCTTCTTGGCTTCAGGATGATGATTACCTCTTGACATGGTTGCACTTCATGATCTCTTCCTTTCCGCACATCTTTATTCATAGGAACTTCCAATTTCTAGTTCCTTGTTCATATACAACCACCTCATATTCCATATGAGGATATATTATGTTGATTTCATCTGTCAGTGCACTGTGAGAGATCCTCCTCCATAGATCATACTTCTAAATATAGAAGTCTATTACCTGCAACCATATGACATGACTTCACAGCATCCAGTGTCAGAATATAAATATATATACCTCATACCTTTTTCTTTTGAGTCATCCTGTAGCAGTTTTACTAGAATGAGGAACTTCATTATATTGACCTGCTTCATCAATATGTCATCACATCCTAATCCCAGAATTCTGTAGTGTAGAATTCTTTGATGGAACCTTTCTGCTTTCTTTCTAACCGGTGAATTCATAGAGAATTCCATTAGAAAATGTCAGCACCTGATTCCATGATGACCCTTGATCTTGATGACTGCCTTCCATCAGTATTGTTATCAGTGAGGTTTTCCAGGAGCTGATTCACCAAGAGCTCCTACCATGCTTCTATCATGATGCTATTAATATACATTGCTTCCTATCATACTAACCAATAGAAATCACTTAAAGAAGAAGATGATCTCAATCATAATAGAGATCCCTCGCTTCTTCTTTCTTAGATTTCTTTGCATGAGGTTCTTCCCTTATATTTGTGACATGGGCTTTTTCCTTTTTCCACTTGTCCTTTCCAGATTTAGGACATTCTCTTTTATAATGCCCAAGTTCATTACATCCAAAGCATCGTACTATGTCCACATTTCTTCTTTTATTCTGACGACCAAATTTTCTGAATCTTCCTTTCTTCCTGGATATGGCTTCAAAGGCTTGATTCCCTTCACTTGATCCTGTATCAGCTTTTGCTTTCAATCTTGTTTCCTCTATTTTACATAGAGACCATAAATAATGGAATGGTGTTGCTTCTTTCTTCCCGTATAAACTTGAAGTGAAGTTTCCCCATTCTTCGGGTAGAGCATTCATCACCACTATAGTCATTTCAGTGTCAGACATTACTTCTCCTAGTTCCTGTAGTTGGTCTCTTATTTCAGAAATCCTCATAAAGTACGAAGTGATTCCTTCTTCTCTTGACAATTTCATTTTGTATAGTTCTTGTCTCAGAGAGATTGCTTCTCTTGCAGTACTCACAGAGAAGAGCTCCAGCAGTTTTTCATATATTTCTTTAGCAGACTTTAGTTTTGATACATAAGTATTGAGTGAGTCCTTAATGAATTCTATGAGAATCCTTTGGGCTCTGATTTCTCCTTTCATGTACTTGGCATGAGGTGGAGCATCTTCTTTTGAGGGTTGAATTGTAGATCCTTCGATGTAATCCATAACTTCATCTTCAATAAAATTCAAATCTGTCCTCTTCTTCCATGCACTAAAGTTTGATGACCCAACCAATTTGTTGCTCTCTTTACAATAAGTCATCTTGATAGATTTAAGTAAGGTCATAGATACTTACTTGAGTAGAGTGAGTTGGAGCTTCCTTGATGATGATGAAGATGAAGTCAAGAGCTTCTTCTAGGATTGAAATCTCCAATGTAGGTGTTCTTGGATCCTTGATGATAAAAGATATCTTCAAAAGATGATGTTTCTTCCAAGAATATTTTTGAATATAAATCTTTGATGACAAAGATTATGTTCTTGATGAGTTGATCCTTTGAATGAGATGAAGATCTTTCATGAAAATAGCTTGAGAGTCTTCCTTGCAAATTGATTTGACTTTTCACCCAAACTTTGATCTTTGCTTTCTGGAGTGTCTTCTTGTCAAGTAGCCCTTGTGTTCAACACCTTAGCTTTGATACCATGTTGAGAATTTAGAGGGCTGGTTATTAATTCAAATTGTCTTCTTGATAATTACTTGTGAGCTTACTTGAGTTACTTATGTCTTCTCTTCTTTAGCTTATTTAGTCTTTCATCAAGTCAATTATCAAAATACACGAGACACAAAATTAGGCTCCCAGAGCCAGGGCAAAACCTCTCCCTCTTGTAGAGGAAAACCCTAGAGAAATTCTTCTTATAGATCTTCAAATAACAAGTACCATGACCAAGACACAGACCCTTGACCTATGAATGCCTCCAAGACCTTGTCATTGCTTCTTTGTTTGCCTCCAACGCTGATCCTTCTTTTCTGCACCAACTTGCACTGATTTGCACCAACACTAGAATCTTTCACTTTGCATAATTATGAAGCTCCTTCACTTGCTATGAAATTCTTCTTCTTTATGCATTGTAGAACAGGAAGGTAAATCACAGATTTACCTTCCTTTCTTTCTCGTACTGTAGCCTTTACTTCCTTGCTTAATATCACTAAGAATCATCCAAATTTCCTTCGTTAGAACAATCCAAATATCTCTGGTATATCGACAATGTTGTTCCAGAACTATCCGCACTCCTGTTATGGCATTTATCACAATTTCTCGCTATATATATGTATACTTACTTCAGACTAGTCCACATTTCTTTTTTCTTGTGATATGATCCGAATCTATTTCATAATTTACTCTTTCCTGAAGTCTGCACTTAACCACTTGACCGCAATTCCTTCATACACATCCACTGCTTCAATATGCTTCACAAAAATAGATCCGCACTGCCTTCAACTCGCCTTTATAGCAGACCCTATCATGCTGTAACTATCATAGAGAAATCCGCACTTTAACCTTCCTGAAATACGCACCTTAACCACTGCAAAACCTCAGAGAAAATCCACACTTTTTCAGTGTCTTCTGCGCAGCATATGCAGGGGTACATATAGTTGTTCCTGCCAATTAATAAGCTGACCTATGTCACTGTTTGTAGGCCGACTCGACTTTACTTGCTGTTTGAAGGCCGACTTGGAGAGCATAATTTCTAGCGTTAATGAGGTGAGGATGAAGGCTGTCGTTAGCCATTCGTTCAAGGATTTATGACAAGGTGTTGGAGCATATATATTGATGACTAGACTCTTTGTATACATGACACTTAATTATACTTGTAACCAGAAGACAACCCCAATAGACATCAAGAAGAATTTTATTGACCTATAATAAAAATCTTGCTCGTGAAACCCATTAAGCAAGGACAACAAGGATATATTTTATTATTTTTGTCTTCTATTTTACATAAATACATAATTGCATAGTCAATATGAAGACCGATCCTAGTTACACTTTTCAACACAAAGGAGTTCAATAATTGACACCACCAACACTAGGGTACATATAGGGCTTGGTGCTCTTGATTAAATGCCAATCACATACCCTCATACATGATATAATCAAATGAAATGCCACAATCCCATTGATCTGAATTCTTGAGAATTGTTAAGTCTGTTGAATTTAGAATAGGGTATGATATTCTATTTTCTCCACATGAAGTCCGATGAGGTTGGAACCACTCTCAAACATCCTGAGTCATTTCATGGTAATATTAAAAATTTAAGTAAAATGATACTTTTACTTTAAGAATTTAACATTACCATGAGGGAGCATCTAGGAAGCATCATGGAAAAAAATATTTAGAACCCTGTGTAACCGCCCATCTCCCTTTAAATCCAGTTGGGATCCATACAGAAACGACCTTGATCCGTACAGATCCGACCTGGAAACGCCACGTTTCCGTATGCCGATCCGTCGTACAAAACGCAGTTCTGGCGTACGGAAACATGGATTGGGGCTAGACGTTTCCGAAATGGTAGGAACCGTATTGCCAAGCCCGATTCATGTTTTCGTTTTTCGGAAATGCGGTTCGTACGGTAGATCGCCAGCGTTTCCGTACGAGACGCGGATTGGGGGTTGGAGCCGGGGGGGGGGGAGGGACGTTTCTTGCAACACTGGTCATGATGCTTCAGATTTATCTTCTAGGTTGGAGGATGAATTTGCTTGCTTATTAGGATAAACTTCACTTGGCGTCTGGTATATAGATAATGGAGCTTCAACTCATATGACAGGAGTTAGAGAATATTTCTCTAGCTACCAGGAGGAGTAGATGGACTTCCAGATCACTATGGGCAACAAAACTAAATGTACTCCTGTAGGGAGGCACCATAGAGTTTCATAGGGAGTCAGGAGCTAGCACCAACACTACAAATGTATAGCATGTGCCTGGATTGGGTATGAACCTAATTTCAGTATCCCAGTTGCAGGACAAGGGATATGATGTCCACTTCGTAGGGAAGAAAGTGTATGTCAAACACTCAGGCTGGAAGAAGGTAAAACAAATTGGAGCTAGATGCAATAGGTTATACATGTTGCAACTCGACTCTCTAATGACACTAATAGGCAGTGACAGTAGTAGTGGGAAGGAGCTGAATGAATTATGGCATAGGAGGATGGGACATTTACACCATGGAGCACTCAAGATGCTTAGGGAAACTGTAATAGTGGTTCCAGTTCTTAGTACGGAGCACGATGATGTATCCAGAGGATGCATACTTGGGAAGTACGCGTAGGAAACATTCCCTAAAAGTGGTAGTGGAGTAGATGGCGTGTTAGGACTGATGCATTAAGATATTTGTGGCCCTATGTCCACTAGAGCTCTTAGTGGTGGCGAATACTTCGTCACCTTTGTTGATGACCATTCCAGAAAGACCTGGATCTATTTCTTAAAGACCAAAGATGAGGTCTTTGATCGGTTAAAAGAGTTTAAAGCACTCGTAGAGAAAGAAACAGGGAAGAAGATCAAGGTGCTTCGCTCAGATAATGGTGGAGAATACATTGATAAAGATTTCACAGAGTTCTGCGCGAAGGAAGGCATCAAAAGAGAATGGACAACTCCCTATAGCCCTTAGTAGAATGGAGTAGCGGAGCGGAAAAACAAAACAATAGTTGGGGTTGCAAAGGCTATGTTGTTTGATCAGGATTATGGGTAGAGGCATGTAACACAACAGTGTACATTCAAAACATTACTCCTCATAGAGCATTGGGGAAGAAAATGCCAGAGGGAGTCTTCACAGGAAAGAACCTTGAAGTAAGTCACTTGAGGATTTTTGGGAGTGTGGCTTACTGCCACGTGCTAGATGAATTACACAACAAATTGGATCAAACTGCAGAGAAGGGGTTCCTCGTCGGGTATAGTGAGACCTCAAAGGTATACAGGATCTACATTCCTAGCAGTAGGAAGATTGTAGTGAGACAAGACATAAAGTTCATGGAGGATGGAGCTTTTAGGAGATCTCGAGAGATGCCTGCAGGTGATCAGAATCAGTCAACAAAAGTTCTGTTAGTCCAACAACAAGGGTAGCCAGTGGGACTAGCAGGGGGACAATCTTAGGGATCAAGTACAATGACCAGTACCAATATTTCCTCAGGGGTAGGAGATCTGGGGGGTTCTCAGCAGACAGAGCAATAGGGACAGGAGGAGGAACCGATTGAACCTCCCACCACAAGTGGTAGAGCCAGCAGGGAAGTTCGTCAGACGTTGAGAGATGCCGAGGAGTTTATCAGAACTCCTAGGTCGGACAAGAGACAATGCAAGTAACCTGACAGATATCAAGCTTTGATAGCTTAGGTTGCAGAACACTCCAGCTTTCAGGAAGCCGCACAGTATCAGGTGTGGGTGGATGCCATGGTAGAAGAGTATAGTTTTATCATGACAAATGATGTTTGGGAGGTAATGCCGAGGCCATAATACAGATCAGTTGTAGGTTCTAGATGGATCTACACGATCAAGTACGTTGCAGATGGCAGTGTAGAGAAGTACAAGGCTAGGTTTGTGGCAAAGGGGTATGCACAGAAAGAAGGAATAGACTATAAGTAGACCTTCGCCCCAGTTTCTAGATATACATTTATCAGATCTGTTATATCCCTAGCAACTCTTATATCCCTAACAGTTCAGATGTGATGGGAGATTCACCAGATGGACATCAAGACAACATTATTGAACGGGGTGGTAGAAGAAGAGGTGTATATAGAATAACCAGAAGGCTTTGAAAGTCATGAGAAGCGCACTCATGTGTCCAGATTGAAGAAAACCCTATACGGGCTCAAGTAGGCTCCCAGGGTGTGGTATGGTCGGATTGATAGTTACTTGCAACAATTGGGATTCGTCAAGAGTGATGCAGATCCCAACCTCTACTATTTAATGGTAGAAGGTGAGTCACTCATTTTGGTTTTATATGTGGATGATCTCTTTATGACAGGATCATCAGGGCTCATAAAAGACTGCAAGAGGAACCTTGCAGTATAATTCGACATGAAGGATATGGGGTTGATACACTATTTTCTAGGATTGGAAGTATGGCAGAAGAATGGGGAGATCTTCCTTGGGCAAGGGAGATATGCTACATATATTATGAAGAGGTTCAGTATGTAGGATTGCTGATCCATGACTACGCCCATGATCACCAGTTAGAAGAAGATAGATTCATCAGGGGACAAGGAAGTCGACCCCACCTTGTATAGACAACTCATTGGGTCTCTCATGTATCTAGTCAACACTAGGCCAGACATTTGTTTCACTGTCAATACCCTTAGTCAGTTCATGGTAGAGCCATAAAGGGTACATTGGGCAGAAACAAGGCACATTCTGAGGTATGTGCACGGAACAATTGGGTATGGGTTAAAATATACTGGAGGAGATGACGTCAAATTATGTGGTTTCACAAATGCAGATTGGGCAGGCAGTTCAGCGGACAGGAAAAGTACCTTCAGGTAATGCTTCAGTTTGGATCAGGGATGGTTTCTTGGTGTAGCAGGAAGCAGAAGTCAGTGGCATTGAGCTCAGCAGAAGCAGAATATATGGCAACCAACATAGCTACGTGCGAAGCTATATGGCTTAGGAAGCTGCTTGTGAGCTTGTTTAGGCAAAGGATGGGAGTGACTAGTGTCTACTGTGATAATCAGAGTTGCATAAAGATCTCTGAGAATCCTGTGTTTCATGACAAGTCAAAGCACATAGATATCAAATGTCATTTCATCACAGATTGTGTCAGCGTGTGGCAGTCCAGCTGCAGTATGTTCCCACAGGAGATCAAGTTGCAGACATACTGACGAAAGCTCTAGGGAGAGCTAAGTTCATCTAGTTCAGGGAATAGATGGGTATGGTGGAGAACCCGTTTTAGTAGCAGGGACTAGGTACTTTGGATGTTTCTCAGTTGCAGCAACAACATATGAGAGGGAGTTGCAGTGATGGCAACAGTGTTGTTGGGTCAACAACAACACAGATGCAACACATATCAGAGTTGTGTAATGGTTGGTGGGCAACAGTAGCCAGACATCAATAGCGTGACAGGAGATGATGTAGAGACAGGGTGTTGTTTCAGTGGGTTGCAACATTAGAACACATTCCTTACTAAGAGGGTAGTGTTAGTTTTTGTAGCATCGAATGTGTTCTAGCCATGAGATTTGTTGGAGAGGCTAGAATTCATGTATTCTCCAATACCCAGAAATCATTTATGGAATTTCCACCTAGAGATGACTTAATTATATTTATTAGTCAGTTTTTAATATTTCCTAAGTCTAAAATTAGGGAATATGATTAATTAATCAGTATTCATTAAGTTATGGTGTGAATGTTCTAGAAACTCACACAGATCGACGGGGCAATAATCTGGGCACCGATTATGTTTTAATCTTGGCCGTTGGTGCTCCAGAAATCGATGGGTAGATGGAGAACACACTAGTGCAGTTACTTAGTTGCCTAGGTAGATCTATTTTCTTAGTGGCTGTGATTGAGTAGAGGAGATAGAGCCAGAGGGTGAGTAGCAGGTGAGAGAGAGGGTAGCAACAAAAGTTCAAGAGGTAGATTTCTAAATTCAGGAAGAGGCATAGAGAGGAAGAGCGTAGTTCACTAGAGCTTTGCGCAATCACTGTGTAGAGAGTGACGCAGAGGCACCAACGTATGGTAGAGGGTACATCTTGGGGTCAGGAAGTCGCTGTGGAAAGTGTGAAATTTGTCACAAAATTTCTCTCAGTATTTTCCTCTGTTTAAATTGCCAGAATTCTTGTACTTAGATTTGCTGCTGAAGATTAATAAGAAAACCCTCATGTGTGTGTTAGAATTGATCTATTTCCAACATTTTAGTTTCCGCAATAATTTATTGTGAAAATTGCAGTAGTAAATTTATTCGATATTTGCTGTAGCAAATAAACTGCATAATCGAATTGGCATTTAGAAAATATTTTTCTGTTATTGCAATAGATGAAATTTTCATAGTTACAAGTTGGCCTAAAGGAGGGAATTTGACCCCTTGAGAAGGCTATATAAAGAAGTGGTTCGACCTCATTTAGAACTCACTCACTCACAAGTTCGATCTCAAGGAGGAATTTCGATCTATAGCTGAGAAGCAAGAAGAAAAGAAGAGCGAAGGTCTAGGAGGTTAAAAGAGGGAATTCATGTGCGATTGCAGGAGTTTGCGATTACAAGAATTCTGGTGCGATTGTAGGAATTCACGATTACAAGAATTCAGGGGTGATTGTAGGAATTTCCGATTATAGGAATTCAGGTGCGATTGCAGGAATTCACGATTACAAGAATTCGGGTGCGACTGTAGGAATTCACGATTACAGGAATTCAGGTGCAATTGCAGGAGCTCACGTTTATAGGAATTCAGGTGTGATTGCAGGAATTCGTGATTACAGGAATTCAGGTGAAATTACAGGAATTTGTGATTACAAGAATTCACGTATAACTACAGGAGACCGAAGTTGCAAGTTGAAGTTGGTTGATGCAGAATGAAGGAAATATTTGTTGAAGGGTTGATTTGGAACTTGGAGAAGGACTTGGTCTAGGGTTTGGGTCTTTGTGTCTCAATTGAAGCATATTCTATAAGAAGAGAAGAGTTTTTCGGGATTTCTCGGGTTTTGACCTGGCTTGGAGCCTAATTTCTGTGTGCACTTTGTTTATTTTGCTCTTGATATTTGTTTGATGAAGAGCTAATAAAGAAACACAAGAAGAATAATAAAGTTCACAAGCAAGTATTCAGGTTAAGGAAAATTGAATTAATAAGCTACCACTTTGTATTTTCCAACATGGTATCAGAGCTAAGGTGAACGAGGAAGGCAGTTGGAAGGACACTATAAGGAATTACTTGTCAAGGGGAAGGAAAAAGGAAACTCTGAAGGAAAGCTTGAAGAAGAAGACTTCAAGAAGGATTGTCTATTGAAGAATCTGGTTAAAGACTCATTGGTAGAAGACCTATTAATCTAGAAGGAGGGTTTCTACATTGAAGAAGATCAAGACTACATCAAAGGAAAATGAAGGTTGTTGATCTCACTTGAAAGAAGATCTATTTGGAAGGCATCTTTGAAGGAAGCATCAAAGGATCTTGGAAGTTGTTGTTGAAGGAATCCTAGGGGACATCTTTCAAGGACATTATTGAAGACTCTCCAAAGATCTTGAAAGCATCAAGAAGGTTGGAGACATCATCAAGGAGAATCTTGGTTATCGAGTAAGTATCATATTATTACATCAAGTCTGAATGTACAAGTCATATGGGTTCTTTTTGCAAGGAGAGCAATAAGCTCGTTGGAGCATCAAATTATCTAGCATGGAATAAAAGGGTTGACCTTATACTCACAGAACAAGAATTAATGGAGTATGTTATTGGGAAAAATACTGAACCTAGCAAAGACAAGACACAAGAACTAGCAAAGTAAAAGAAAGGGGAAGTAAGGGCTCAAAGGATCATAGTCAAATCCATTAAAGATTCTCTTGTTCCATTTGTTGCAAACTTGAAATCTTGCAAGGCTATGTATGACTGTTGACAAGCTAGTGAACTTGTACTGTGTAAGTACATCTGGGCAAAAGATGTCTTTGCGGAATAAGTTATATAGAATGAAGAAATCAAAGGATGAGGATATGGAATCCTTCTCATGAAAGTCTCTCAGCTAAGAGACCATCTGCGAGGACTTGGGGAATCGATTTCTGATTCAGAAGTGACCATCTATGTACTAAATGCATTGCCAACTGAATGGAGCAACTTTCCAACAAACATGTACTCCAAGAAAGATTCAACTCTCTTTGATGAGTTGTGGGCTCAATGCATTCTGGAAGAATCAAGGATCAAGGCCAAAGATGAAATTGGGTCAGATGAGCAGTCTCAAGCCTTTCTAGCCTGAGCCAAGAAGCGAAGGAAGGGAAAGTTTGGAAAGTTAAATGCTTTAAGTGCAATGAGTTTGGAAACTTTAAGAGGGACTGTCTAGGTCAGCAGGACAACAAAAGGAAGGAAAGAAGTGAGGCTCACATAACTGAAGAAACAGGAGAACGGGAGAAGAAGCCGAAGAAGGAAGAAGTGAAGGATATTTACTATTAAAGAAGACGCTTTGTTTGGTAGGTTCTTTATATGTTTTTTCCTTTAGATAGTATGGTTATGTATAACATCATAGAGATAAGCATATGATAATAAAATGTCTAGAATTTACATGATTAAGTTGCTTTGTAGAGATCATCTTGATAGATGGACAGATAGACCATTTTTGCATAATGTTCATCGAGGTATTATCTAACATTATGTTAGAAGTTGTCATCCTGCTTAGTTTCAGCCTTCAGGAAGGACCATCATTTTGGAAGGTCCTTAGGAAAAGCATCATGACAAGGTTAGTGGAAATTCCATGTAATGTGGAATCAATACTGTTAAAGGGATGAAAGAATGCAATGGGTCAGGTTAGGCTGACTTTAGGACATATTGCTAGATGATCAGGTGAAAGCATAGGAATGCATGCTGGATATAAAACTTTGGATAAGATTCATATAGAATCTTGTGAAGAGAAAGTTGGTCATAAAATATGTTTGAGTATATAATATGATGGTTGAAAAAGAAGAATTTGACTTACACTAGGATAAACATAGAATTAAGACTTTCACTAGAATATACAACATTGATTAACATCTAATATAATCTCTAGAAGACAAGTTCAAACTTGGTAGTCAAGTTTGATCGGTACTCTCATGCATGAAGGAAGAGTCATATGGAAATGGACCATGAGGATGTTTATGGAACAAGAAGGTCATCATGATGAGGTAAGTCTAACTTTAATTATTGTTTGGTTATCTAGTTAACATATTATTTTTCTACCTGGAAGTATTGTGCAGGAATACATGATGACAATTGAGGCAAGTTCAACTGTGTGAATGGAAAATGTATGAAGAATGTTGAGGAAAGCTCAATATTTGATACATGGCAATTATGAAGTCAAGATATGACCATCACAGGATTGGAAGGTAGTAGTGCGAGAAGATAACCTAAAGGCCAAGGAGATCACTTTCATAGGGAACTCATGATCAACTTAAAGTGTGGGAAGGATCAATGAAATCCCTTCATATCAAAGATGAAAGTGATGAGTAAGAGAGATGACTTGTATCCTGTCACAAGATCAAAGTGTGGAGATGGCTCCATGATACCTTGAAAGAAAGGCAAGCTTGATGCAAGAGATGCGAAGGAAAGAGGGATCCATGTAGCTCCAGAGTTCAAGTAGCTGATACTCTTATGAAGACAAGCTATAAGACTTGTGGTGATGACTTCCCAAATAGAAAGAAAGTCGAGAATCTCCTCTAGATTTGAGAGGGAGTAAGGTAGTCTCCTTGAATAGGAGCAAGGATCTATTCTCTGATTACAAAGAGAATAAGGATGTCCTCTTTGGTTGAGAGGGAGTGATGTTGGACATATCATGTGTTGAGAAATCAATGCTCACAGGAATTAGGGTTTGATTTCTCTTTCTTGATAATTACTTGTGAATTATGTTGGCTTCTTTTACTTCTTTATTAGTTTATCTTTCATCAAACAATTACCAAATTATATGTATATGAAGAGCACAAGAACAAGAGATACGAGATGTAGGCAGTGAACTAGGGCAAAACCCCTATAAGGGGAAAACCCAGTCAAACTCTTCTTTCAGTAGATTCAAATCAAGATGAGACTTTTCAAGACCTCTTAAACCTAGAGAAAGACCTCCTCCAACCACCAAGTCAACCCTTCCCTTCAATAGATGATTCTTGTCAAAGTCTCCAAGTAACAACTTCTCAACAACAACTTCAATCCAGAATTTCGACTTCTTAGCAACAGAACTTTGACCCCCAACGATAGAATCTCGGATCTGCAGTAGACACAAAATTTCGGCCCCAACAACTGTCTAGAAACTTCGCACGTGTGAGAGATAGATAGTCCATAAACTCGAATTAGATCCTCCCAACAAATTTTATCCTTCTCCATCTACTTCACTCTCTTTTTTGCCTCTCATCCTTGAAGATCGAACTTGTTGAGTGAATGCTCCAAATATGTCGAACTGCCTCTCTATATATAGTCTTTATGCTGGGTTGAATTGCCCTAATGTAGGCCGACTTCATGGGGATATGACCAACTTGGTGTGGAGGTGACAAATAACCTTTTTGACTCAAAAATAATTCTTTTTACATTATACAAAAGCCTAAGAAGGGTCTAATAAAAATTACATTAACTCTAATGACTTAAGACAACCTAGAAACCTTCAATGGAGGCTTTGACCTAGAAAACATCGACCCAAGTATGAAACCCATGCTTTAATAAGTAATTTTTCTTTAATAATAATTTTTCTTTTGACAAGGACAATTAAGAAGACCGACACTAATTACATTCTTCAACACTCTCTCATAACTAGGGAGGTATTCATAATTGCATACATATAAGAATACATGCAGGATCTCAAAATGAAATGAACTACGAAGAGTTCTAGCACATTCAATGCTTCAGATTAGATACCCGACCAAGGTATTCTAATCGGGCGAGACAAAGATGGATGCAAACTTTAGACACTCTAGGTACCATCAGGCTTTTAAGCTCTACCATCAACCTATGGATCTAGGTGCGTATCCAAGGTCAGAGCTCCATGACCAACACCACCGTCCCTACTTCGGTATATAGACATCAACACATAGGTCGACCAAATATCCTCCCAAGAATCTTTCCATAAGATGCTTCATCTCAACATATCAACTAAATCTGCAACATCAACCAACCCAAGCATGCTTCTAAAATATTCAAATTTCTTATTCGGAAGAGATTTCGTCAACACATTAGCTACCTGTTCATCTGTCGAGATATATTGTAGCTTCACGACACCATCTTGTACCAAACTCTTGATGTAGTGATACTTGTTATTGATATGCTTCGTCCTTGCATGGAATACAGGGTCTTCAGACATCTTGATGCTGCTTTGATTATCACAAATTATCATTGTAGGATGTAAAGGCTTTCCAAACAAATCTGACAAGAGTTTTCTTAACCGAACAACTTCCTTTCCTACTTCACATGCAACAACATATTCTGCTTTAGCACTACTTAACGCAACAAGATCTTGTTTTCTACTCATCCATGAAATCATTGCAGATCCCAAACTGAAACATCCATCGGTAGTGCTTCTTCCATTAGTCTCACTGCCACTCTAATCGAAATCTGTAAAACTTTTAGCTTGACTTCCTTTCCATCATACTTCAGACAATGATGTATTGTGACACATAGGTATCTCAAATATGCTTGGAAACTATCAAATGGTCATGACGAGGTTCCAACTGAAATTAACTAAAAACATTTGTAGCAAAACATATAATAGGTCTCGTATTCACCAAGTACATCAAAGAAACCACCAACTTACGATAGCTGATAGGATCAACGAGATTAGAGTCAGAGTTTCTCAATTTCTTAAGATTAGTGGTCATAGGAGTAGTCATAGGCTTGGAATCCATCATACCGAATTTCTGCAACATATTGATTATGTATTTACTTTGACCCAGATAAATTTCACTGGGTTTATGCCATACTTCCAAGCCCAAGTAATAATGCACGAGTCCCAGATCTTTCATTTTGAATTAAGCTGACAACATTTTCTTGCATTCTAGTATTTTGCGCTCCACACCTGTAATAAACAAATCATCCACATATAGTGGTATAATGACTGGTTCATTCTTCACCACCTTAATGTAGAGGTTTGCATCGACATAACTTTTGACGAACCCAATTCTTAAGAGATATGCATCCATCCTTGCATACCATGCCCTAGGAGCTTGCTTCAATCCATAGAGGGGTTTCTTGCGTCTTCAAACATGTCTATCTCTGGGCTTTATTTCAAAGCCTTCAGGTTGTTCAATCTATACTTCTTCATCAATGGTTCCATTTAGAAATGCCTTTTTGACATCCATTTGATGGATATTCCATCCCATAGTAGCAACTAGCGAAACCAAAGATCTTATAGTAGTATACCTAGTAGTAGGGGCAAAGGTTTCTTCATAGTCTATACCTTCCTTTTGTGAGAAACCCCTTGCAACGAATCTAACTTTGTCTTTGTCTATGTCTATGCTTCCATCAACATGTTTGATTTTGTAAATGCATTGAAAACCGATTTGTCACTTGGTCTAGGAACGATTTCCTAGACCCCATTCTTCATGATGGATTAATATTCTTCTTGCATTGCCTTCTTCCATTCTTCTTGATGAGCAACTTCCTCAAATGTAATTGGTTTAGCTTCTATTATTTTTTTCATGTACGCAACGTATCCTGAATATCTCTTTGGTCTTTTGCTTTCTCTAAAAGTTCCTTTAGTAGGTCCATGTCCTTCGGCATCTTCAAGTGTAGCTTTTAACCAATTTGGCCTCTTCTTTGTTCTGGGAATGATCATAGGTTGAATAGGCTCAATTGGTCCTTCTTCTTCTTCTTGGTTTGTAGTTGTCTTGTCACGATGCTGTTCATTTTCAAATAGTGGTACATCTTCATCGTCGGATTCGATTAGTATATCCTTGGAACTTTTGTAGGCATGATTTTCATCAAATATAACATTCCGGCTAGCTTCAATTTGTCTTCCTTCCTTGATGTAGATGCTGGTAGAATCTAATTTCTTTCCCTTGTCTTTTGGAACATGGATGTATGCGAGACACCCAAAGATTCGAAGATGGTCTACACATGGCTTCTTCCTTGTGAACACTTCTTCCAGTGTCATATTATCAAGGATTCTATCAGGACTTCTATTTTGTATATATAATGTTGTCATTGCTACTTCTCCCCATAGAAACTTTGGTTGTTCCTGATCAAATATCATAGTTTGTATACATTTTTCAATTGTTCTTTTTTTCCTTTTTATTGGGGATGCCCTTTACCATGTGACTAAGTGAGGGTATTATCTCTTAATTAAGGCCTTACCATGAAGCTGTGCCCCGACTTTGGGGTATATTTGGAGGAAAAAACTCAATTAATTATTAAGTCCTCGTAAGGAGATGATAATTAACCAAGTGAAAAAAACCTCCTAGAGTAATACTCACTTGATGATAAGGTCGTAGGCTACACAGACCTGTTACATGACTCGACTCCTCATACTAATATCACTTTTACATTGTCCTTGCAGGGATTGTGGAATTTGAGTACAACATAAAATGATAAGAAGAAGAAGTAGAGTTGAAAAACTCTGGTAGGATGATGATCTCTGATGGTACAAACAACCTTTGGTACATCCTTGGGCATGTAGTATTCAGATAATCCTCAGGTGCCACTCCAGTGGTCAACATTTGGCTCCATATGGGGATGCATGCTAGCTAGGAAGTGTGTGTGCAAGAACCTAGAATCTGCATCCCCACCAACAAAAGACATATATCAACAATATCCATTCAAAATATCATCATATGAAATCAAGTACAGAAATGAAGAAATGGAAATTTATTGTAGGAGCATAAATGAGAATTTTCATGAAATGAAACTACTTAACCAAAATGACAAGGGATAAGGTTAGAAATATGATACAAAAAGATGCCCCATGGCATCAGTCTTCAGATGTCCTCAACGAAGTTCATGCTGAGAACCTGCTTACTTTCAAGCAAATCCATGGGCTGCATTTCTGATGTGCCCTGTCTAATTCTGAATATCTTATTACTTTGATCTGTCCTAACACTGTGTTGCATATGGCCATCAAATTTACGAAATCCTTTCCGCTTTTTTATTTTCTTCTTAATAGACCGAGATGCTGATGTTGATGCGATCAAAGTAGACCTTTTTGCCCAATCTTGAAGATGCTTAGATGGAAAAGTTTTGGTATCCAATACTTCTTTGACTTGCCTTTATCCATTCTGCATCTGTTCTGACATGGGTGATGGATCAATCTCATAAGTATTAACCTTATTTTCTCAGTTTCCTTTCTATCTAGGTCATCTTCAATCAACAATTTTTCAATGGAATAAATGACCTCCTCATAATAAGATGAAACTTTGCTTCAATGGATTGGGAGGCTTATGATTTGTTTTTTTGGTTTTTTTCCCATTCGTCATCTGTCCTAAGTTGGAATTTCTATACCTGTAATCTTTTCATTTCCTCCAACCTATTCTTAGAAGTGATTTGATTAACCTTCATAACACTTATCTCCTTGGCATGATTTGTTTCCATGGTGTTAATTAATTGTAATTGTTTTTCTTCCATGGCGAGCAACATGTTTTGAAGAGCGGCCACTTGATTAGAATGATTAACCTCCATGGTACTCATTTCCTTTGCATGATCTGCTATTAATCTTGTTTGATTGAGTTCCATGTTTTTAATGAGTTGAGCTTGGTTGAGTTATCCTTAATCATTTGAGTCAAATCCTTGATGGGATTCTTATCATTTTCATTTGCTTGAGTTTTCGCTTTGATCTTTCTTTTGTCTCCATATTTTTCTTCAAAGACGTCAATGATCGATTCTAGAGAGTCAAAACTGTTAGCAGGTAAGTCTGTGAACGAATCCATTGCATCGCCATCTAATGAAAAGATGAAAAGTCTCATTTTAACGTCCTCATGTGAATATCATGGCACCATTTTCTCACACAAAGGTGGAAATTCCCAAGGTGAGGTTTAGTACCGATGGCATTGTTACCTAGAAAACTAGGCAACTCATTAATAGCCTTAATGGCTTCATCCAGATTAAAATTTGTATAGCCTAGAATGTTAGTAAAATCACAAGGGGCGAGCAAATCATTATTGATGTCATGCTCACTTGACCCTGAAAGAGAAAATGGATACCAGAGAGAGGCTCTTGTCCAAGATTAGCAAGAAGTCTACAAGAAGAAGGCTTCAAGCAAAAATCCTTGCAAAAATGACGTTGCCACTTGAACAAGAATCTAACTCTAAAATCCAACATGCAAAAACCAAAAGTTAGTCGTATTCCAGGGGCATGAGGACTTGTCCTTGGCAACAACGCCAAAAATGTTTTCTTTCCGCCTGTCATACACACCTAAGTTAGTGAGAAAAGCCCTTAACTCCACAAGGTGTGGTTGGTGGCAAGAACTAAGAGAAGGGGCTGTCACCTATTCCCAACTCTCTCCGTTTAAGATATCTCCTAGGTTATTAGCTAAGTGGGGTGGTCTTGAATGAAAAGTTATATGATACGAGTCTCTAGGAGAAAGGTTAATTTCGATTACTAGTCAAAAAATAACTTGTTTCCAAGAATTAAATACACATATGAATAAATGAGCCAATTTCAATGACATATTCAAATTATAGACCAGTGACTTCAAGTAAATAACAATAGCTTGCTTAAAAATGAAATCAAGATACAATGATAAACAAACCTGCAAAATCAAATGTTAGACCAAGATGAGCATATACACATCAATTGCAACTATAAATGGAAAAATTACTTGGAAGTAAATGCCCAATTGATAAGATAATGACATCAATTACTCATGAGCTTAAATAATCATCAAAGCAACAAATATATGAAAAAACTTTGAAATAGGGTTGCACCAATGAAAAAATTTCCAAGTACGAGAAACCTAAATTTTGCAAAAGTAAAAGAATTAACAATACTTGCATAATAAATGCCTCTTCAAATAAGGTGATATAAACAAGACTCAAATAAATCCAAGATAGCATAAATAGGAAAAATGTGTTTGCAAGTAAAGTAAATATGTGATGTGGATGTGCTTTTGGTTTATTTTATTAATTGCATCCTAAAGCAAAATTTCAATTGAACTCCAATCCTCAGGCCTCACCCTCGCCCAAAAATTCAGATCTCACAGAGGAGTGAATAGAGGTGAAGGGCCCCTACAGTCTCTACAACCAACTAAAGTTGGAGGTTAATTTTAGTGATGCTTGAAAATGGGCCTAAATAAGATGCATGCAAGATTTCCCAAAGTAGATTGCAATACTTGAAAGTGAATTGAAATAAAATTGATGCCCACAATAACTTTGAAAAAGAAACTTTAGCTTGAGAAAATGAAAGACAATTTTCTTGATATGAAAGTAAGTGGTTGCTTTGAAAGATAACTTGTCCAATATACAACGTTTCAATATACCTAAAATGGAAATGTGACACAACAATAAAACATGAATTATTTAGAGAAGTGCCAAGCTAAATGTATCAAGTTAAGAGATGTTTTCATAAAAATAAATTGCTATGAAATGAAATGTAACTTGTGACTTGAAGCAATTAATGTAAATGGTGAAGCGAATTGTAGTGAACTTTGGGAAAGAGAATGTGATGTGTAGTTATGTTAATCTTGAACTTAAAGCATGCATAAGATGTGAGCAAAAATGGAAATGTCAAAACTAGCAATCAATCTACTTACAATCTCTCTCACTAAATGGAGAGATAGGATGCCAATGGTTAGAACCCACGCTCCCACAAAAGACATAAATTTTTATTATTATGGTTTACAATGAGGTTAATGGCTCTTTGAGAGCTACCCAAGGAATTGATGGAAGTACAATATGACGTTTTGAGACCACAAGGAAGAGCCTCAAGAGAGATGAAGATGGTGCTACAATTAGGATATACAAGCTCCAGAAGTGATACACGACCTAACCTCTTTCGCAAGCCTTCCTAATGCCCACGACCTCCTTGAAAATGGAATTTGAAGCTTGAGAGAACCTACAACAAAAATGTTAGGGCTGCAAAACTAAAACCAAAGTTAGTGTGAAAAAGAGCATGCAAAATGAGTGATAACGTTACAATATAATATACAAAAAAGAAATCTAGTGATGGGAAAAGACCCCATCACTTGTCTTGCTTATAAGGAGCTCTTGATTAGCTAGATAAGAAATGAAAGCACAAGAGTTTATGTGATAAATTTGATTGAAATATTGACCTATGCAGAAACTATGTCAAAAGGGACCCTGCAAAACAAAACACTTTCAAAAGATAAGCTTATGAAATTCAAATAACGATAGGAGCTCCTTGAGAGCTATGCCAAGAGTGGGTTGGTGTTTTGAAGACTTCCCCTCATGCTTGCTAATCGATCCAAAGATGTTCCCTACCAAACTTCACATGCACATTAGCTCATATGGATTTAAACAATACACAATGGCAAGAAAACTCTAGAATTTGTATGAAAATAGATAAAATTGTCTAGCTTAGAGCATATCAAATAAACAATTGTAAATGTAAGATAGTTGTACATTCACAACTCTATAAAGCATATGAGAAAATGGAACAAAATAAAGGATTAGTAAAGAAGTATACCATCATTGAACCAAGCACAACCTCCAGGAGAGAAACATGCGTGAATGAACCCCAAAGCCTTTTTTATTCATATAAAGCATAATAGTACATAGGAGCAGAGTCTCCCCAAGCACAATAGCTAGTACAAAGATACATAAGTGAGAGCACAAAGCTCTTATTATATAGAAGCTTGGGAGCCAATCCCAAGGCAAATGGTGACAATCCCAAAGCAAATGGATGACAATCCAAAGCACCTTCATGCAAATTCGAATTTCCCAAGTGGCATCAAGAATCCCTCTAGAAAAATCAAATTCCATGATGAAATGACATGTGTATATGGGTGGGAACCAATGTGGGACAATTTACCACAAAAATCTCCACCAAATATTCTTTCGATTCCTCCCAAATTTGCATTAACTTCACAAATTCAAATTTTCCAAGTAAGCAACTTCCTCATTTATTGTCGAAAATTCAATTTCCTTGAGCACATGTCCATTCCTTGAATTTAAGAGTCCACATCACCTTGGGACTTCACTTTAACTCCTCCATGATTTTGCACCTCATTTCCACATCATTTAGCATGTGTGGATATTTTTTTTTTCTCCATTTATTTAATTGTTGGCTTAATTTATTGCCACTTTTTCCACTAAACTTAGGAAAAGTCGGTTTTGAGGGTTTAGAACACATTTTAACCCCTCAAAGTGTGTCTTAGTAGAAAGTTGAGGGTGAGAGATGCAATTTTTATTACTCATACCCCATACAACTTCTCTAGACATCACTTATTACATTTCATATACAATTTTTATTCCAATTTTTGCCTTGCGGGAAATTAAAAAAATGACCCCCTTGACCTAATCAAATTCCACGAAATTTTTTGTGTGATCCAATATGGTAATATACATTGGCCCTAGACACTAAGACTCACACAAGGCCTCACCATCAAGCCATACTCCGGCTTTGGGATATATTTGGAGGAAAAAAACTCAATTAATTATTAAGTCCTCGTAAGGAGGTGATAATTAACCAAGTGAAAAAAACCTCCCAGAGTAATACTCACTTGATGATAAGGTCCTAGGCTACCCAAACCTGTTACATGACTCGACTCCTCATACTAGTATCACTTTTACATTGTCCCCGCAGGGCTTGTGGAATTTGAGTACAAAAGAGAAATGATAAGAAGAAGTAGAGTTGAAAAACTCTGGTAGTATGATGATCTTTGATGGTACAAACAACCTTTGGTACATCCTTGGGCATGTAGTCTTCAGATAATCCTCAGGTGCCACTCCAGTGGTCAACACAACTCTTCAAGACCTCTTAGACCTAGACAAAATCCTCCTCCAACCACAATTCAACCCTTTCCTTCAATAAATGATTCTTGTCAAAGTCTCCAATAACAACTTCCCAACAACAACTTCAATCCATAATTTCAGCTCCCCAGCAGTAGAACTTCGACCCTTAACAACAAAATTTGGGACCTGCAGTAGACACAAAATTTCAGCCCCAACAACTTCCCAAAAACTACGCATATGTGAGAGATAGATAGCCCAGAAACTCGAATTAGGTTTTCCCATTAAATTTCGTCCTCCTCCAACTACTTCTCTCTCTTTTCTGCATCTCTTTCTTGAAGATTGAACTTGTTGAGTGAATGCTCCAAATATGTCGAACTTTCTCTCTATATGTAGCCTTTCTCCTGGGTCGAATTGCCCTAAAGTAGGCCGACTTCATGGGGATAGGGCCGACTTTGTGTGGAGGTGACAAATAACTTTTTTGACACAAAAATAATTCTTTTTACATGATACAAAAGCCTAAGAAGCGTTTAATAAAAATGACAATGACTCTAATGACTCAGGACACAACTTAGAAGACCTCAATGGAGGCTTTGACCTAGAAAACTTTGACCCAAGCATGAAACCCATGCTTTCATAAGTCATTTTTCTTTAATAATAAATTTTCTTTTGACAAGTACAATTATGAAGACCGACTCTAGTTACATTCTTCAACAACATGTGCATTCTCTGCTTCATGTGTTTAGCACTTGACTAGGACTAACATCTGTAAGTCTAAGTGAAGGTCTTGGAGAGAGAATAGTAGAGGATTGGATAAGCATCTGTGGTTTCCTTGAGGATAGATTATCCAAGAAAGGAAAGGGACCAACACTCTTTGAGGATGTGACAAATATCCAAGATAAGGGTGGCCAAAGAGGACCAATATTCTTTGAGGGCTCAGTTGTGGAGACCCAAGATAAGAATAGTCCTAAAAGGACATAATTTGTGAACATCTGGATGGGGTATTTGCCTTGTAGAGGTAGTGCAGTAACACACATAAATCCTCCCAACATAATGCTCTTGGATGAAGAAGAACTTATCTAGTTAGGCCTCAGAAGCAATTCTAGTCATGATGATGATGTGTAAAATATGGCTTATGAATCCGACTCTTTTTATGAGAAGTATTCAATTTGAGAATGACGTTGTATTGGTTGTACAATTATGAATACCAACCTAGATAAGAGGGAGTGTTGAAAATGTAACTAGTTTCAATTTTCATAGTTGTTGTTGTACTCATTTCAATATGTATCCTATGTAACAAACAAAAAAGAAAAGAAAAAGTGATTATTATTAAAGCATGGGTTTCATGTTCTTTATTGACGGTCTTCTAGGTAAAAGCATGTTCTTCATGCTTCTAGGGTTTGTTAGGTCTTAGGATTTATTGTCATGAGTCAAAGGAGTCAACATCATGTTTATAAGACCCTTCCAGGAAAAATGTAATTGTAAAAGGAATTATTTTTGACTCTTCGAGTCTAGAAAGTCTTGGAAACTCCAAAAGTACAAGTCGGCCAAAAGGAGGGAATTCGACCCTTTGATAAGGCTATATAAAGAATCGGTTTGACCTCATTTGGAACTCACTCACTCACAAGTTCGATCTTAGGAAGGAAGTTCGATCTGTAGCTGAGAAGTAAGAAGAAAAGAAGAGCGAAGGTCTAGGAGGAGAAATGAAGTAATTCTGGTGCGATTGCAGTGATTTGCGATTACAAGAATTCAGGTGCGATTGCAGTAATTCACGATTACAAGAATTCAGGTGCAATTGCAGGAATTTGTGATTATAGGAATTCAGGTGCGATTGTAGGAATTCACGATTACAAGAATTCAGGTGTGACTGCAAGAATTCACAATTACAAGAAGTCATGTGTGATTGCAGGAATTCATGATTACAGGAATTTGGGTGCCATTAGAGAAATTTTGAGGTGAAAAATGGACCTCAAAACAAAAATGTAGAACCAAAATCAACTTCCTAAGAACCAATAGGATTCAAGATGATGATGTCAACCATGGGGGATGATTCACCATTTTTGGAGTAAAAAAGTTAAAAGATTAAAAAATAAAAAATAAAAAAATTATTTTTTCAATTCATATTTTCAACTTATCTTCCTACGATTTTACTCAAATTTTGAGTGGGAGCACTCGTTGGATATATAATTTAATCCCTCATACAAGGAGTACCCATGTTGCATAGTTTCGATGGACCTTGCTACTTGAAAAATGAGAAATACATAAAAAAACGTGATTGCAATCACATTTTTCCATGTATTTTTCATTTTTCATGTAGCAGGGTCCATCGAAATTATGAAACATGGGTACTCCTTCGATGAGGAATTAAATTCTGCATCCAAAGAGTGCTCCGGCTCCAAAATTGAGTAATTGTAGGGAGATAAGTTGAAAATACGAGTTGAAAAAGTAGTTTTTTCTTTTTTCTCCCTCTAGAATTTGATGATGTAATCTAATCTTATTTTATTTTTTCCACTATTATTTTATAATATTCCTTAGGAGGGCATTTTAGACCTCAAAATTTCACTAATGATTGCAGGAATTCACGATTGCAGGAATTCATGGTTACAAGAATTCACGGTTACAAGAATTCACGTATAATTGTAGGAGATCGAAGTTGGAAAATAGGAGGGCATATTTTGTAGCACCCAAACTTGCCGTTGCTTGAGGACAAGCAATGTCGGGAAGGGGGTGTTGAAAAGTGTAACTAGGTTTGGTCTTCATAATGACATATGTAATTGTGATTTTATGTAATTGATGAAAAGAAGAAAAAATAAAATTATTATTGTAATGCTTGTCTCATGGGTTTCATGAGCAAGGAGTTTTATTTTTAGTAATTGCTTCCATTGTGAGCCTTTAGGATTTGTCATCTAGTCATAAAAGTCAAATTGAGTCAATGTCATGTATGAAAGACCCTTCTTGGGCATGTTATATATTTATAGAAGTTCTTAAATAAGTTCGAAAGCCCTCCAAGACTAAGACAAAGTCTCCTCGTACATGTTGGCTTCAAAGGATAATAACATCTTCATGAAAGGACACGTCGGTTCACCTCTTGTCATGTCGGCTTATTTTGATGGGAAACAACTATAAATAAGGTTGTTCGTATTCATTTCAGAGCAGAAATTGCAGAGTAGTAATTCGGTCAAGTCTAAAGTAAAAGCAATGCGAAGGGAGCTTAAGGACCAGCGAGGAAAGAAGAGGAAGTTGCAAAGTATTCCAACATTGTTTGGGATTGTTTTGTGCAAAGGTATCTCCACTAGTGCGAAGTTACAGACCTGTAAACTGTAGCAAGGAGGTTGAGAAAGTTACAACAATCAACAGGTAACTAAGTTGGGTGAAGGACTAGTCAAGAGGAAGTCGAATTAAAGGGAAGAAGTCTCCTACTAAAGAGAAGCTAGTTAAGGGCCAAAGTTGGTCAACCATACAAACTAGGGTTTCTGATTTGGAACTAGAAGTTGCAGACTTAAATCAAGGGGTTGAAATTCTGAAGGAAAGCCGAGAAGAAGAAGAAGCAAAGGGTTTGACTATTGTTGACTCAAGGAAGAGGAAGAGGATTTGTGTCTTGGTCTTGGAGTGGAAAATAGGTCAAGGGTCTTGGTCTTGGTGTTTGTCATTTGAAGTCTCTATAAGAAGAAGAATTTGTGCGGGTTTTCCTCTCAAGTGGGAGAGGTTTTGGCCCTGGTTGATAGCCTACATTCTGTGTTTCTTGTCTCTTTATGTTTATGCATTGGTTGCTATTTGATGAAGAAGAACACTATAATAACATAAGTAAAAGAAGATCCTAATCTAAGAAGTAAAAAACATTCACAAGTAGTTACTAATAGAAGATAAATCACTTAATTGCCATGCCTTAGATTTCTCCACATGGTATTAGAGCTAAGGTGACTAAGTCAAGGAAGGGCATCTTATCAAGGGACACTCAGGGATTAAATCTCGAGGAAGGCATGAAAGCAAAGATCATCTTGAAGTCAAAGGAATCATCATAACCCTAGATCAAAGAAGTCTACAAAGAAGTATTGGGATCATCATCAAGACAAGAAGGCCTAAACCCTACATCTACTCAAGTTGAAGAGATCTACAAATCAAGTTAAAGTGTTTTGAATACTATTCATCCAAAGGAAGCTAGATCAAAAGGCGGTGTCATCAAGACTCTCTCTTGTTGAAGCAAGTTCCTTACCATTGAAGACATCACCAAGAAGTCATCATTGATCCTCATCAACAAGACTTCGCCATCAACAGGGATCTCCCTCTCTGTGAGATCAAGGATCATTGAAGAAAACTATCTTCAACAAAGAGAAGTTTTCTGTTCTTTATATCATCATCAACATCAAGGAAGCAACAAGGTGAAAGGAGCATCCTATCAAGTAAGTATATGACCTTATCTAAATCTGTCAAAATGTTTTCTTGCAAGGGCTTCAAACTAATTGGTTGGGGCTTCAAACTATCTTGCATGGAATCTAAATCTCATTGAAAATGAGATCATGTATCATGTCAAAGGATCTATCACCAAACTAGAAGGATAAGATGCTGAAGAACTTGCAAATTATATGAAAAGGGAAATTGTTATGAACCTAATTCATAACTTAAGTATTAAATATAGTTATTAATAAGAATAAAATAGAATAAATGTAATTACTAAATAATTAATTAGGATTATGTTAAATAGTCATTAGGTTAATGAAAAGGCATGTCTAAAAGACATGTCCACTCGTGAAAAGGTACCTGCATAGGTATAAAAGCGGGACCTCATTGTAATCATTCAATCATGTCATATATCATATAAATAAATATTTATTATTATTAATACCTCTCGTGTATTTTTATAATTAAAAGCTATTTCTGCTATCAAAGTCAACAAGCATACAAATCTTACTGCTACAGTAACCAAAACTACGAATTCCGCTGCTACAGTGGTATCAGAGCCAAGTTGAAGCCAAGTTGAAGCAATGGCACATAACATTGTTTTACAAGCCTACGAACGTAGTTTACAAGCCTATGGACATAAACTACCACACTATGTGTCATTACGTGAAGATCCCAAAATAATTGAGCAGATTAGGAAAGCTCAACAAAACCTTCAGCAATTAGAGAATTCTTGGGCAAAAGTCACAAACGGTTGTAAAAAAAATTCTGGAGATCTTAAAAAAATTTCTCGTAATAGAGAAGAAAATCATGACAAACAAAAAGATGAAAAATGCGGTAATAATGAGAAAGCAGTTAGTTATGCAAAGGGAAAATCAAGTAGAACCTCCATGGTAAATTCAAGTAAATACATTCCCCCACCAATGCGTAATAAAGGAAAACAACCAACTAATATTGAAAGCAAAGAAGAAGGGAAATGTTGGAAATGTGGAGACAAATATTTCACAGGACATATATGTGCCTTTTATACAAGAAATGAAATTGCCACGCTTTCAATAAAAGACAAAGATATTGAAAAAAATATTTATGATGATGATCCAAATAAAAATGATGTGGATGAAGATTATTGTGAGAAACAAGAAAATGAACAATATAGTGACAGTGAGAAAGAAGACATTGTTGATGATAATGAGAAAACTGACGAAGAGGATGATGGTAAGTCTGTTGTTGATAGCAGCAAACCCTTCAAGCGACAGTTTGATAATAAGCCCACTCATGACAAAAAGTTGAAAGACGCTAAACTTGATCACCAGAAGTGGAAAGAGCTAATTGAGAATCGCAAAATGGATATACACAATGCGCTGAAAACATGTGTACGAAATGGACCAGAAAGCGTGCCACCTCATATATCTGAAATAATAAAGAAGAAGATAAAGGATGGTGAGCAGGAAACATTACACGAGGAAATAAAATGGCAAATCCGGCACAGGGAAACGAGAGATCCTGTCATCAAGACATTACTTTCAGAATCAACTGCTATATTTTATGAATGTTTTACACCTATAAAAGATCCTAGTACAAATCGAGATTTGATTCCCTTGAAGGTGAACAGTCAAAGTATGGCGGACCAAGATGTTGCTCGAATGTATACAGCTGTATTGACTGTAAATTTAGAAGTTGTTTCAGTTGTTGTCTTCCGAGTCTTCGGGCGAAAAATTGCAGATTTTCTGCAGTGGATGCATTGTCTTGCGGCGACTGGACTTGTTTTGGAGGGAATCAAATCCCTTCGAGAACTTCAGGGGAAAGCTATTGACGCTCCTGAGATACTCCACGGTTTGTTTCTGCCAACCGCTAAACATATTCATGTAGAAGCACTGTTAGATAGAGCCTTGGGCATTGGGGCAGGATTGGGTCCTATTCCGTGGCCACATGATTTTGTATCTGAAGTTGCTTCGACTACTACACCTGGAGAAGTCATAGATGGAGATGAAGGGGATAGTGGGTTGATGACACTAGATCTTTTATCATCTGGGCTAGATAGAGATGATTGGAATGAGGATGAAGCATGGGCACTAGAGGCCGATATGGAGTATTCTGGTGGTGCAATTATTGATATTGAAACAGGATTAAATATCTCTGAAGCAGCTTTTCAGGAAAGACTAAGCACTACAGGCCTTGAATCTCAAATCGCTGGGGAAGTGACATCAAGACTTTTGAACAAGGATTTTGAAGGCCTTGGAGAACAAATTGAGGATTGGGCTTCTATAGATGCTCTGAATCTATTCCCTAGTTTGAGGGCTGTGGGTCTTATTTGTGAAGAACTTCTAGCCCTTAAATTTCTTGATCTGAGTATCAGTCGTATCAGGATAAGCTCAGATTCTTTGCCCATATTTTGCAATCTCCGCACGTTGGTTCTTAATAACTGTGTCATAACTTGGAAACAGGTGGAGAGGCTAAAAAATCACTTCCTGTTCTGGAAGAACTCCATCTTGTTGGGAATCGCTTAAGAACTATTGAGCCTTTAGGTGAAGACGCATCTGGGAGCTCTGTTTCATCACCAGGTATGTTTGTTCAGGGATTTGACTCCTCGAAGCTTTTGAGTCTGGAGGGAAATGGTATAGAGAGCTGGGAAGAAATTGCAAAACTTTCTCAGTTTACCAGATTGGAACAACTTCATCTGAGTAACAACATGCTGAACAACATAATTTATCTTCAACCTCAGAAATTAGATCATTGTTTATCAAATGGACATGAGCCACGGAATGCTCAGCACAAATCATGTGAAAAATTGATTGAGATATCAGGCCTGGACAGCTTTGCTCAAACTGTTTTTGAAGGACATCAGCTTGTGCAAGAGTATCTTGTATTTAACCTTCTGAAACTTTTTGTGGACATTGAATTTACTGGGTCACATACTCAGTTCATATCTGACGGACCAATTGGACTGAGGAAAATTTTACCTAAAATCTTCAGCAAGTTTGGAAATATGGCCGGACCTTCATCATATGCTTAAGCCCAGGCTTCGAATTTCAATTCGTCAGATGAGGGACGTGGAGAAGTTCTGAAAATAAAAGTTTCACGGAGGACGAAAAAACCAGAAAGATCTTCCACGGGACAACTTAATAATACCTATAAGAGGAAGCGAAGGGCGATAAATATTGTAGCAGGTGAGTTAGATGAAGCACCTTGGCCACCGGTGCACTACCTGTGTCTCGACTGGAGCCGCGTGGGTGACGATGGAGCCTGCGTGGATGACGATGGAGCCGCGTGGATGTCTATTTGTTGACTCGTAGTCAAACGGTGCTAACCGTTGGGAACATCGTATATATATCATACATGTAGTTACACTTATAAACAATATTAATTTAATTAATTAATTAAATTTGAAAAAAAAAAAAAAAAAAAAAAAAAAAACTCTGTGAATGTTGTTGAATCTACTCCGCGAATCATCACCGCTGGTTATGCGAATTACTACAATAAACGCGGATTATCACCAAGGATATGCAGATCATTGTTCTCGTATGCAAGCTATCTCGGGTTTTACCGACATAAATTGAAATATATCTCTGTAAGCGTGATATGAGATACGATACTAGGGACACTTGAAAATCGATTTGTTTACTAAAATATGGGTCGTTTTGTGGAGTTTTAGTCAGCTGCCACTCTCGCTAAAAGATGGATGAGATTAAGGGATAAAAGTACGACAGATACTCGTTATGGCAGCCATGCATGTTGTGCTTACAAATTATAATAAAATCAAGGCAGATGATTACATCACAGTGGTAAGAAAGTGTGCTAGGAAGCTTTGAGAATATTTGTGATATGTATATATATTTTAATTTAAAAAAAATAAAAAAAAATAAAAAAAAATATAAAATAAAATTTTGAAGCAAAATGGAAACGTGGACAATGTTCAACCAAGTCATACAATGAAGTACCGGAAGTACTGGTGAAGAATGACGTGTCTAGCAGATAATTCCCAATGAAAGAAGTTGTTAGAAGTTAATCTTTGAGGACAAAGCTTTTCGAGAAGGAGGCAATGTTATGAACCTAATTCATAACTTAAGTATTAAATATAGTTATTAATAAGAATAAAATAGAATAAATGTAATTACTAAATAATTAATTAGGATTATGTTAAATAGTCATTAGGTTAATGAAAAGGCATGTCTAAAAGACATGTCCACTCGTGAAAAGGTACCTGCATAGGTATAAAAGCGGGACCTCATTGTAATCATTCAATCATGTCATATATCATATAAATAAATATTTATTATTATTAATACCTCTTGTGTATTTTTATAATTAAAAGCTATTTCTGCTATCAAAGTCAACAGGCATACAAATCTTACTGCGACAGTAACCAAAATTATGAATTCCGTTGCTACAGAAATTAGGGCTCAAAGGATTCTCATTGAATCCATCAAAGATCCCCTCATCCCATTTGTATTTAAACTCGAAACTTCTAAATAAATATATGATAGATTGGTAGAGTTATATTCCGTAAGCACTGTAAGGGAAGTTATCTCTATAAGGCAAGAACTCTACATGCTGAAGATGTCAAAGGAAGAAGGAACAACCTCATATTTTATGAGGATATCTGAGATCAGGGATCAACTTCAAGATCTAGGAGAAGTAATGTCTGGCAAGTAAATGACTACAGTTGTGCTAAATGCAATGGGGTAACTTTAATTCAAGTATTTATGGGAAGAAAGAAGCTACTTCATTCCATGAGCTATGGTCACTATGCAAGATTGAAGAATCAAGGTTAAAGGCAAAATATGATGTGGGATCAGGTGAGTAGAATTAGGCATATGCTGCTATGACAAGAAGCAAGGGAAAATTTGGAAGGTTTGGTCCTCAGAAAAAGAAGAACATGGCTAAAATACAATGCTATGGGTGTCAAGAATATGGGCACTATAGGAGAGATTGTCCTAAACTCAACAAGGACAATAACAAAAGAGGAAGAGAAGCCCACAAAGAAGAAATCCAAGGAGGAAGTAATAGATCTCCACTATTGAGATAGTCTTCCTCACCTAAGTTCTTTTCAAGTTCCTAAGTCTTCTGTTGTAAGATATGGCTATCATGACTCACTAAATTGGATGCTTCAAGGCATCATAGAAGCATTGAAAGCAAGAGCTCAGGACATCATCATAGAGAAGCATTAAAGATGGTTAGAATCTATCGAAGTCAAGGATATAACTCTTGTGAATCTCATAAATCCCAAGGTCATCTAGTACAAGGCTCATCATACATTTGTTAAAAGGAAATATCTGCTAATGGGGATACTTTAGATCCTCGAGATTCTCTGAAGGAATCTTCATTGAAAGGTTCACCGATCATGAGGGGAAGCAAATGTTTCATTTGGAATTCGAACTTATGGAATTCATGGGACGATGGTATGATGACATAAAAGAGGCAAAACAATGGATTGAAGCCTTTTCAATCAAGGGAGCTACTACAGGAAGTCTGGATGGCCCAAAGGAAAATGAGGTATGTATGCTTAAATTCAATATGGAAGAGTCATGTCATATGGTTGCAGGTAACATGGATCAATGCTCTATCTTGAGAGCATGATCAAAAGAAAGAATCTCCTCCCTCAAAGGGATGCAGGAATGCATGGGTCACACATTTACTAGATGAAATCAACATAATCTGTCCTCATATGAAGTATGAGGTGGTTGACAACAATTGAGGAACTCTGATTGGAAGCTCCTAGGAATGAGATGTGTGACGAAAGGAAGGAAGAGATCGTGGAATATGCAACCATGGTAAAGGCAATCAACATCCAAAAGATCAAGACGATTTGACTAGATATCTAAATGAAAGATATGAAGACTCTGATGGAGTCTGAAAAAGAAAGAGACCTTTGACAATATATATCTTTGGGAGATGTGTCGATATGTATACATGATGCTGATGCAAACTAGAAGATGTCATGGTGAAAGACCATCACAGAGGTAATGCTGATTTTAATATTCATTTACTTTTGAACAAATATCTGGATGGATTTATGTAGGGCTGCCAAGGGAAGATCTATGTATGTCTTCCACCATCGATGCACATGTTGTAGGATGAAAGATCCTTAAGTAAACACGACATGAAGAAAGCAACATGGCATGAAGGAAGGCGATATATGGACTAATGGATCACTTTCCAATGATGACGTGTATGACTCATGGATGGAAGTGATGGATGGTCGGTGCCCTATGTAGATGTCCCAAAATTGAATACTCCTAGATAATGAAAAGAAGTTCATGACATTGTGAAGAGGGGTTCTTCAAGCAGTTGATTGTCCCATCATCTCCACCTAAGGAGCTGCTTTAGGTCCTTAATTAAAAGGGAGCCTGGAAACAAGTTTCTTACTTGGAAGAAACTTTGGAATTCCTAAGCCAAGAGGGAGCTTAGGTACATTCCTTTTTTGGAATAGATATGTCCTCCTTAATTAAGAGGGAGAGATAGACACATCATTCTTGTTTTCACTTGGGAAGACAAAATGGAGGATTGGGTAAACATCTGACATCCGATCCTCTTTGAGGATGTATTATGGAATCCAAGATAAGAGTAGTCGTTGAGGACCGATATTCTTTGAGGATTGGGAATCCAAGATGAGAATAGTCCTGGTGGAACACACCCTGAGAACTCAGGTGGTGTATGTTCCGAGAGAGACAATGATGAGGGTGTCTATACATCCTTGGTCTCGCCAACATTGTGCTCAGATCTCATGGAGAGATAGAGCTGTTAGTCAAGGCCTTGCTATGTGACAATGCTGGTTGATATGATGCTATACAGATGGGTTACCAATCCGACTCTTCTTATGAGAAATTCTTCAAATTGAGAATGACCAAGTACCATTATGAATACCTCCCTAGTTAAGAGGGAATGTTGAAAAGTGTAACTAGGTTTTGTCTTCATAATGAAATATGTAATTGATGAAAAGAAGAAAAATAAAATTATTATTGTAATGCTTGTCTCATGGGTTTCATGAGAAATGAATTTTATTTTTAGTAATGGCTCCCAATGTGAGCCTTTAGGATTTGTCATCTAGTCATAAAATTCAAATTGAGTCAATGTCATGTACGAAGTACCCTTCATTGAAGACAAACATAGCCAAAATGGAAAACCCTAAGGGGAAAATGACCCCAGGACATTACACACTACATCTCTCCGATATTGGGCTGTAAAGCACCTATCAGTGCAATAAATATTCTATTATTAGAAAATGGATGAAAGAAAGAGAGCAATATTGTGTTATAATCTAAGTATGCATGTACAAAATTTAAGTGTTTGGAGGTCTAAATCTCTCTTGAATACGTACACACATGAGCTGACATGTAAAGGTTTTTATCTAAAGGCTAACTAAGTTAAGTCTGCTGGCTATTAAGCTCAACTAGCCAACATAACACTAGATGATTCTGAATTGACTTATATATCAACTCAACATAGAGACTTGGTGGACTAACACGGTCTACTTGACAACCGAGTCGATCCTAAGGGTTGAAATTGACATCAGCTAACTAGCCTCCAAATACCCACAATGTAGTGACATTTGTCATTTACACAAGGACATTCACGGTTTCACCAATAGAATAGAATGAATCCTCATAATAGTGAAATACAACAGCTAAAACTTAAACCTTCTAAAGAGTTGTATTCTAATTGAGATGTCTTGTGAATAGATGTATACCATGTACATTCAAAATTCAAAGACAATATCAAGGCTAACAATGTCTTTGGCAAGGTAAATTGGGAACAGAAAAGACCAAGGCATTTCACACTTCCAGTAACAAATGCGTATAATTTGGATGAATGTATTTCAGTATATGTTTAAACTGACTCATATGGCACTCAAATTTGAACTCACATACAACTTCAGCATATAATTCATTTGATGAATTATTAGTGATTGCTATAAAACTATGATATTGTGCTATTTATGCCTCATCTGCTTGATTATCTGTATGAATAGAAGTAATTAGCTAGGTTACTTTGATTCTGTCACAGGATTGCCCAGCCGTCATATGATGTATGTGCAAAACATTCGAAAGGGGATGCCTCTGTTTCTGTTCAACTATACAGACAAGAAGTTACATGGTATTTATGAAGCTATTAGTGATGGTAAGAGGAATATAGATGCCACTGCATGGGCTCAACATGGTTCAGGGAAAACAATGTATCCTGCACAGGTATCATTTGCCTCTAAAAGAGAGATGACTGACTGTCTCAAAATTTAACAGATTTTTGTTAAGTTATTGCATTAAGCACGGTTGTGTAGAAATCCAGACTATGTTGTTAGTAAGATGTTATTTCTTGCCATCTTATTAATTATTTCTTTGGATAGTGCAGTCATTTCTAAGGGAAAGTAGTCCCAGGTTGTATTCACTTGGAAATTATAAACCTACTAGATGAGTTCTGAATATTCTTGTTACAATGCACAGGTTTGTGCTCACATTTTCCAGAAATGTGACCCACTTCGAGAAAATGATTTTAAAGATGTCATAAGAGCTAATTATTATGGCCAAAGCAACCACTTCAAATTCGAGCTTGATCACGAACAAACATATAACCTGGTTGAGCTGTTTCAAAAGCAGCGACACCCACCTCGCAAAGACAAGTCCTGCATTCCTGAAGTGTCGAATCCCTTGTCACCCGCTAGGTCCTCTGTGGTTTTGGGACAAGGTGAAAGCTTGCAAATAGATAGCCAGATGCAATCTCCTGTCAGTGATCAGAGATTCCAAGATGACAGTGGTAGCAGATGTTTGTCATATGATGAATCAGAACAAGAGAGAGAATATTTTTTGCCCAGTGAAATTGATAAGGCTGGAACAGAAGGCTATGGGAAAGATCTCTGCATTTCATATTCAGAGCTTTCCTTTTTTGAAAGAAATGCCTCAAGTAGACCAAGCAGCAGTCTTCATCCAGAGGAAAATGTCCCAGAGGAGAAATCTTCTGCGATTCTTCAAGAACGAAATGGTTCTATCAAGGGAGAGAGATCATTTGCAAAGGTGGACTTGCAAGGCCCCAATAAAATCTCTATTGGAAGTTTAGAGGATGTTACTGAGGACATGAACTCTAATTTTTGTAGAAAGGAAGGGTGCCATATTCCTGTCTCTGGATTCCAGAATGACAATAATCGATGCCAAACACAAGATTCACCTCCGGAAGACAACATCCAGAAATCTAATAATTGCAATCAGGGGCGTAATGTTAAATCATCAGGGTTAGGAAAAGACATTTATGAACAGAAGACAGATCAACTTGGGCATGTACTTTTATCCAAGAACACAGGTTCATGTTTGTTGCATGAAAGAGAGATTCAACATTTCTCTGCATCTCTGTTTCAGGTGAATAAGGACATGTGTGCAATTTTCCATGATTGGATTGTTAGTGCACCAGTGCTTTTTGTGCTTAATTTATTGTGGGATTATATTTATGTTCTATGAGCTCACGTGAATCCTCCTGAATAAAATATATAGATACGGCAAGAGGGTGTAGAATTGAAGGAAATGGTGAAAGAAGCACAGAATAAGCAACATTGTGAATTGCAAAGTGCCAATACATTACTGCAAATTTTGAAGGCAAGTACTGCCTAACAGATAAATAACTTTGATGTTTCTCAATTAGTTTAGCGAGTCTTCATTTAATGCCAAATATATTATATTTAGTGTATCATCGTCTTTAGGAAAATTGTTGTCTATGTTTAACTGCTCTTAAAATCCATAAATGCCCAAATATGTACGGCTAGTTTTATGGTGTTAAGTATAAAGCAATTAACATTGTCATTCCTTGCTTACCTAGAGTCATTTCCACTTCTAAATGGATGGGAAATTTGTTAGATTTCTGTGAACCTAGCACCTGGCACTTAATTCCTAGCAGAAAACTGATCTATTAGAAAAATACACAACTAGTTTCCTAACAAAAATTCAACAGAAGAAAATTTAAATAACCAATTTCATAAAACATTGACAAATAGATTCTGCCCAATCAAATCAGTCCATCATTAACGACTCAAAACCTAATTGGGCTCTCGTCTTGGGATAATGGACTAGTTGAAAAAATACTTCTTGGATCTGATCCAGCAGATCTGCCCTAGATTGATGCTCAATCTCTTTGGCAGATTGTAATGAACCACCTACAATTACAAACAAAATGTGAATATTAGCACGCATACAAGGAATGCATATGATAGCTACATATGCATGCAACACATGTACTGCACTAGTATACATACTAGTTGATATTGAAAATGTCTAAGTATAGGGCAATGAATTGATTTGTGAAATGAATACCTAACTCACCAAAGTATGATGATTATGTCGAGCATGGTACTTAATATACCAGCATTATAATATATAATTAATACATTATTTAATAATAAAGAAAACATAAAAGATGGTGAATTAAATCAAATTAAAAAGTATAAAATTAAAATAATCAAATAAGAATCATATTAAAATCTTAATTAAAGTTTTTAAAAAAATATAGAATTAAATTAAAGTTATAAAAATAATGAATTTAATTAAAAAGTATACAATTAAATAAGAATTACATTAAAATCTTATTAAAAATATAAAGATTTTTTTTAAAGCCTTTTTAAAGGTTTAAACTTTTGATTAATTCATGAACAAATACATACTGGTTGAAAATGTCTAAGTATAGGGCAATGAATTGATTTGTGAAATGAATACCTAACTCCCCAAAGCATGATGAATATGTCGAGCATGGTACTTAATATACCATCATTATAATATATAATTAATACATTATTTAATAATAAAGCAAACATAAAAGGCGGGGAATTAAATTAAATTAAAAAGTATAAAATTAAAATAATCAGATAAGAATTATATTAAAATCTTATTAAAAATATAAATAATTTTTTTAAAGCCCTTTTAAAGGTTGAAACTTTTGATTAATTCATGAACAAAAGTGAGGAACCCTACCCATTATTCAGAACCTTTTTAAAAATACGCCGCCTCTTTAGAACTTTGGAGAAGGTAAATGACTAAGTTAGGTTTCCACGTGTTGGAAGGCAAGGGAGACAAAAGGCCTTGCTGGAGGTTGAAACGATGGTTTGGGGAAGGTATAAGGAGAAGGTGTAACACACAGAGGAAGGGGGGAGTTGATTTTATGAAGTTTACAGAGAGAAATTTCTAACAGATCCACAGACAGAGAGGGAGCCTAAATGTTCTTGGAGTTTTGGGCACAGGGGTCAGGATACTTCAATTTCGAAGTATTTTGGCGCTGGGTATCAAGATTGTGACTAGTTTGGTAGGGAGGTGTTGGTCATTTTGGTAGCGGGGCAAAATTGGAGCTTTGATAGCTCGAGATCGACTTCAAACGTGGAAGCCAGGTAAGTATCCGTGTATTAAATTGGTAAACTCTGCCTTAAAATATCACTGTCTGAATTCTGAGCATCAATTTTTTTGTTAAATTTGGTTAATTTCCCAAATTAGGGCCTCACACTTTGGTATCAGAGCGATGGTTCCAAATCCTTTGGGACCTTACAGGCCCTACATGCATCAGAATTTTGAAAGGAGTTAGGACTTAAGGAATTAAAATTTTGGGTTATACAATTACAACATTAAATTTCGCTGTGCAGTTCAGTGCCCTAAAATCAATTGTATATGATAACAATGAACCCAAAGAGTTGGAGTTCTTTGTAATATCCCAAATGGGGATTAACAGTAATAAAAGTGAAAATAGACAAGTAACTATGACAAAAATGCGAACACCATTAAAACACAGAATTTGGAGTCAAAATCATTGCTGAGCCATATTATTAATTTACTAGAAATGAGTACAATGGAGGTGCTGGAATGAAGGCACCTGGGATTGCTCAAGGCAAGCTAGAGGAGCCCTTTGAATCAATGCTGAAATCCCCCACTGATGGTACGATGTATGGCTGAAGCTCTGCGTTGCAATCTGCCAAAAATGTTGTTGCTGCTCCCAAAGAAATGTCCCTAGGGCCTGCTACACTACTCAGAAAATTACGGGACTTTAACCCCATACTCTACTCAAGAAACCCACAAAAACCCACGAAGGAATTGGCCAAATGTTGTCCCTGAAATTTTGGCCCAATTTCCCCTAGCTCCTCTAGTTGTTGGCTGAGTTAGGATCTCTATTTGACACCTCAAATCTGCCCAGAAAATTCTGCCAAATTAATCTTGGCTTCTCCTCAATAAACCCAGAAAAACCTAGAAAGGGTTTGCCCAAAGCTTGACCCCGAAAATTGGCCCTCTTGGGCTTGGCTCACTGCGCTGTTGGGTAAATTGATCCTCCTGTAAAAACTGCTGATGGAAATCTCCAAAATGCCACAAAAATCCCTGTTATGAAGCTCCAAGCCTCCTCACCAAATCTCAACTGCAACTCCCTCTCTTCTCACCTCCCGGAACAACCAAATCCTTTCTGCGCTGTGTCCTCCCCTACGCAGTCTCCTCCTCCTCTGCACAGTCTAGAACTGGCTACGCTTCTTCTTGATGCTGCTGATGAAAACTTTCCCGTGAACCTGTTCTGTAATTTTGGGTAAGAGAGAATAAATATCAAATTATGGGGTTATGAATTTGAATGGAAACCATGGTTTTGTCAATGGATGTTGCAATTACTCACTGAAGTAAATTGCCAGGTTGGATAGCGGAATTTAACGCATATTCTAACAATAGATTTGTTTAAATTTCTTATGCGCTATGTGTAATTATGATAAGCCAGAAGTTTCGTTAGGGCCAAGCTCTCTCCGATCTTCTAGCATGAAACATGCGACGCCTTAGTTTTTTTTATATTTTTTTTCTACTCTTAATTTTTTTCTCAAAGGACCAAATTTCTTTTGGGACAAACCCTGCCATTAGAAATGAATCTGGCGGTTGATGCCATTTTCAAAGTCTCTGCTAAAAATATATTCTCGATTAATTTTCTTAGTAGGTGAAAGTCGGAAAAATTGATACGGCTCATCATTGACTCAGCTAAACCTTATTTCGCATAACGAATGCAATATTCGAAACGATATGGACGTGGCTGTAATGGCGACACTTCATTGTTTAGACATGTTACAAGACTCACTATAGGTTTCTCGGAACGAAGTGTACTAGTGGCTATTGAGACGTGTCTACGCTATCAAAGGGCATGAGACCATAGAAAATATGAGATGAGGACCGAAATATAAATATTTGATGTAAAACATAGTCAGAAGGTAGTTTCAACATTAGAGAGAAGATTGCAAATAATCCGTTGGTACATTATGAACTTTGGGTAAACTGAGTTTCCAACGTTTTGAATGATATAGAAAACGTAAAGCCTGTGAAGAGAAGTATGTATGAATTTTAATAAGATTACATGTCGAGGGTTGACAGTATGCTAGTCTCTCTTGTGCATAAGATCTGAAGTGCGTGGTGTTTCTGTAGTATGGATGTGCTCTAAATCTTGTAAAGATCGAGATCTTCCGTAACATAGACTTGTGCAAATTTGATCTGGTGGCACCTTGATGATTGGTTATTTGGATTCATTTGCAGACATCTATCTCCATTTTCTGAACTTTTTATGGGCAAGGATTGCTCTTTTACAGTGACAGTTAATTGATCTCTTGAAGCTGAATCTTCAAGCAAAGTTCTAGACGGATCTGGAGGATGTATGTATGGCTCCTTGTTACATTTGTGATTTGTATCACTGAACATCAAGAAATTACCTGCGAATTATTCGAAGGACCTTGTGACAAATTCAAGGTTTTTTTTTTGGACTAATTCAAGCAATTATCCTTGAGCCCTAAACCAAAAGAGCTGAAGCTTTGTGACATCAACAATTAACTAGTGTGATGAGATCCTTGATCAAATTCAACTACAAGAGTGAAGTTTGAAGGCCAAAAGTATAACAGTGTTATGCCACGTATAGATAGGTATTGTAGCTTTTGTGTATAGATATTGTATGGTTATGGAACGTAGTATATGCTGCCTATTTTTAACTGACTGCAAGCACAAAAGTGACAATGTTGATGCCATGAACCGCTGATAGGAGAGAATTGTGTATGTTGTTGAGATCCTTATGTATGGCCATAACTTGTCATGATTTGATTCATAGGATTAATATTGAATGGGTCAATCCTCTTGAGTTGCTGGTGCACATAAAGTTAGACTTATGTAATGATGGCTTTTCACAAATGCATGCTGTTGTCATATAACCTTGTTGCATAGCCAAAAGACTGAGTATAGTTTGGGTCAAGCTTGCTGATGAGCACAGGTCTCATATTGTTAAGCAAGAATTGTACAACTAGGGTTTGTTTTATTGCAAAGGCTGATTGGTGGTTGATATGGTTAAAGCAACTATTTTTTTTTTGTAAATTAAGTGGGTCTATTCACATTCATTATAAAAACATAGATTACATCATAGGCCTGGTGAGGCGAAAACGCTGATAAGCGAGAAGACGCTGAAGTTCAGCTTACTGACGCACTTGAGTCTTGCCCTCTGGGAAAGGAGATACAGGGGGAGGCACAGAGGGGAGAGTACTGCTAATCAAAACCATGAAAAGATAATACATTGCAGCTCTGGAAAAAAGGTTAGGAGGCCTCGAACACATGTAGTAAAACATAGAATCAAAAAGAGGGCAAACCCGATGAGAGGGAGAATTAGAGGCCTCGAGAATGTTGCGCCTCTGCGTCTTCATTCAGGGAGTCATCCACACTGATAGGCCGGTTTGGAGTTCCCTCGTTAGAGCAGACGATCTGGCATCGATGAGTTGAGGGACCAGCAACCGGGCGGTCAGGCCTAGAGGGGTGCTGAACAGTGGGGACACCTTCTTCGACCTTGGGGCTTTGATGGAGGTGCGAAGCTGAACGAATTTTCAAAATGGCGTAGTGAGGGGAGCTTCTATCAATGAAGGGCATATGGTGCACTTCTCTCACATACATGACAAATTTCTTCTTCAAGGAGTCAATTTTCCGTTCCAGAGCTTTGTTGTTGTCATTTTGTTCCTGGAGGGCGATGGCCAGAAGAGACTTGGTATGCCAATGCAAATCAATGGCCCTGTTGTACAGGTTCTCCCGAGGTCTGGTTAGACCAGGATCCGGGATCCAGCTGAGCGAAGCGTCAATTGCCTCCGAAGGCGTATCTCTGCGGAGGATGTGGGCTACGTTCTCCATGTCGGCGATACGCCTTTGCGTTTCTTGGCTGGTGGTGGCCGCATAGGTGCTGGCAGAGTTCCTGGTCACGGTCTTAACACGAGTAACAGGAGGGTGAGAAGAGTTAGCCCAGTAGGCGTGACGGCCATGGTGGGCAGGGGGAGGCGGGTGAGAGCGACGGGGGGCCATGGGGGCAGGGAAAGGTGGAGCAGTGGCGGCGAATGTGTGGGGATGAGGGGAGCAGTAGCGATGAAACAACTTCTGGGGAGGCCGAGTGGAAGTAGGCTTCACAGGAAGAGCAGGCAGGAATGAGGAATGAACAAGGAGGAAGGAGATGAAATAGGCGGGCAAGGGGTGAGGTTGCCCGGGTGAGCTTCTGGGAAGCGTGCCAAACGGACTGTCCATGACATGCGAGAAATTAATGCAGAGAGTGGGTGCGTACTGCTCAGTGCAGGTCACTGGAGTACCGCAGGAGGGATCAATCGTGGGAAGGGAGGTGAGTGGAGGGTTCATGATTATAGAATTGATTGGGAGGGGGGATCGAGGTAGAGGCCGGATCGGGCTGCTGCAAGTCTAGGACGCTGAGGCAGAGGCACTCAGTTTTGACAAATGGCACCGCGATGGAATCCCAGTCTGTTGAGGTGAGTCTATTGGAGACGCCGACACTAGTGTTTGCCAGGAAGTCCGTGAGTTTGTTGGCCTTTCTCCTAACTGCCGAGAAGGATATGCCTCTGGCGTTGTCAATACTGTACTTAATTTTTTGCAGGATTTTGTTTATGTGCCAACAGTCGGAGACTTGGTGAACGCTGCGTCCCTGTTGGATTTTCTAGCAACCTTGGGTAGCAACGGTTGAATCTCCTTCTACCAGGAGGGGCCAGAAGTTGTGATGTCTGGCGATGTCGAGCGCGTGAGCCAGAGCCTGGAGTTCCGCGGCGTTGTTGGTGGTATAGCCAATGTTCCCGTAGTAGATCTAGAGAATTGTGCCTTCGTGGTTGCGGAAGACGCCTCCAAAGCTTGCATTGCCAGGATTATCCTTGGAAGCTTCGTCATAGTTGAGTTTATTAATGTTGGGATCGGGAGGGTGCCATATAGGTTCTGGCAAGGAGGCAAGAGAGGCAGGGGCGTGAGGGGTGGAAGAGGGGAGAGAGGTTAAGAAGGGGGGAAATACGACAATCCTCCCTGATACGGGGGAGGAGGGGTCCGAGACTTTGGCTATGGAGACAGATTCACACAAGGTCTTCTTGATGGCGTGTAGAATCTGTTCTTCTTTGTTTTCCAGGTTTTTGAAGATACGAGAATTCCTTTCTTTCCAAAGAGCCCAACATATGATGCCAGGAAGGAGGTTCCAGGCCAGGTTGATGAGGGGCTGGGAAGAGAAGGAGGTACGCCAGAGGTCTAGGGAGATGAGGATGGAGGAGGGATCACGATCAGAGGCTTTGAAGACAAAGGAAATCCAGTTCCAAATGTTGGAGGCAAATTGGTGCAAGACGAGTTAGAGGAAAAGAGAAATTTTTGGCTAGTGATTACGATTCCAGAGCCTTTTCCATTTGTTGTCCAAGGGGATGGGGTTGGGGTCAGAGAGGAGACTATAAGCCTCTTTGATATTGAAGTGCCCTGCTGCGTTTGAACCCCATCTGAGTTTGTCTGGCTCCACATCCTTTTGAATCTGTCTTTTATGAAGTTCATCTACGAGGATAGCACCGATCTGGGGGTGGTTATGCTGAGCCATTTCATTGGGGTCTAGCCACATCCGCCAATCCGTGTTGTCCTCAATTTTCCAGAAGTCTTTGATGACCGTTTTGTTAAGCCTGTCCATATGCAGCCTGATGGGGAGGAGGATCTTAGTGTTGAGCTTGGGGCGTTGTTCCCATGCATCATCCTAGAACGCTGCATTCTCCCCGTTGCGCAATTCCTAGAAACAATGATTTTGAATGAGAGTTCTATTGTCCCAAGCTTGGTTCCAGATCGGTGAACCTTTGAGATTGCTTGAGAGTCTGATCAGGGAGTCTGGATGATGAGTTGGAGCATACTTGGCTTTCCAGAGCTTGGCCCAGGAGGTGGCAGGATTGGTGATCCAATGCCACCATGTTTTTGCTCCCAAGACTTTTCCAAGGAGATGTGGATCTCTGAGCCCGAGATCCCCAGCTTTATTGGGCTTGCAGAGTGTGCTCCATGCAACTAGCGCCCATTTTCCGTTGTTCGCCTTGCCCTTCCAAAGGAAATCTCTTTGGATAGCTTTGATATGGTTAGAGATAGATTCGGGGGCAACAATGGCCGAATACTGGAATCGAGGCATAGCTTGAAGAACAGAGCTAACAAGGACTAGTCTACCTGGGAGGTTTAGAGAGCAGAAGGTCCAATTGGAGATCTTTTTTTGAAGTTTAGAGACTAGGGATTCCTAGATATTTTGGCTAGGGGCTTATCAGTTAGGGGAACACCCAAATACTTAGAGGGGAAGGAGCTGAGCTGGAAGCCAAGAATACGGGCGATGTTAATTTGAATTGCATTGGAGGTATTGAGGAAAAGGAGCTTGGATTTGGAGTTGTTAACATAGGAACCAGAGGCTTGAGCAAAATCATTTAGGATGGCCTGGAAGGCAAGGGCTTCTTTGACAGAGGGATTGCCCATGAGGAGCGTATCATCCACGAATTGCTGATGGGTGGTAGGGGGGTTGGGTGGGTAGAGATTAAGATCACTGACACGGCCATTGGTGGAAGCAGCTGTTGTGGAGCGACCAAGGCCTTTTGCCATAATGACAAAGAGGAAGGGCGAAAGAGGGTCACCCTGCCTGATTCCCCGAGAAGGGTTGATGATGGCTGAGGGAGAACCATTGAGGAGGATGGAGAAGAAAGCCCCCGAAACTAAGGCCATGATCCAATTGATGCTGTCTTTGCTGAAACCAAAGGCGGCCAACATTTCCCTTATGTATTTCCAATTAATTTTGTCGAAAGCTTTGGACATATCCAGTTGGATAAGCATACCTGGTTTGCGTTGATCCTTGGGGGAGTGGATGACTTCTTGAGAGAGGATGATGCTGTCCAGAATTTGCCTACCCTCAACGTATCCAGTTTGGTGGGGTGAGATGAGTAGAGGTAGGAGATTTTTGATCCGGTTGGCTAGGACTTTAGAAATGATCTTGTAGATAACATTGCAAAGGGAAATGGGTCTAAACTGGTCGGGGGAGTCTGCTTTGTCAGATTTGGGGAAGAGGGTGAGAAAGGTGGCGTTGAAGGATGTGAGGATGGATCTTTTGAGGCGAGATTCTTCGATTAGGTCATAGACTTCATCTTTAATCAAGGGTCAGCAGGCTTTGTAGAAATCTATAGTGAATCCATCCGGTCCAGGGGCTTTTCCATTGGGCATGGAGTGGATTGCTTCTTCCAATTCAACCATTGTTATCTTTTTTAGCAGCATCTGGTTATGCTCTCCGGTTAATATTGTTGGGATGTTCCTCGTGATTTTCGTTACGACTTCCTCATTATCTTTGTTGGTCTCCGTGAGGATGGCCCCAAAGTACTGATTGAGCTCAGCTTCAATCTCCGTGTGAGTGCTAAGGGTAAGACCCTGCTGGTTTTTGAGACTGAGGATTCGGTTGAATTTCCTGTGTTGGATCATCGATCTGTGGAAGAAAGCAGTGTTCTTTTCTCCATCTTTAAGCCAGCTGATTCTAGACTTTTGCCTCCAAAGAGTTTCATCCCGGGCTGCTCTGTTGTCCCAATTTTTTTGAAGCTTGATTTCCTCCTTTTTTTTTTTGCTCTGACATTCCATGATTGATGATTCCTGTTGGAGGGCTTTCATTTTTATCTCAATTAGCTTTCTTTCAGCTATTATGTCTCCAAAGTTTTGTTTGTTCCAAGCTTTGAGTTCCAATTTGATGTGCTTTAGCCTTTGTTGGAAGTTATACATTTTGTTGCCCTGTGTGGGAAGGGGAGTAGACCACCACTCCTTCATTTTGTCCTGAAATTCTGGATGTCTAATCCAGAATCTTCAAACCTGAATGGTGAGTTTTTAGGTCTTTCAGAGAGCTTGATGTTGATAACTATAGGCCAATGATCTGAGCCAGCTTGAGGGGCTATGCTTGTTTCCGTTTCCAGGGAGCAAAGGAAGAGGTCCTTAGAGAGGGGAAAGCGATCCAACCTTGAGGCGATCTGTCTGTCCCCTCCTCTTTTGTTGTTCCAAGTATAGGTGCCATTTTTGGTGGGCGTGTCTATGAGACCTAATTCATCAATCATGGCTTGAAAGGCTGTTGAGTCATTGTCCCATATTCTAAGGCCTCCACGCTTTTCCCCAAGATTGAGGATCATGTTGAAATCCCCAGCAGTGAAACTAAGGGTGTGGCTAAAGGAGCTGAGATGCTTCTTCAGGCTGTTGAGCCAGGCCACACGCTCTGAAGCTGAGTGGGGGGCGTAGACATTAGTGATGTATATTTTGTCTTTAGTACGAGAAATTTGGAGGACAATGGTGAGGGCATGTTTGGAAGCAAGAGATTCACATAAGTGAAACCTGGAGTCCTTCCAAAAGGTTGCGAGTCCTCCCGCAGTGCCAGAGGCCGAATTGGCTAGATGGCTGTAGTGATTTCTGAAGCAAGAATGTTGAATGGAGTCCATATCATTTAAGTTGCTTTTGGTTTCTTGAAGAAGTACAATGTCATGGTTGTCTGAAGCTATTTTAGATTTCAAAATCCTTTTCTTACTGCGACTGTTTAGTCCTCTTATATTCCAGGATGTGCAAATCATGATAATGATTTGGGGGAGAGAGAGATAGTTCTTACCTTTCCTTCATTGACGAGGCAGATTCCGAGCTCTTGAAGGAATTGGTTATTGGTTTTCCTGCCTCTTTTCCGAGTCAGCCCTTTGGTGATGTGTTGGCTAGCTTTGAGGTTTGCCGTGATTCCTCCTGCTAGGTTTTTCCCCTTGTTTTGTTGCTCGCGTTGCCTCTGCATACCTTGCTGTAGAATGTAAGCCTCCTCGATTTTCTGTATATATTCTATGGGAAATCCTTCTATACCTTTTGCATTCCAATCTTTTGTTATTTTTTGTAGGTCCATTCCCATTAGGACTTTCTCAATCACTCTTTCCTCTGGCGTTGGAATGTCCTGAATACTTTCAATGTCTGTATCATCTTGAGGTGTGCTGCCATCCTGTGTGAGAGTGATTGTTGTATCCATTTCTGTGCTGTTTTGTCCATGGGTGTTTCCTGCTCGGTATTTGTTTCCATTTCCTTGCTATGTTGGCCTGCGTCCTCTTGAAGCGTGGAAAGGAGTTCAAACTTATTTTGCTGGGCGAACTTTGGGGGATCTTTCCTGATGTTCGTTCTTTTGCCTTGCTTGTGTTTGCTTCCTGCGTTGGTGAAGCCTTGTTCATCCTTTTTGCTTGCTTGATCTTCTTTTGCAGGGATTTTGTTTTGTGGGCAGTCTCTGAAGAGATGCCAGTGCTCATGACATTTTCTGCAGCAGAAGGGGATGTGCTCATAATCTATGCTTTGGGTCCATATGTCATCCCTGAAATTTAGTCTAATAGCTTCTGGTAAGGCTCCTGAGACGTCAATGTAGGCGCATATGCGGGTGTAGGAGATATAGTGTCCATTTTTTGTGCCTTCAAACATCTTTATGTATTCTCCAAGTTCGTCCCTGATGGCCTTTAGGACTGAGGGTGCCCAGTATTCGGTGGGAAGAGAGTACAACCTAGTCCAGACCAAAACCCTAGTGAAGTCTTCTTTGTCCGGTGTGAAAATTTCCTTCCAAAATCTCATGTATAAGCCTGCTGAGTTGAAAAAGTAAGGGCCGCCTTCGAATATCCTGTCTCTATCTTCCAGGAGAGCAAAGACTACTGTGAAGAAGCCTTTAGAGCCTAACTGGAGTTCGATTTCTCCTCTTGGACTCCATTTGGCGTGGATCCATCCTTTGAGAGCTCTCTCTGTGGGCCAAATGCCCATGAATTTACAGATAATCGCGTGTTCTTGCATGTATTCTCTGTATACAACTACATCTGGATCTTGAATGATTATTTCGGGGATTTTTGCTGCCTTGGGGTTACATGCATTTTTCCTTTTGGCTCATTCCTTAGCATTCACTATCGTCTCTAACCCTGTACCTTCAGAGAGGAGAGGGTTTTGATTAGTAGAGTCAGTGTTCGTGGAGGCAGTGGTGGCCGTTGCTGTTGCTGTGTTTGGCGGAGGATCAGGAGTAGCCTGATCGAGGTCGTGCAGAGGGGGGTTGGGCCGCATCTCAAGGTCTAAGCGAGGGGAAGCAAAGATGTTAGTGAGGCGCGTGAAAAAAGAGATGCCGAGCTTTTGAGAGGTCCCTGCAACTAGGTCTCTAAAGGATGGAGCCTGCGGGCCTCCATCCGGCCCCATAGAGGGAGCCTGCGAAGAGATCTGGCAGGTCTGCGATGGTAGGGCTTGCAGCAGCCAGAGGCTGGGGACGCAGAGCAGTAGGTTGCTTAGGGCATCAACTAGGGTTTTTTCCATGGTTAAAGCAACTGTTAAGTTTTAGTTGTATGATGATATATATGACAGTGGAACTTGTGGAGGTAAAGCCTACATTGCAGAAAGAATTTGCAGTGGCAGAAGTTGAAGATTGTAGCTTGAATGCAGAGATTGCTTAGAGCATTGAGTGCAGTCGTTGTTACAAGAGGACTGTTTTGGATATTAGTTGTTTATGAAGAGATGATTGCTTAACAGTGAGAGTTTGTACTGTTGCATGGTTACATTGATTGTTGTGCATTGATTGCTGTTGACGAGAGGTACTATTGAGGGTAAGTGGTATGCTGTATTGATGAACATTTGAGGTTGCTTTATGAGTGTTAATTGAGCTTTGTAGGGAGCTCAAGTGATTGATTTAGCTTACGTTAGAATGCTTGACAAGCAGATGAAATGAGAGCACAATTATTGTTGCACTTAGGATTTGACACGATCATTGACATTGTATGCATATAATGCATTGATATGATTTTAGCTGATTGAGTGTCAATTAAAAGACTAATTTAATTAGTTACATGATTGAAGGAAAGAGTTAGTGTTTTATATAAAGTAGAGTTTTCCATACACCAAAGATTAGAGTATAAAATGAAATCTCTGTCTTCAGTAAGATGATTAAATTCAACGACGAACTAACTCATTCTTGGCATATGGGTAAATAAAGGCCTCTTATTATAATTTTGTATTATTATTTTAACTTCAAATTCTTAAAAGCCATATAGGCATTTTAATGTTTTCAAAGTTATTTTATGTTGTGTTAAACATCCAGTGATATATAGTTTAGTTATATTGAGATAAAACATTACAAAGTACATATAAATTTAATTTAATTTAATTTAATGGATGAGAGGGAATTTACAAAATTGGCGTTAGGATAAGAGCAAATCAAGTGGGTTTGAGGATACAAATTATATATATATATATATATATATATTAAAGATTTATATATATACATATCATATATATACATCTTAAATAATAGAAGGAAAAATAAAAACAGTTCACATCATTTATAAATCTTTAATGGGTAAAATATATTATTGGAAAAGAATCCTTCCTCATGTTGGGTCGCTTCGATAAGATGATAAGATTTAAGGTGACTGACATCATCATGGCAACGTTGAAAGTTAGAACATCATATGTTCGAGCGAATTTTTCATATGTAGAAATTTTGACCCAACTCCGGTTATCAGTTTCTCCTTATTACACTCATGTAGTTAAATGCCCATTCCCATAAACATACATTCAACAAGCTGGAAATAATAAATATTTCTGAAAACACAAATTTTGGAAATTTCAAAGTGCCTGAAAATGCAGAAATAAAACTCAGAAATTATTTCAGCCACACACACAGAAAATGACATGCTGATTTTTGGTCAACATGACCCTGGAAAAACCCCCTACAAATCTTGGGGAAAACTAGTTCGAAAGCTCTTTATTTTTGGAAAATGCTTTTAAAGAGAAGTGAAATATACAGAAAAATTCCAGCAAACAATGTACAAACTTATCTCGTTGTCTTTATTTCAGGTGGTATGCTCTCTCTGACTGGTTTCTTCGGCCCAACAACGAATGTGGCCTCTCTCAAGGTGTCCTGAAGCCACTTGGGCTTCCTCTTCCCTGAGCACACTTCTCCCACCGGAGAATGAAACTCCTCATCCTCATCAGAAGCCTGAACTCCTGAATGTCTGTCTGCTGTCCTCCTGCCTGAACCTGTACCTGTAGATGCTGAAGTACTATGTGAACTGTCCATCAGTGGACTACCTAGTGAACTGCTTTGCGGACTGCTCTGCATGCTGCCTGAAGCACCACCCCTTTGACTCTGTGAGCCACTGCTCACTGATGGACCTGACACCGTAATCGATGTACCTCTTGATCCCTGCCCATTGGATACCTGTGATTGTCTCAGCTGCTCCTGAGGGTTTGGTGAATCTAGATACTTTAACTCCCGTGACCTCCTGAAAGCCCTGTCCTCCTCAAACTTCAAATCCCGCCTGACAACAACTCTCCTCTGTGTAGGAATATAAATCCGAAAGGCTTTCAAGGTCTCACTGTAGCCGACAAAGATGCCCTTCTATGTAGTGGGCTCTAGCTTGGTCCTCTTCTCCTTGGGTACATAGGAGTATGCAATGCACCCAAAGATACAAAAGTGACCAACATCAGGCTTCCAGAAAAAGCCTCCTCCGGAGTCGCATGCCCCAAGGCACGATGTGGACTCCTATTCTGCAAGTACACAACAGTGTTGCAGGCCTCTACCCACAAAAACAACGGTAACCCCTGATCATGAAGCATGGCTTTGGCAGCCCCAACGATGGATTTGTTCTTCCTCTCCGCAACCCCGTTCTGCTGGGGGTCGTAAGGAACTGTGAATTCCCTCCTGATGCCTGCCTCCGCACAATAATCAACAAACTCACCAAGGGTGTACTCCCCTCCATTGTTCGACCTGAGGGACTTGATCTTCCGACCTGTCTGAGTCTCCACAAGAGCTTTAAACTCCTGAAACCGCTTGAAGACCTCACTCTTGGTCTTCAAGAAATAAATCCAGGTCTTCTTGGAGTGATCATCAATGAATAAAACATAGTACCCATATCCACTCAAGGAAACATGAGACATCTGACCACTCACATCGGTATGAATCAAATCAGGAATCCCAATCGATCTACTGTCATTGCTAGGAAAAGGGAATTTGGCAAACTTCCCCATAGCACATTCTTTGCATGTATCAATGTGATCAGAAATGAAATCTGGCATACCTATAGTGATTTCCCGCAATGTCCTCAAGGCCCCATGATACATGTGCCCCATCCTGGGGTGCCAAATCTCGCACAGCTATGAACTGCTAGCTCTGCTGTTGGTACTACTGCTCAATGCCAAAAGGGGCTGAAACACAAACTTGTACACCTTGGCATGGCATACACCAATCACTCTAGCTGAATCAGCTGGAGCGCCCCTGGGATATATAAGCACCTATCCTCTCCTGAATAATACCTCATACCCTTTGTCCTCCAATGCTGAGACGGATATAATGTTCTTCCTCATCCCTGGCACATATAGAACATCCGACACTTTCAAGGGAGGTTTGGGTTCTCTATCAAATGTCAATGTCCCCACATCGACTGCGCCTAACAATGCTGTCATCTCCGAGTACTACCTCTATATTAGTGCCACTCTCTGAAAGCTCTGAGAAGTACTCACGGACTCTTGTCATATGACGTGAAGCCGCACTGTTAACATACCAAATACCTGAAGATGCTTCGCTAGTGGAGGGAAATGCACACTCCCTCTCAACCTCTGTGGCAGGTGATTCTGCACTAGTGGACTCACAAGCAATGAACCCAAACTCCCGGTCAAAGCTCTCCGAAAAGTCCTCTATCTCTGCTGATGCTGCCATGGTCTTGTTCTTTCCCTTCTTCTTCTTCTCCGGACACACAACTGCATAGTGTCCCATCTTCTGACAATTCCAACACTTCACCGTGGAATAGTCCTTTTGCGTGTTCACTTGATTACCTTTACCTTTGCCTTTGCCCCCACCACCACTTGTGGAAGCTTGCTTCTTTCCCTTGCCTTTCTTGCCTCCTTCTAACAATGCTACATTGTCATCCTCCTCAACTGGTTTGGTTGCCCCAAGCTTGTTCTTTCTGATTTCATTCTGTATGCGATCATCCCACAACCTCTCCCAAGTGGGAAGGGTCTCCCGTGCAACAATCCCATCAGCAAAGTTTAGTCATGTACAGGGAAGACCATTCATTGTAATCCGCACCAACTCAGTGGGTGGAATGACCTCTCCAACTGCTGCCAACTCATCTCTCAAATTAGTGATCTTTGTGAGGTATGCGGTAACACTATCAGTCTTTGCCATCTTAATGGCCTTCAACTTCTCCCTTAGGACCATTTTTCTGTTTTCATTGGTACTCTGGTAGAGATTGGTCAAGGCTGTGCACATCTCATGAGCAAGTCTCTTTCCTCTCACATGAGGAATGACATGGTCTTTAATACCATCCAGAATCAGTCTCTTTCCCTTGTTATTTTTCTCATTAAATTCAACCATCTGAACAACGTCAGTAGGCACTGCTATTGGGGGCTGTTGGATATGCACCATTATACCCCAGACTTCTGCCTTCTCAAAGATGCTTTGCATTCTCTCCTTCCATGTACTGTAGTTGCTACGCCCATCCAACCTATCCTCCACTCTCAAGTCCAAAGATATGCTTGCTTTCCTAACAAACTGAAAATTTCACTACTGTGGTAAAGGTTCAGTTTTCTGTGTGAAATATAAGCTTGCTGTAATTTTTTACTTGCCATCCCAAATTGCTCTTTTCAGCCACCCAAACTCTGATACCATGTAAAAATTTTGACCCAACCTCGGTTATCAGGAGAAGGTTATCAGTTTCTCCTTATTACTCCCATGTAGTTAAATGCCCATTCCCATAAACATACATTCAACAAGCTAGAAATAATAAATATTTTTGAAAACTCAAATTCTGGAAATTTCAAAATGTTGGAAAATGCAAAAATAAACTCAGAAATTATTTCAGCCACACACACAGAAAATGACACGCAGATTTTTGGTCAATATGACCCTGGAAAAACCCCCTATAACTCTTGGGGAAAACCAGTTCGAAAGCTCTTCTTTATTTCTGGAAAATGCTTTTACAGAGAAGTGTAATATACAAAAAAATTCCAGCAAACAATGTAAAGACTTATCACATTTTCCGTGCTTGCCTCCACCTCGGAAAATGTGCCAAATTAGTAAAACAGTCAAAGAAGAAATTTATTACAGCAGTGAACAGCCTTGAAACTCGTGCCCAATACTTAGTTGTACAGTCGTATGCACTGTACGGAAAATACATTAATACCTCCTCGAAAATCGTGCCTACTGTCTCGAAAACCATGCCCAGAAATCTCGAAAATCGTGCCTTTAGTTTGCTGTACCTTCTCCTCTATTTCTGTGCTGTCCCTCTCCTCGAAAATCGTGCCTCAAGCTGCTGTATGGAAATTTGCCTCGAAATCTGTGCTAATTAACGCTGTACGGACTGCAGCCTCGAAATGCGTGCAGCCTCTCGCTCTTGTACGGATTTGCTGAACTGCTCTTCTCCTTCACTTTTTCAAGCACATAAATTTCTCCAGCTCTCTTCTCTTCCTCTCAATCTGCTCATGAAAGACTGAATGATCTTTTCCCTCTTTTCCTCCTTTAACCTAACCCTAAGTGACTTTTGAGGAATCCCTAAATCCAATGGCTGAGATAACTTTAGATCTAGGGCTGAGATTAAATGTGCATTTAAATCTGACTTTCTATTTCTTAATTCACCCCACTTTAATAAAGACCCTCTTAGTCTTTTATTTTCAAAGTCACTTTTCACTTTCTAATTTCACATTGACTTTATTAAAGTCACTTTAAAATTAGACTTAGTAACTTTATCATTTATAAAGTCACTTTTAAATTAGATTTGACTTTACCACTTATAAAGTCATTTTAGGAGAAAAAATTAAATACATTTGGACCTTTTCCCTAAGCCAAAGATCAAAGCCTTAGGGAACCACTTGTCCTCTGGTACCCAAATTTTAACATCAATAACCATCCAAATCTATGTGAATAGTGTAAAATTAGTACTCTTATCATATAATTAGAAATAAAATTTAAAAGTTAATAACTATCAATTAAATAATATTTATTTTATTTTATCATTTTGAAATAAGAAATAAATTTTATTAATTATTATATCGGGAGATATAAATAATAACTTTACTTGAGTACAACCACTACTGCAAAAGTAAGAATTTCTCGTCTACAATCTTCTTCAGAGAAGGCGTAAATCTAGAAACAAATTTCTTTTATTATTGATACATAAATATAATTCTGGGAGCTTGGAGAATTCATTGCTTCCATTCCTTATTTGTTGTACAGAAGGTATCAATTGTTAAATTCCTATTATTTAATAAAGGAAAATCGGGGGAATGGGTATTAGATTCCAAATTCATTTATTATTATTTTTTAAATATATACCATGTATGAGATTGAAAATTTTATTTTCCTATTGCCACTAAAATATACATTATACAGTTGCGTCGCCAATATCACCAGTTCCCTCATCCTTTTGTCCTAATTTTCATATCCGTTCATCACATGCTTAAAAAAAAATTTCTAAATTTTTTAGCAGCCTTAACATTCAATACACAACCTTCAAGACCATCATCTTCTGGCCTGGGCATCAATTCAATTTTGATGTCATTTCGATGAGACCATGTAATTACCATACATCGTTTTATGGGGCTGTGAGTCACACATTTTGTTTCTAAAAGTTGTCCCTCCAACAGGTTGCAAATCTGCCTGCTCAACTAGGTCTGTTCCTCTGAGATTGACTAGATCATGATGGAAATCATCCTCAACGTGTCCAATTCGCTGTAACTTTCTTTCTTTAATGAAGATTTCATCCCAGTGATCAATATTAACACCTTGTTCAAATTCTGCGCATAAATTTGGACTGCAAGAAATGCCATCAGCTTCATTACATTCACTTCTATATTCAGGTATAAAGGAAATTTATCACCATATTGTATTTTGGGACACATTCTTAGGGCACAAAATGTAGTTGTGCTTCACATGTGGACGCTAGAGCACACTGCTTATTTTCCAAGCTTACATTCTCAGTAGAATATTCACTTTTGGTGGCAGCGTCATCCTGCTCAAATTCTATGTGCAAATATACCTTGGACTAATTTTCATGGATGCAATTATTACTAGAACATACGTATATGGATATTTCATAATCTTCATAGATGAGACTGCCCTTGAAGTACACCATGTATGACCTTGGACTCAGCTTCCTTCAAATCTTTCATACAACTCTAGATCTCTTTCAATGGTGGTTTCATTCATTTGGTCATCAGCGTTGTCCTTTTGAACTCTGATAACAAACCTTCCTTCAAAGGAATAGATTTATCATCAATTTTCCTTTCTTGTCTTGGAATATCAGCATCATCACCATTTGGAAACAGATCTTCTTAAGTTTCTTCTTGAAATTTAGAGTTTTCATGAGAATGCCCTTCAGTTTCATCATTGTTGTCACAAGGCTACTCTTTTGGCACAATAAAAACATTATTATGTGGTTCAATTTCATCTAAAGGCTCTCCAAGTTAGTGCATAAAACAGAGAAGAGCGGGCTCAAGAAAGGGACCATACACAACAGGAAATTGGACCACAGAAAACCCTCTATGCTAGACACGAGATAATTCTTGAAGGTATGGATTCCATCCCACAAGCAAGCTGAAAACAACTTCAATGAAGATGTCATTCTTTAACTAAGATTAGATATGTATCATGTTGAATTTAGCCTTTATAGAAAAGCCTTGTGTTAGATCAATTTTGGACCCTTAGATTCTGAAATATCCTGTACTAACCCCGAGAATTAGGTTAAAAGGGGTGCTCACCCTCTATTAAATTAAAAAAAAATTAATAATAATAATAATAATAGTACTTCACAAAAGGAAAGTAATCCATTGCTAATGGTACTATGTAGTGGTTTAAGATTAGAATATTTTGGAGACTGAAAAATAAGATTGCTTGTTAGGAAATGCGACATACTCCTATCAAATTTCATTACAGTGATTCTTTCCTTCTACAACAACACCCCAATAGATGGTTAGCTTTTACAAATCACCGTCTAATATTTTGTAAACTAGGTTACTTGTTTAAGAAGGCATTTCTGAATATAGACAATTACTCATTGATTACATTAATCTCAATCCTTCACAAGAGAAACTCTCATAAGTCAAATTCAAAACAAACCTTGCTTACAAGTAACAAGTGAATCAAGCCAAATCAGCCCTCAATGTGGCTCTATTGTGGACTGACATTATCATCTAAAGTTGTCGAGAATATACTAGAAAACAAAATTGCCATTTTCAAGGTTTAAAAGAGTAACAAAATAATGTGAAAATCCCCTGAGAACAATGTTTATCCTGTTGGTTATCCTAGTCCGCTACAGGGTGAAAGTTGAGAGTAATCTGCACCATTGACTTCTATTACAATATCTGAAAAGGCTATGATCATATGTTAGTTTGAAACTTAGGTTACTTGTTGATATTGAAACCTTGAAAGTAATACTTCAAGTAACCAAAACAAATGCCTCCATCGGAGTCCACATATGTAAGTCATGCCCTGGATAATGTGAAAGGCACCCTCAATCGAGAAACATGCATAAACATATGTAAAAGCCAGCATTGATTTTCTAACACCTTGGTCTATTCATGAAATTTGAAGAGAACCTTGCTTGGACAAGGTAGAGCAAGAAGAGATTTGTTGGATTGCAAAGAAAATAATCCCTGTTATAATACAAATTGAACAATGCATTTTCAAGCAGTAAATGAAAATTAACCTCCCACTAGGGGGTCTTTAGAGTAGTCAATTAACTCTTCCTCCATCTCCATTATAACCCTAATGGCGATCCCTGCAAAGCCCTACTCCATGTTTCCAGTTTTTTTTTAGACTGAAGATGCTGGAATGACATGATAGAGAAGTTAATGTTATTATTTTCTCTTTGGATCCAGAGTACAGATCAAAGATATTCACATTTAAAAGACAAAAAATAACAAGAATTAGAAGGTTGGCTGGATCCATATGTAATTTTGGATTTTAGGCTGATTTGTTTCATGTGGCTTAGCACTAGAACTTCCCAAGTTCGATTCTCATCGCATTTTGTATGGGTTTTGATTAAAGTATCCTTGATCAACATGTAATAGGAATTTAGATCATGCGAAACTAATAAGCAAGTGTGTTTGTGCTTTTGTTTCAATTCATTTCATTTCTATATATGCAATCATAACATTGGACCGTCCCTCCATTTGACTTTGGAGTTTCAACCTGTGACTTCTATAAGGTTAATATAGTATAGAAAGTAGTAGTTGCACTCTTGTTCGTATCTACGAGTTCGATTGTTCTATGTGACATTTATAAGTGTGGGTTACATTTATAAGCATTTAAAACCTTATATTATATAACCTTACCTTATTTTGGATAGATACTTAAGACTATCATTTTGAACTATTACATGTAAGAATAATTTTTATTTTTATTTTGCTTAACATTGCTAGTACATGGATACCAATATGAAGTCTAGTATCTGGTTAACATTGGTGGTACATGGTACTTCTATGAATTATGAATTATGTTATGGATGCGATGTCTATAATTTGTATTTTACATATCAACATGAATGATGAGATGGAAATAAAATGACTACATTTGACTACTTAATATAAAAGCTAACTTATAGATATATGGGTTGGACATGGCCAAATATGTTATATAAACGCAAAGATCAATATCGTAGATAGCAGCATATGTGAAATATACAAAAACTGTTATTTAAATACAATTTATTTTGAATATATTGATACATATGTTATAATGTGTGGATAAGTGTTTACATTGCAAATAACATCGTTACCAAACTGACCACGTGATGACAAAAATCCAAGAACAATTGAGGCTCAATAAGGTTCCATGATAGGGTGATAACCCTGGTCCTACTAGGAGGGGTGGAGGTGTTTCTCATCGTTTATCCTCTAAAACCTGGAGTCATGGGAGGATTGTGCGAGTCATGCTCCCTTAGACGTGTGATGATGATTGCTAGATGCCTAATGGGAAATCAGGTCGATATAGTAGACTCTTGGGGTCTATGAATGGTTAGGTCAGTATAACTGATGCCGTGGCATATTCCGATAGAGGACGGATAGGATGAGAGCAGAAGAGATTATGAAGGATTGGATGATTCTAGAATAGCTTGGGAACCCAACAGGGGCAGGGCATGATTATTATGGTTGTAAAATTATAAATATTCAGAACACAAATTTTAAGTGCCGTCACGTTAAACAAAAATTCAATTATAAAATACAATTCTTACGTGATTATACTAATCACTAAATAATTATTGAAATATTATATAAACCCTATCTTCGGGACAGTTTTCTAAAGGAGGGGTGTATGTAATGACCCACCTACAATTACAAATATAATGTAAATATTAGCATGCATATGATAGCTACATATGCATGCAATGGATGTACTGCACTAGTATACATACTAGCTGATATTGAAGATTTCCTTGTATAGGGCAATGAATTGATTTGTGAAATGAATAACTAACTCACCAAAGTATGATGAATATGTCGAGCAGGGTACTTAATATACCATCATTATAATATATAATTAATAAATTATTTAATAATAATGCAGACATAAAAGATGGTGAATTAAAATAAATTAAAAAGTATAAAATTAAAATAATGAAATAAGAATTATATTAAAATCTTATTAAAAGTATAAATATTTTTTTTAAAGCCCTTTTAAAGGTTGAAACTTTTGGTTAATTCATGAACAAAAGTGAGGAACTCTATGTCGATTTTTGTAGCATCAGATGTGCTCTAGCGTCGAGATTTTGCAGAGAGGCTAAGACACATGCATTCCACAATACCCAGAAAGCGTTTTTGGAAATTCCACCTGGAAATGATTTAATTAAAATAATTAATCATTTTTAATGTATTCCAAAGTCTAAACTTAGGAAATGTGATCACTTAAAGTGTATTAATTAGATGGGGTGTGAATCTTCTAGATAAAGACACAGATCAACTCCCTGTTAATCTTAGCCTTTGATTATGTTTTAATCTTGGCTGTTGATATGTCAACGAGAGATTATAAGAAGGAACTTGATGGGCATTTGGAAAACACATCGAGTGAGAGATCTAGAGTCGAATTCTCAAGAGAGCAGCGCAACAGTTGCCGAAGAGATCGAATTGATTTCTTGTAGTGAGGGGCAGGGATAATTTGCCGGTGGAATATTTTCCAGATCCAGAGAGTGCAAGGAAGAGAAGGCAAAGAGAAGTTCAGAGAAGCTGCGCAGTGCCACGTTAGGCAGTGCAGAGCCTCTTAGGAGATCCGCAATTTTGCTGAGGAGCAGTCCAGATCTAGTGCCGGGAGCTGGGGTGTGACACCAGAGGGTCAGAGATCTGAGCATCCAGTTAGCAGATCAATCAGCTAGAGGGGTGAAACAGTCCCTAGAGGCTGTGATGCCAAGCCAGCGTGGGACTAGCCATTCAATGGCTGGATCAGTGCCAGTGACAGTGTGAGTTAATTTTTCACTATCTTTTTGCCAGTTTATTCTCTGTATCGGATTGCCAGTTTGGGCATCTAAAGATTTGTATTCAGAAACTATTGCATAATAATTAAAACCCTCAGTTGCTGCACCGATTTTCCCGCATTGGGTTTTTTCGGGGACATTGTCCAAAAACAATGTTTATATGTTTGGGCATCTAAAGATTTGTATTCAGAAACTATTGCATAATAATTAAAACTTTCAGTTGCTGCACCGATTTTCCCGCATTGGGTTTTTTCGGGGACATTGTCCAAAAACAACGTTTATATGTGTGTGTTACTTCTTTCCTTCTCAATATTTTGTTTCCGCAATATTTTTATGTTGTGAAGGATGCAGTAGTATTCATTTCAATGTTTACTGTGTAACACCATAAATAACTTGATTCAAAATTAACAAGTGGAAGAAATAATATCAAATTGCTGTAGTAGGGATTCCCATTGTGGAATTTTCACACCCTACCCATTATTAAGAATCCTTCTAAAAATACAACCGCCTCTTCAAAACTTTGGAGAAGGTAAATGACTAAGCTATGTTTCCACGTGCTGGAAGGTAAGGGAGACAAAAGGCCTTGCTAGAGGCCGAAACAACGGTGTGGGGAAGGTTTAAGGAGAAGGTGTAACGCATAGAGGAAGAGGGGAGTTGATTTTATGAAGTTTACAACATTTCTAACAGATCCATAGTCAGAGAGGGAGCCTAATTGTTCTTGGATTTTTGGGCACTGGGGCCAGAATACTTCAATTTCGAAGCATTTTGGAGCTAGGTATCGAGATTTTGCTCAGTTTGGCAGGGAGGTGTTGGTCATTTTGGTAATGGGGCAAAATTGGAGCCTTGACAGCTCAAAATCAACTTCAAACGTGGAAGCCAGGTAAGTATCTGTGTATTAAATTGATAAATTCTACCTTAAAATATCACTATCTGAATTCTGAGCATCAATTTTTTTGTTAAATTTGGTTAATTTCCCAAATTAGAGCCCCACACAGATTTGGATTAGGTTGTCTCTTGCACTTCCTCAGACTCGGTACTCTAGAGTATCACACTTCTCCTCCTTTTGATGTAATGCCATTGTATGGTGTGTCTTTTCCCTCTCCTTAGCCTTGCTTTTATAACTTTACATTGAGCTAAATCCCTAACCCTAATCTCAAAGTCATTAATGATCGAGATTAGATCTTGCCTCACTTGAGATCAACGCCTAAGATTTAAACAAAATCACTAAAGTAAATTACTTCGCTTTTTAAACAAAATCACTAAAGTAAATTACTTACTTTTTAAAGTTTGTTTTAGCTCAATAAATGAACCTACTAATATGTGCTTTTTCCTAAGTTAGACTTAGGCTAAGCTATATTAGCAACTTGCTCACACTTAAGCAAGTGTTCTAAGAAGAAGATGGGCAACTTTTGCATGCCTAGACACAAGGCCTGTGCAGAAGCACCTGTTCGAGCTGCAATTTTCAACACTCTTGCTTAGCGAGGGAAGGACTTTTTCCCTCTGGAATTGTCTTCGATCCTGGAATTGTATTCGCTGCTTTGGCTGCTCACTTTGAATTGGAAGCCTTCTTTGCTACTTGGTTTGTAAAGATCCTTGAAGTCCAACTCCCCTTGGCATTGTTCCTAGAAGCCTCCTTCTCCCAAACAACTTTCTTGATAGAGTTGGAGGAATGTGTCGACTACTCCTCCCCTCCTGAACATGAAGGCTGACTCCCTCTGATCTGCTCAACCTTTAGAGCCTCCCGCTCCTTGTTTTTGTCACTGCAATGCTTCTTGCCATTGCTCTAATGCTAAGTCCTACTAGCATAGCTGTGGGTTTGTCTCGGTCCCTTTGAGACACACACTGAAACTTGCTGCCAATCCCTTGATTGGTAGAGTCCCCTTCTCTTCCTTTGAGGGTCGACCTCCGCCAATCCTGACTACACGACTGGAATTGTCCTTCGTACCATGCTCTGTTGGCATTTCGGAGTTACTTGATCATGCCCAGCGTGGCACCTAGCTTGCAACACAATCCTCAACAGACTTTTTTCTGCACCCCCAAACTTGGGTGGTTGTTCAAGCTCCTTTGTGGCTACTGACTTACTTGGTGGACACCACACCCTCGTTAACTCTATCGGCGGATCCCTCGTGGTGTTCCACGACCATGCCTCTTCCCTATGTTGGTCAATGTTGAATCACTTGGGTTTCGGCGTGCACTGTATGCACAACATGCTAGTTATAGCGTGGCCACTCTTGACTGCCTACTTGCGCTATTGTCCTCCGCTAGGTTGCAATCATGCAGGGTTCATTGTGTAATGTCCTCTCCAAATTGATGGTCCAATGGAAGACGAAATAACCTATTCAACCTTGTAGGCAATATTCTTGATAAAGGGGTAAAAATCCAATTTTTCCAATGTTGGGGCAACATTGTGCAAAAGTTGGGTCGACTGGGGAAAAAACCCAAATTGGGGGTTGCACCCCCCAACCACTCACATTTTGGAGCCCATGGAGAAATTTATAAATAGAGAGGAGTTGAAATAAAATCAACATCATCAAATTGGATCAATTACTTTTGTTTTCTTGAGCTGTGGCCCTGACGGTTTTAAGACCCCTTTTTATCTACTAATTTCAGTGGTGAAAGATTCCACCCGAGTTAGTAAACCTAGCCTATTTTCTATTCTGTTTTGGCAAACAGGGAAGTCATCTATCTAGGGACAATAGAGTTTTTGGTGAGAAATTTTGAGGCAAGACAACCAAATTCATATTGAGGCTAGGCAGGTTTTCTCTGAGTCAAACTATGACAAATTTATGAGGCAGACCAAGACTTTTCTAAGGAAAACAATGATAAATATCTTGAAGCAAACCGAGAATTTACTGAGACAAACTCGACATTTTTTTAGAGGATAGATAGACATTTTCTGAGGCAGAACTTGGGTTCTTTCTGAAGCTAAGGGCTGTTTGGTATGCTCTGAGATAATTTTGAAAGTCTTTGAGGAAAATATCGGTGTTCTTGAGATGGAGTTCAGAAAGGTTTCCTGAGACAGTTTAGAGGAAAAGTTAGGGCATTTCTTGAGGCAAATCTTTGACTATCTTCTTGAGCATTTCGACCTTTCTCTGAGGTAGTTCGATCTCCCTGGAGCAAGACTCGACACCCTTTTCTGAGGCAGGATTGAGATAGTTTGACTATTTCTGAGGAAACATTATATAAGTCTCCTAAGGTAGTTTGTATCCCTACTGCAACAAGCTGAAGTACTCCTACTAGCAAATATGATTTAACAAGTTATTTAAAGATTACTTCTTAAAATATCGAAGCAGTTACTGAAGTAGCCTTCACCCATCAAAATATTTGTGAAAACAAAAATCTGAGCAAGAAAAATAACACACACACAGGACACCGTTGTTTTTGGACAAACGTCCCTGGAAAAACCCAATGCAGGAAAACTTGTGCAATAGATCTGAGGGTTTTATTATTAAGCAACAATAATATCTAAATACATCTCTGATTGTCTCACCGGACAAATTAGCTACAAAGAATATGACTGACAAAAAGATCAGTGATGTTACCTCACTCTATCACTGGAAATCCTGGCTGATCCGATTACCGAATGATGTGCCTATGGCAGGCTCTGCGCATTCCCAACGTCAACCCTTCTAGGCACTGCGTCACTCAGTTGGTGAATCGATCTGCGCCACAGAAATTTCGATCTCTGCCTCCTGGTCTCACACCCTAGCTTCTAGGTTCTGAAATCAACCTTTCAGCAAACCCTTGGATTTCCTGTGGCCGTCTGTGCAGCCTTTGCGTAGCCCTGCATGGCTCTGTGTGGCTATACATTAGCCTCTTTACTGTTGTCTCTCTCCACCCTTCTCTGCTGATGATTCTTCTACTGAGAAAGATTTATCTCAAGATACTGTCTCTGCCCTTCTCTACAATGAAGAATCACTTAGATCTAGTTTTCGTCCGAGCACTGCTCTGTCAGAAAATTTGATCACATGATCCTTTCGGTGTATCTTACAGATGACCCTCAAGTCTTCCTTTATAGACTTCTCGTTCAGACTTCAACGGTCGAGATTAGATCTCCAATCAATGACTAAGATTATATTAGACTTGATCTGTTTTAGCTTTTTTCTAGAAGTTTCACCCACAATTTACATTAATACTCATTAATTATTTTAATTTTCTAAGTTAGACTTAGGGTCTTTGTTAAAAATAATTAATTTTTCTTATAAAACTGTCTCTGGGTGGAATTTTCCAAAACAATTTATGGGTTATTTGTAATGCATGTGTCTAAACCTGTCCACAAAGTTTGAGACTTAGAGCACATTCGATGCTACCACAAATCAACAGTTTGGTCTGAGGCAAGCAAGTCATCCTTCTTGAGGCAGATCGAGTCCTTCCTTGAAGTTTTCCGATGTTGCTTGGCCGTATCCTGAGGCAACTCGGGCATCCTTGAGAACGAGCTCAATGAGGGATTTTCTGAGGCAAAAATCTTCTACAGGAGTTTATTCAGGCAATAAATTAAGCAAGAAGCCTAGGTTCTGTAGACTGTTAATAAAACCCAATCATTGTTAGTGAGTTTGATTAGTTTGCTGAAAATATTGAATTGGTAAAGTATTGATGGAATACATGACTGGTTTTCTTGGACAATCAATTCTATCCATTGTGGAATTGCATACTATCATAGTACTGTAGATTGATCTTAACTGTCTAATATTGTTATTGCAAACTTTGCAATAACAAGTCCTATGAAGAGATGCCCGCTATTGTGTGAATGTGTGAACCCCTATTGATTTTCACCTTATTGCTCTTGGCGCCTTTGCACTCAACTTCCTGTAGACCTAAACCTCCACTTGGCCCTGTTATCCCACCATCAGTGGGTGACCGTTATAGGAGAATTTTTCTCCTAGATCTGTCTTTAACCAACAACCAACAATCCCTTGCAGCCACTAGATAGCTCGATGTGCCACCATTCTCTGCCACCTGAGCCTGCCATTATGTGCCCTCGCCCATTTGTTATGATTGTATGTTTGATGGTGGGCCTTCCAAACTCGAAGGTATGGCTTTTCATTATGTAGTTGGTTGTTTATGCTTGCTTTTATTGGACACATATGGACATGGATTAGTGGGGAGACTCGACGGAAAGAATGTGCTTAGTTTGTACTCTTGTTCCCTTGTCCCAACTTGGTCGTCAATTTTGTATCCTAGTCCTGTGGGATCTCCTCTATTGACTACTAGCTTAGGAGTGGCACTACATGGGAAACCCTGATTTTGTTTTCGTGGTCCCACTTCTCAACACCATATATCTCACTCCCCTCCACTCATTATAATGCTTTTTCAGACTTTTCCCATCCGGGTCCACATTTGTCCATTGGGTCCATAAGGAGTTTGCCTTCCCCTCCCCTTGTCCACACTTTGGGTTGGACTTGGAACGATGCAACGGAGGTTGATGTAGCTAAAAAAAGAAAGTTAAAAGCATTATTTGACCACTTACAACAAGAAATGTACCACAAAATGCAAAACATGGCCGAGACATTAAAATTTAGTGTGTGGGCAAAAGCCAATCATGAGCTCTACCCCTATTATGGCCATCACCTTGGTTCCTAGGGCCCCTATGAGTGCCCCCTCTTCATCATTAAGGAACCCATGATTGTCCCAACCACTGGTGGGCGATGAACTGCCCAACCTTAAAGGGGTAATCACTACTTTATAATACAAATCATGCTCATAACAGATGGGCGAGGGAACATAATGGCTGATTCAGGTAGTAGAAAATGGTGGGACATCGAGCTATCTAGTGGCTGCAAGGGACTGCTGGCTGTCGGCTGAAGACACATCTAGGAGAAAAATGTTAGTTTTTGTAGCATCAGATGGTTTTCTATTCTCGAAAATTTGTGGAGAGGCTAAAACACAAGAGTTCTCCAAACTCGAAACCATATCTGGAAATTCCACCTAGAGATAGCTCAATTGAATTAATTGGCCATCATTTAAATTTTTCCGAAGTCTAACTTAGGAGAATTGCTTAATTATTAGTAATTAATTGAGAAAGGTGAGAATTCTTTAGAAACTCACATAGATCGAATTGGAGATGATCTCAACCATTGATTAAGTTTTAATCTTGGCTCTTTGAGTCCCAACTGGAGATTATAAGAAGAGGTCGATTGGTAGATCGAGAAATACACAAAAGAGAGCTAGTAGTGCGAGTTCCTTGGGCAGTTTGAGCCAGGGAGGGGACACAGGGCTAGAGAGGGGCAAAGATAGTGATCCAAAGGAAGTCTTCTAGTTCCGGAGAGGCATAAAGAGGAGGCCAAATTATTTCTTTAGGAGGTAGGGCAGGGCCTGCGCAGAGCCTCAAAGAAGTAGTTCGATTCAACTGGAGTGGAGGTCGTTATAGGTTCTAGAGGCCGAGAATATTTTCCAATAGGTAGGGGAGACACTTCCTCTGTTAGCAGTAGGTATGACAATTTGAGTAGCAGTTGTTCCGGGCTGAGCGTGTGACAGGTTGCACAAAGGGTTTGGACGACTTGCTTGGAGTTGTTAGTTTGCGCCGGGATTTCTTGGAGAGGGGGGTAAATTCCCTCAGTTAAATTTTGCAAGTATTTCTCTCAGGTTGGATAACTAGTTGGGCATCCAAATTTATTGTACTAAGAATTTGCAGTTGCATAAAACCCTCAGCGGCTCCACCGGTTTTACCACATTGGGTTTTTTCGGGGACAATTGTCCAAGAATACTGTCATATTTTATGTGTGCGCTAGCATTTCTCAGTTCCTATTTTTGCTTGCACAATATTTTTTTTATGGTGAAGAAATTGTAGTGTGAATAATTCGTTATTTTCCCGTAAACAAAATAAATTGCATAATTAATTTATCAATTAGAAAAATTATTTCCAGTTGTTGCATTTCAAGGATTTTTTACATAGTATTAGAGCGTATTTGACGAATAAGAGGTTCAGAGTCAGAAGAGGAAAATTTCATTGTTAAGAGGGAGCAACAGGACAAAATTTTTCAGGGGTTGTGCAGTGCCTAGCCAGGCAGTGCGAATTGCTGGACAAGGTTCGATTTTCCAGTGGTAGTAAGCAGGAAGGGTCGATTTTTCCAGGGAAGTAATTCTAGCAGGTAGAGGGAGCAACAACTCAGTATTTTCGTAGAGCAGAGTTCTTGTTTGGGCATAATAGAGTTTTGCAGTTGCAAAATCAACGTCTGGTGGAAGAGAAAAAACATACAGATTTATACTCAGGATGTCTTCAGTAAATTCTCCAGAATTCTCCAGTATGGCCATGGACAGATTTGACATTAAGGGGGCTTTAGAATTGTCTTCCAGATTGGAGGATAAATTTGCTTGCTTAAATAACTCAGATTCACAGGGTGTTTGGCACATCGACACTGGAGCATCAAATCACATGATAGGAGTTAGAGAATATTTCTCTAACTATAATGAAGAGCACATGGACTTGTAGATTACGATGAGAAACATGACCAAGTGCACTGTAGTGGGGAGAGGTACCATTGATTTTCAGAAGGAGTTAGGAGCAAGTACAAGTGCTACAAATGCACTGCATGTGCCAGGATTGGTTATGAACATGATTTCAGTATACCAGCTACAGGATAAGGGATATGATGTCCACTTCGTAGGGAAGAAGGTGTTTGTTAAGCTACAGGAAAAGGGATATGATGTCCACTTCGTAGGGAAGAAGATGTTTGTTAAGCTACAGGAAAAGGGATATGATGTCCACTTCGTAGGGAAGAAGGTGTTTGTTAAACACCTGAGCTGGAACAGGGTGAAACATTTGAAGTCGAAGCAACAACTTGTACAGGTTGCAACTTGATTCTCCAATGGCACTGATAAGCAGTGACAATAGCAGGGGGAAAGACTTGAATGAGCTAGGGCATAGGAAAATGGGACATTTACACCATGGAGCACATAGAAAGCTCAAGGAGACAGTGACATGTGTTCCAGAACTTGGCACAAAATATGATGATGTGTGCAAAGGGTGTGTGCTTGGGAAATATGCTAAGGAAACATTCCTAAGAAGTGACAACAGAGCAGATGGCGTGTTGGGACTGATACACTCGGACATTTGTGGCCCTATGTTGAGTAGAGCTCTCAGTGGGGCCGAGTATTTTGTCACCTTTATTGATGACCATTCAAGGAAAACTTGGATCAACTTCTTGAAGACCAAGGATGAGGTCTTCGATCACTTCAAGGAGTTCAAGGCTCTGGTGGAGAATGCGACAGGGAAGAAGATCAAGGTGCTTCGCTTAGATAATGGTGGAGAGTACACATATAAAAGCTTCACATATTTCTGTGCGAAGGAAGGCATCGAAAGAGTGGAAAACTCCATACAATCCACAACAGAATGGGGTAGCAGAGAAAAGGAACAAATCCATACTTGGGGCTGCAAATGCAATGTTTTATGACCAGTATTTCCCCAGGTTTCTATGGGCAGAGGCATGTAAGACATCGATGTATATTCAGAGCATGATTCCTCACAAGGCATTGGGGAAGATAATGCAGGAGAGGTCTTATCAGGAAAGAAGCCTTAGGAAAGTCACTTCAGGGTTTTTGGTAGCATAGCTAACTGCCATGTGTCAGATGAGAAGCACACCAAATTGGATCAAACTGCAGAGAAGGGGTTCCTCGTAAGGGTATGGAACTTGTATTTAATCAAGAGCACCAAGGCTATTCGAGTATTCAGGAGGTGACTCCCAATAAAGCATGAGACAAGAAATTAGAAATTTCTCATGGCAAGAGTGTCAAACAATAGATAATAGATTTATTTGTCTTTTCTAGTTTCTAGTATATTTTATAACTATTGACTTTTTCATATTTATTATGGTATTTTTTGTAAACAATATATGACAATTTAAGTTTGAAGTTTGAAGTTGGTATTTATAACTCATTGGTATTAATTTATGAATGTGACGCTTCGTGAAAGTTGAAACATTTCGTTTCATGTTAGTTATACTTTGTTATTGTTTGGTTACTTGATAATGGTTACAAGTACAAGTTACAACTTTAATGATCAATGATGATAAATGTTATATATTGAAATTTGAAAGTTTGAAACTTTAAGATTGATGAATCATGAGACTTGATATGTTGTATGTTACTAATTTGTGGACGTGGTTGATGAATATTATAACTTCTAGATGATTGATGTTATATGGTTCAATCCATGTTTTTATGTTTTTTTTTTAATCTATTTCATCATTCTACATGCTTTTGTTGACATATATGCATCAAAATATATAAAATTATATATTATATAAAAGTTCGCTCCCGAATCGGGAGCTTTTGAAAATGTAGCTACCCGCTCCCGCTTCCGCTCCCCGCTTCTGCTCTCGCTCCCAAGTAACCTTGCTAAAGAATCACTCTTCCTCGCGACTTGCTCCCTCCTAGGAACTCACATTGTTCCTATATCGAAGATCCCCTCGGATATACCCATAGACTATCTCGATTCCCAACAACTTGTATGATTGCCCCTGTCTGATCCAAGCACTATAGCTGTATCCAAGGTCACTCCCTTTGAATATAAAAGCACCTGTCCATTCTAGAACAAAACTCTATATCCAACATCCTCCAAGGCTGATACTGAGAAGACATGTACCATGAACCCTTGAAAAAACAACATCCTTGTTGCCTCTAGAAATCCTCCTGACTTTAGCTAGAATCTGACACATCTAATCCCCTTCATTGCATGCATGGTACTAGTCCCACTAAACACATTGTAGTCTGAGCTTGTGTCTGAAATGCTGTGGAAAACTGACCTCATCCCCGTCATGTGACTGGACACTCTACTGTCCCCTAGCTATAACACATTGTCCTCATACACAACAACACTACTGTCAAAAATAAACTGCTAGAGAAAAAGCCTTCTCAAATTCATTCGTAAAGTCATTATCTTAGTTATTGTTGATGTAGCCACCTGATCCATTTTCTTCTTCTTCTTGTATGGACACTCGATCACATAGTGACTAGTCCTGTGACACGTAAAGCACTTCACTTTGCTCATGTCCTTCACGGAAGCTGATCCCCCACTTCCCTTTACTTTCACCTTTTAAAACAAAAGCAAAATTCTCCTCATCATCATTCCCATCATGGGAGTCTCCCCAGCATAGAGGGCTTGGTGCTCTTGATTAAATACAAGTTCCATACCCTTACGAGGAACCCCTTCTCTACAGTTTGATCCAATTTGGTGCGCTCCTCTTGTTTCATGTTAGTTATACTTTGTTATTGTTTGGTTACTTGATAATGGTTACAAGTACAAGTTACAACTTTAATGATCAATGATGATAAATGTTATATATTGAAATTTGAAAGTTTGAAACTTTAAGATTGATGAATCATGAGACTTGATATGTTGTATGTTACTAATTTGTGGACGTGGTTGATGAATATTATAACTTCTAGATGATTGATGTTATATGGTTCAATCCATGTTTTTATGTTTTTTTTTAATCTACTTCATCATTCTACATGCTTTTGTTGACATATATGCATCAAAATATATAAAATTATATATTATATAAAGGTTCGCTCCCAAATCGGGAGCTTTTGAAAATGTAGCTACCCACTCTCGCTTCCGCTCCCCGCTTCTGCTCTCGCTCCCAAGTAACCTTGCTAAAGAATCACTCTTCCTCACGACTTACTCCCTCCTAGGAACTGACACTGTTCCTATATCAAAGATCCCCTCGGATATACCCACAGACTATCTCGATTCCCAACAACCTGTATGACTGTCCGCGTCTTATTCCGAGCACTATAGCTGTATCCAAGGTCACTCCCTTTGAATATAGAAGCACCTTTCCATTCTAGAACAAAACTCTATATCCAACATCCTCCAAGGCTGATACTGAGAAGACATGTACCATGAACCCTTGAACAAACAACATCTTTGTTGCCTCTAGAAATCCTCCTTACTTTAGCTAGAATCTGACACATCTAAGCCCCTTCACTGCATGCATGGTACTAGTCCCACTAAACACATTGCAGTCTGAGCCTGTGTCTGAAATGCTATGGAAAACTGACCTCATCCCTGTCATGTGACTGGAGTCTGGACACTCTATTGTCCCCTAGCCATAACACATTGTCCTCATACACAACAATACTACTGTCAAAAATAAACTACTAGAGAAAAAGCCTTCTCAAATTCGTTCGTAAAGTCATTATCTTAGTTGTTGTTGATGTAGCCACTTGATCCATTTTCTTCTTCTTGTATGGACACTTGATCACATAGTGATTAGTCCTGTGACACGTAAAGCACTTCACTTTGCTCATGTCCTTCACGGACGCTGATCCCCCACTTCCCTTTACTTTCACCTTTTAAAACAAAAGCAAAATTCTCCTCATCATCATTCCCATCATGTTGGCCTGCAAATTTGGAACATCTCCTTGTCTCTTCCCATTCAAAATCATCTCATAATCTATCCCAACTGGGTAGATTCTCCTGTGCGACGATCCCATCAACAAAGACATCCCATTTTGGAGGAAAGCCACTCAAGGTTGATCTAACCAACTCTTCACTATCAATAGTTTCCCCCACTGTTTCCAAGTCACCTCTAATCTGAGTGATACTGGTTAGGTATGGTGAAACTGTGTCAGTTTCAGAGATCTTGGTGTTTCTCCTTTTCTCCTGCAATACCATCTTTTTGTTTTGGTTTGTACTCTGGTATAACTTGGGTAAGGATGCACACATCTCAAAGGCATTCTTCTTCCTCGTCGTATGAGGTATAACATGGTCTTTAATGGAGTCCAAGGTTATTCTCTTGGCCTTCACGTTCTTCTTATTAAACTCAACCAACTGAGTAGGATTTGCAGGAATTGGGACAACCTTCTCCACGATGTCCCACACCTCTTGCTCCTGAAATAGCAGGGCAATCCACTCCTTCCATGGGATGAAATTTCCCGCCCCATCCATCATGTCCTTGTAATGTAACCTAACGGTCATCTCAAGCTACACTGATCAATAATAATTTTCACCATTTTTTTATAGATGGGCCCTTTTTTTTCCTCTTTTCCCTTTTTTTTGGAATCGTTCACCTTTTTTTTTCAACTCAAAAATTGCCCGTAAAAAAAGGAAAATTCTTCTCGTCCCTTAAAAAAATTCTAGTTCGTATGATCCCCGCCAACCTAGCTTCTACGATCTGACACAAACTTGACACCTGTAATTCTGAGATCGATTTGGAGTTGGGGTTTTGATACCATGTTAGACTTCCTCGAGCCCAACACTTGGTATTTGATTCACAACAATTATTAACTGGACGAATGCATGGCTACATTCCTAACCAAAATATTTAGCGGAAGAAAAATTATTCGATTTGAATCACACACCATAAGCATATTTCTGCCCAATAAAAAAGTCTTCATTAATAAATCAATCATGGAACTTACTTGGGTTTCTGTGCTGGGATAATGGCCCAACTGAGAAAATACAGATTATAAAATTGTTCACCAACCTCACCGCACTCTCTCAGACCCAACACACACTCACTGAGAAGCCTCTCTCAATCTTGAGTTGCTGTTGTGTCTTAGCCTCAACACTTAGGCTCAATTTATAACTTTCCTAACCTAAGATTGATGATAAAATTAGCTTGTCAAGTTAACTGAAGATAAGTTACTTTACTTTAGTTAATTATCCTATCTTTATCTTTCTCTACTTTAACTCAAGTACAAGTCATAAATTTAACTTTCTTTACATGCACATCTCATGCATGTAACACATTCGCATGTGTGCCACTCACTTGCACACTTTGCATGTTGCATGCAAGCTCCTAAAGAGGCAAATCAAGGTCCTTCTAGTCAAGCCACAAGACTAGAAGTACCTTTCAAGCTACAAAACTCAACTAGACATGCACGAATGAGTCCTTTATTATCCCAAAGTGATGTCTCCACAATAGGAGCTAGTCCCCAAAAGCAAAATAATCCACAATAGATCACATCTCCACGAGAATACAGGTCACATCTATTGAGAAATCTAGGGCATCAAGTATTAGGTGATTTCTCTACTTATGATAATTGCTTGTGAATGCTTTTTACTTCTTAGATTAGGATCTTCTTTTACTTATTATAGTGTTCTTCTTCATCAAATAACTACTAATGCATAAACCATAAGAGACAAGAGACATAGGATATAGGCGATTAGCCAGGGCCAAAACCTCTCCCACTTGAGAGGAAAACTAGAACAAATTCTTCTTCTTATAGATACTTCAATTGACGAATACCAAGACCAAGACCAAGACCCTTGACCTATTTGCCACTCCAAGACCAAAGCCTCCTTGATGAGATTCTTCTTGCAATGATCAAACCTATGCTTCGTCCTCCTTCTCGACTACTCTTCAGTATTTTCGCTTCCTTGACACTGATTCAGATCTGCAACCTTTTCGGCCCTAATTCAGAAACCCTAACTCATGCATAAGACCTTTTCTTATGCCTTGATTTCCATTGCTTTGGATATGGTATCTTTCTGGCTTGACTCGACTTTCCTTGTGACTTGATCCTTTTCAAAGTCAACTACCTAAGAGAACTGCAATTCCTCTCGACTTCTTCTGCAGCAAGAGATCTCTCCCTTCTTCGCACATGTGACCCAAAACAGACCCAAAAACACTTCTAAAGACTTCACTCTTCCTTCTAAAGACTTCACTCTTCCTTCGCTTCACTTCGCTTGCTATAGTGCTATCTTCCTGCACCTTTTTCACACTTCTTATTTTAGACTTGATGATAATTGAAATTCTATCCTGAAATGAGGCCGAGCTGCCCTATTTATAGTTGTCAAGAACCACAAATCTCTGAATTTTGCAGATCAGTGCCTCTTCCAGTGGGCTAATACGGTCAAAAAATAACTCAAACGGTAATGCAAGACTAAATATCGACAACTCAATGACACAAACTGACTGAAACTGACTGAAATTGACTCAAAACAAAGACTCAAAAATGAAATTACTCTTGTGCAAACTTAACTTGAAATAGTAGAAACTCAATGAAGCTCCACGACTTTCACTTCGAGCTTCGAACTCCAATGCTTTTCCACTTCACACTTGGAGGAGTATCAAACTGATATATACAATGAGGATGAAATTTTTTCATAATTTCAGATCAAAAGAGATAGTGCTTCAGGAACCTACCATTAACAGGCCCTCCTAAGCAACTTTTCCCATTCATTTCTTCCGAGAGATATGCATTTTGTCCACAAGAAGCTGCAACCTTAAAAGAACCTTTCCATAAATTATTGAACTTCCCGTGCTTACCTTTGTCTTCATTCCTGGCATCCCAACGGAGTACCACATCATCGATCTTAAAATCATCTTGCTTGGTTTTCCTGTCACATATCTGCTTGATCTTATCATGGAGCTTGGAAGTGTTTTGAAACACTTCTTCCCTTGTTTGCTGCAAGTGAATCATTTGGTTTATTCTGCGCTGTATGTCATTTTCTTCACTTCCGACTTCTTGTAGAGGCTTCATGACTGAGACAACCAATGAAGTAGGGAAAACTGTATCCACACTGTAAACTACCTGAAATGGAGACATGCCAATGGATCTCTTGCTTCTTACTCGATCTGCCTATGGTGCATTAATTAGCTTTTTGTGCCAATTCTATTTGTTCGCTTCCAACATCTTTTTGATTATGCTGATCAAAGACTTATTGGAGGACTACGCCAATCTGTTGCCCTGTGGATATTATGCTGTATAATGACCCAATTTAATGTTATACTTATCACAGAATTCTGTCATCTTCTTTGATTTGAAGGTTGCAACGTTATTCGTGATAATTTTTCAAGGACAACCAAACCGGGACAAGATGTTAGCTTCTAGAAACTGAATTATAACTGAGTCTGTAGCTTGCCTGGTTGGGATCGCTTCGATCCACTTCATGAAATAGTCTTGTGGCGGTAAGTATCTATCTATGTTGAGCAGATGAGGGTGGATGTATCTCACCGATAAAATCTAAGCCCCACTGTTGGAAGGGAGCTTTGACTGAAATGGGCTGTAATGGTAAAGGAAGAAGCTTACGTTTACCTTGGAAAAGTTGGCATTCATGGCAACTCATGACCGTCTTGTACAAAATCTGCAAACAATGTACGTCACTAGTAACCCGCTCTCAATACTTTGTTGGCCATGGTCTTCCAGTACAAATGACCTCCACAATCTCCGTTGTGGAAATCCTTCATTACTTCTTTGGATTCATCTTCTACCAAGCAATTGAGTAACACTCCTCCAACATCCTTCCAGTAGAGTGCAGTATCTAGTATGTTGTATTTCGAAGCCTTAAGCTTCAAGGACCTGCTCTTACTCTTTGACATGCCCGGAGGAGGGTTCAAATGTTGTAAAACATAAATGATATCAACATACCGTGGAGATGATGAAAAGAGATTTGATACCTGAACAAGACTTACACCTTCTGATAGTGCTGATATGAGATTGATGTCAAGTGTATGTAGATTAGACTTAGCCATGAGCTTGGCTAAGCCTTGCCCCTTGATCAGTTTGGTCGTCTTGATCTCATGGTCTTACTGTAAAAGTGTTGCGATCCACCTACCTCTTCTTCCTTCTGCATCTATTTTCATAAGTACTTCTTTAACCGCTGCATTTGGAACATATGCCAAAATATGTGGGTGCATGCCAAAATATGTGAGTGCAGAATATAAACACGAAATTCTTTGAGCTCTTTGACCAAGGCCAAGGCCCGTTTCTCGATTATGTTGTATCGAAGGGCTGCATCCCTTGTTGTGTGACTGAAGAATGCTATTGGCAGCTCTGTCCCATCTTTTTTCTGCATAAATATCGTTGCCAAAGTATGCTCAAAAGCAAAAGAAAATATAATGAAATCTAGTAAATAATCGGGACTTGTCAATACTGGAGCAGTAGTCAAAGCAAATTTTACCGAGCTGAATGATTTACGAGTATTTTCATACCATCTTACATCATTCTCCTTTTTCAGCATGTTAGTTAACTCTCTAAGATGTTCTGCTAAGTTGGGAATGAACCTACGTAGGAAATTCATCCTACCGTTGAATGCTTGAATTTCCTTCTTGTTTCTAGGGAAATCAATTTGTTGGATTGCTTCAACTCTAGCAGGATCTATCCGGATCCCATCTTTTGAGATGATGTGACCCAACAACTTACCTTCTTCCATAGCAAATAGACACTTTTTCGGATTTAGGGAAATTCCAAACTTTCTACATCGCTGGAACACAACTCTCAAATGGTTTAAATGCTCATCATTTGAATTTGAATAAACAGTCAGATCATCTAAATAAACAACAAGGAAAACATCTTTTTCATTACCAAAAGCTATGTCCATGGCACGCTAGAAAGTGGCCTCGACATTCTTCAAACCGAACGACATCTTGGCATATTTAAAGGTACCGCATGGTGTAGTGAACGTTGTCTTATCCTGATCATCTTCATGCACAAGGATATGATTGTAGCTTGAGTAGCCATCCAACAATGACATCCTGCTGGCTCCTACAACTCGCTGAAGTATGTGGTCCATCTTGGGCAGCGGGTAATTGTCTTTCAACGACACTTTGTTTAGATTTCTGAAATCTATACATAGTGTAGAAATTTGATAACCCAACCCTGGTTTTCAGTTTCTCCTTATTTCTCCCATGAAGTTAAATGCCCATTCCCATAGTCAAACATTCAACAAGCTGAAAAAAATAAATATTTTTTGAAAACACAAATTCTGGAAATTTCACAGCGCTGAAATGTAGAAATAAAAACTCAGAAAAATAAATCAGCCACACACAGAATTTTGACACTCTGATTTTTGGTTAATATGACCCTGGAAAAACCCCCTACAACTCTTGGGGAAAACCAGTTCGAAAGCTCTCCTTTATTTCTGATAAATAGCTTTTACAGAGAAATAGAAAAACACAGAAAATTCCAGCAACCAATATTTTTACTTATCTCGAAAACCGTGCACAAACCCCACCTCGATTTTCATGCCAAACAGAAACAAAAATTTACAGCAGAAAGTATAGCATTAAACGCTGTACGGACAACATCGAAAACAGTGCCGGAACAACTGTATGGCCTCGAAAACTGTGCCACTTGCTGCCTCGGAAAACGTTATGTACGACTGCTGTACGAACCTTGATTTGCGTGCTGAGACACTGCTGTACGGATTTCAAAAAACATACATGTTTTTGCTGTTGTACGGACCTCAGTTTCCGTGCCTCCTTAATTTTTGTACGGACCTCAAAATCTGTGCTGCATTAAATGCTATTTTCCCTCGAAATTCGTGCCACTTGCCTTGAACTTCGTGCTACTGCTTGCTGTACGGTTTTGCTGAAATCTTGCTGCCTCGGTATGCATGGCAAGGCGCTGTTCTTCCTCCTCTACTCAGAAATATCCTTTGCTCTCTTTCTCTCCTTCTCTCAATTTGCTCATGAAAGAATGAATGACCTTTTCCCTCCTTTAACCTAACCCTAAGTGACTTTTGGGGAATCCCTAAATCTAATGGCTGAGATAGCTTTAGATCTAGGGCTTAGATTAAATGCTCATTTAAATCTCACTTTCTATTTTTTAATTCACCCCACTTTAATAAAGACCCACTTAGTCATTTATTTCCAAAGCCACTTTTCACTTTCTAATTTCACATTGACTTTATTAAAGTCACTTTAAAATTTGACTTAGTAACTTTATCACTTAAAGTAACTTTTAAATTAGATTTGACTTTATAACTTTATGAAGTCACTTTAGGAGAAAAATTAAATTCTTTTGGACACTTTTCCCTAGGCCAAAGATCAAAGCCTTAGGGAACCACCTGTCCTCTAGTAACCAAATTTCAACACTCCCTCTTACCGAGGAAGGTGTTCCTCACCACACCCATCTTGTCTCTGAAGTATACATGCTTGCCCCGTGGTAAGGCTTTGGTAAGAATACCTGCAACCTGCTCATCAGTGGGAATATACTCAAGCTTCACAGCTCCCTTCTGAACATAGTCTCTGAAGAAATGATATTTGTTCCCGATATGCTTTGACCTGTCATGAAATACTAGATTCTCCATGAGTTTAATGCAACTCTGATTATCACAGTATATCACTGAAGGTCTCAACGGCTGACCAAATAAGCCAAACAACATCTTGCGAAGCCAGATGGCCTCAGAACTAGCTAGACTGGCTGCCATGTACTCTGCTTCCGCTGAAGTCAATGCTACTGACTGCTGCTTTCGGCTGAACCACGACACCACTGCCGAACCCAACCCAAAACAACACCCTAAAGTGCTCTTCCTATCAGAAGCACAACCTGCCCAATCAGAATCGGTGTAACCTGCCAATCTCACTCCATCTCCCTGCCTATAATCCAGACCATTCTCCATTGCCCCCTGCAAGTACCACAAAATGTGTTTTGGAGCAACCCAGTGCACCCTCCTGGGCTCACACATGAATTGGCTCATTGTGTTGACTGCAAAACATATATCTAGTCTCGGGTTGACCAAATACATCAAGGAACCAATTAGCTGTCTATACAATGTGGGATCCACCAACTCAGAATCTGAAGCGTGAAGCTTCTTCCAGTTGGTGATCATCGGTGTTGACATGGGTCTACAATCCTCCATGTGGAATCTGCCAAGGATGTCCACAATATACTTCCTCTGTCCCAGGAAGAAATGCCCCTCCTCCTGCCACACCTCCAAGCCCAAAAAGTAATGCATCAAGCCAATGTCCTTCATCTCAAACTCCAATGCAAGATCTCTCTTGCAGTGCTCTATGAGTCTCTTTGCACCCGTAATGACCAAGTCATCCACATACAACACCAGAATGAGAGGCTCCTCACCTATCACAATGAAGTATAGGTTCGGATTTGCATCACTCTTTGTGAAACCCATCCTCTGCAAGTATGTATCTCTCCTGGAGTACCAAGCTCTGGGAGCTTGCTTCAGGCCATAAAGGGCCTTCTTCAGTCTGCACACATGGGACTCCTTCCCATGCACCTCAAAGCCCTGTGGCTGCTCAATGTACACCTCCACCTGTATGAAGCCATTGAGAAATGCGGTCTTCACATCCATTTGGTGGATCTTCCAACCCATCTCTGCTGCTATCGATATGATGGAGCGAATCGAAGTATATTGAGCCACGGGAGCGAAGGTCTCCTCATAATCAACTCCCTCTACCTGGGAGAACCCTCTAGCCACAAACCTTGCCTTGAATTTCTCAATGCTGCCATCTGCAGCATGCTTTACCTTGTAAAGCCATCTAGAAGTAACCACAGATTTGCCCTTAGGCCTCGGCACCACCTCCCAAACATCATTCTTCATGATAGAAAAATACTCCTCCTGCATGGCCTCTCTCCAGACCTGCTGGCTAGCTGCCTCCTCATAGCTAGAAGGCTCAGAGTCAACGATGTTGGCAACCATTGCCATATAGCTACAGAACCTATCAGGTGGTCTGCTCTCTCTGACCGACCTCTTTGGCCCAACAACAGATGTGGCCTCTCTCAAGGTATCCTGAAGCCACTTGGGCTTCCTCTTCCCTGAGCACACTTCTCCCACTAGAGAATGAAACTCCTCCTCCTCATCAGTAGCTTGAACTCCTGACTGTCTGTCTGCTGTCCTCCTGCCTGAACCTGAACCTGTAGACGGTGAAGTACCGTGTGAACTGTCCATCAATGGACTCCCTAGTGAACTGCTCTGCGGATTGCTTTGCATGCTGCCCGAAGCACCACCACTTTGACTCTGTGAGCCACTGCTCACTGACGGACCGGACACCGTAATTGATGTACCTCCGGATCCTCCTGATGCCTACCCACTGGATCCCTATGCCTGACTCAGTTGCTCCTGATGGTCTGGTCGATCCAGATACTCTATCTCCCGTGACCTCCTGAAAGCCTTGTCCTTCTCGAACGTCACATCTTGCCTGACAACGTCTCTCCTCTGTGAAGGAATATAAATCCGAAAGGCCTTCGAGGTCTCACTGTAGCCCACAAAGACACCCTTCTCTGCAGTAGGATCTAGCTTGGTCCTCTTCTCCTTGGGTACGTAGGAGTATGCAATACACCCAAAGATACGAAGATGACAAACATCAGGCTTCTTCCCAGAAAAAGCCTCCTCCGGAGTCACATGCGCCAAGGCACGATGCAAACTCTTGTTCTGCAAATGTACAACAGTGTTGCAAGCCTCTGCCCACAAAAACAATGGTAACCCCTGATCATGTAACATGGCTTTGGCAGCCCCAACGATGGATCTGTTCTTCCTCTTCGCAACCTCGTTTTGCTGGGGGTTGTAAGGAACTGTGAACTCCCTCCTAATGCCTGCCTCCGCACAATACTCAACAAACTCACCAAGGGTGTACTCTCTTCCATTTTCCGACCTCAGGGACTTGATCTTCCGACCTGTCTGAGTCTCCACAAGAGCTCTGAACTCCTGAAACCACTTGAAGACCTCACTCTTGGTCTTCAAGAAATAAATCCAGGTCCTCCTAGAGTGATCATCAATGAATAAAACATAATACTCATACCCACTCAAGGAAACATGAGACATCCGACTGCTCACATCGGAATGAATCAAATCAAGTATCCCAGTCGATTTGCTGTCACTGCTGGGAAAAGAGGATTTGGCAAACTTGCCCATAGCACATCCTCTGCATGTATCAAAGTGATCAGTACTGAAATCTAGCACACCTGTAGTGATCTCCCGCAATGTCCTCAAGGCTCCATGATACATGTGCCCCATCCTGTGGTGCCAAATCTCGCACAGCTCTGAACTGCTAGCTCTGCTGTCGGTACTACTGCTCAATGCCAAAAGGGGCTGAAATGCAAACTTGTACACCTTTGCATGGCGTACACCAATCACTCTAGCTGAATCAATTGGAGCGCCCCTGGGATATATAAGCACCTGTCCTCTCCTAAACAATATCTCATACCCTCTGTCCTTCAATGCTGAGACGGATATGAGGTTCTTCCTCATGCCTTGCACATATAGAACATTCGACACTGTCAAGGGAGGTTTGGGTTCCCTATCAAATGTCAATGTCCCCACACTGAATGCTCTAACAACGCTGTCATCTCCGAGTACTACCTCTATATCAGTGCCACTCTTTGAAAGCTCTGAGAAGTACTCACGGACTCCTGTCATATGACGTGAAGCCCCACTGTCAACATACCAGATACCTGAGGATGCTCTGCTAGTGGATGGAAATGCACACTCCCTCTCAACCTCCGTGGCAGGTGATCCTGCACTAGTGGACTCACAAGCAATAAACCCAAACTCCCGGTCAAAGCTATCTGTAAAGTCCTCTATCTCTGCTGATGCTGCCATGCTCTGGTTCTTCCCCTTCTTCTTCTTCTCCGGACACACAACTGCATATTGTCCCATCTTCTGACAATTCCAACACTTCACCTTGGAATAGTCCTTCTGCGTGTTCCCCTGTTTACCTTTACCTTTTCCTTTTCCCCCACCAACACTTGTGGAAGCTTGCTTCTTTCCCTTGCCTTTCTTGCCTCCTGCCAACAGTGCTACATCCTCATCCTGCTCAACTGGTTTGGCTGCCCCAAGCTATCTCTTTTTGATTTTTGTCTGTATGCAATCATCCCAGAACCTCTCCCAAGAGGGAAGGGTCTCATGCAGAAGGGATAACGCATAAGGGCTAAACCAGGAGGCGGTTTCATTTCATTTGGGATGGAATTATAGGTCCTGAGGTATCGATAATTGTAATCAGGCATTGATTCATTGTGATTGCGCTTCAAGGAATCATATTCAGCAAGGATTTGTAAAGGTCTAAGAAAGCATCAACCAGTTCAGCAGGAGTCCTAATAGAATTGGCTGCTAGGCCAAGGAACCAAACTTTAACTTCACTGGAAAAACTTTGTGCGATGATTCACATCTTGGCATCATCTGCATCTAACTCCTCAAGATCTATGAAGGTTGTGATTTTGGCCATGTGTTGACGGGCAGTGATTTCAGAGTTTTCATCGAAAAGGGGAAGCCTTTGGCCATATCCTTGAGGTAGATCAACAAGATTAGCAGGGAGAACTAAAGGTCCAAAACGAGCCATAACTCCTGTTGAATGTGGTGGAGGGGGTGGAACGAAGGATGGATTGGTTCGAGGAGGTCCTTGAGGGGGAAGTTGAGATGATGAAATAGTAACTGTTTGGGAAACTTCGGGGATATGAAGGGTTTCTTGTTGGTATTGAATAAAAGCTTTTTCAGCAGTGTAACTTAGGGTATTGACTAAATTTTCTAGCTTGTAATATTGTCTCTAGATTTTAACATCAGTCTCATTTGCAACTTCAACTAATGATGGATTTAACTCTAATCTCCAAGGTTCAGGGACTACTGTATTCAAGTCAGTCTCAAATTTTGTTCTAAACAGTAAAAACTCAAATTTGGTATCAAATACTAAATTTTGTATGGCTACCAAATCAGAAGGTAATGAGAAAGACCTTACCAAATTTTGAGGAGGAGATTTTGAAGAGCTTGAAACTGGTTGAGATCTTTGCCTCCTTAGGATTCTTTCAGGATCTTCGACGGGAGAAAATGGATTTGGATCAGGATTAGACCTGGTATACGTTCTTCGAGAAGCCAAATCTGCTTTTGAGGAACTACAATTATGAAATCAACCTTATGAAACTCGATCCCATCATCCAAGGGATCAATTTCCAATGGATCTTTGTCGTACACCCAGGGAAAAGTTTGTCTTTTCGCTCCCCGGCAATTCGCTAAGATGGTATCACTTCGCCAGATTCCCAAGGCTGAAGAAGGAATCCCAACAGAGGTAACCACAGACCAGGCTTTTGAGTTGATAGCTAGCTCTATCAAGCCGGAGAGGGCTCTCTCCCAAAGGGTCATAGCGAGGAGGGCTGGAGCAATTAGGGTTTTTAGGCTAGATATAGAGCGCAGGGAGTTGTTTGAATTTGATTTTGGTTGGGAAATCACTGGATGAAGGAATTAGGTCAAGGAAAGCCAGGTCAGGGCAAATGAGTTAGGGTTGCAGGGATCAATGGGGCAAGGTAGGTACAATGCTTATCACTTGAAGAGGATTGTTATGGAATGGTGTTGAAGCTGAAAGAAAGCTAAGAAAAGCATAGGAGATGTATTTTTATCAGACAGAAGAAGATGACCAAAATATGATCAGTTACCCAAAAGAGAGCATGTGCAAACATGTATTTTGATTATCTAACTTGTAAAAGATCATAACATAGAAATGATGTGAACATGAATACAATACTTTCAAACATATGATACTGAAGGAAAGACAATGATAGACATTCAATACCACAAGTATCCCATAAAAGTAGCTGCAAGTCCTCTTTATTAGATTGTCCAAACCGAGTACAAAGTTTCCTTGATTAACTTGCAAACATACAAACTGATTCCAACCCTTCACTAGTGTGAACTAAATAGGCATCAAAACAAGCTTCACTCATCCTCAGGGGTCGAATCCATGAGGTGAGGATGAGATCCACTAATTGCTGAACTGAAAATTGAAGTGTAAGTGACTCACTCCTCATTACATTCAACTGATTCATCATGACTCATTAATGACTTTAACCCTATGAATCTACCTTAGGTAAGTAATCCTTTACATAATTACATTTTACCATGATGAATTACATGAGTAGAAAGAGAATTTGCTGAAGAAGAGTCAAAACTTGGGAGAAAATTTGAAAAAATCAGCAAATTTGACATTTGCACCATCCACTATGCATTTGCGCCATCCTAGTGTCATTTGCGCCCTCTGTGTTTAGGGCCAGTTTTGGAGGCCTTCTTGGTGTCCAAATGAGGCCCAAGATAGCTTGTTGGAAAGGCATGCTTGTCCTCTTTCCAAATATGCCTCAAGTTCTGAAAATGGAAGTCATTTGCCCCCTCAAAAAGCCAATCTCCCAAGACTGGTATTTGCCCAGCGCCAAGGTGAAAAATGGGGCAGAAAGGTCATTTTTAGGTGGTTTTTTGGGCTTTTCACCCATCAAAAATGCAAACCAAGGCTGTAAACATGGTTTTCTGAGATGTACGAGTCATTATGAATCTAATGGTGCCTTCCTTCTCCTAAAAAAGTGTGCCAATTATTTGCGTAGCGCCTAGGGCGCTGCGCAAATGCCCAATTTTATGCTTAATTAAATGCCTAAAAAAACACAGAGTTTTCCAGATTTTGACAAAAAGTTAGAAGATGTCTCAAAACTGTTGGAAAGGCTGAGGATGATGTGTCTAAGCTTGTAGGGAAGCCTTAGCAAGGATGTCCAACTTTTTCTCCTCTTCCTTGGTCAACTCTTCAATTTTGGCATCGACTCTTTTGAGCTTGGCCAATGCAAATTTCTCTTTTTGGGCATGGAGTTTGACCTTCCTCCTTAACAAGTCATTGTCCTTATTGGCCTTCTCTAGCAGCTTCTCCAAGTGTTGGTTGGCTCTATCAAGCCATGGTTCCTTGTTCTCATTGATTTGTATGGCAAGCTGCTCATTTAGGGTTAGCTGGTCAACAAGCTCAACTTCGCTTTGTCTCTCTAGAGTTAGAGCTCTTTTCAGCCCTGTAGTCCTAGGTCTCTGCCTTGGTACTTGTTTTTCTTCCTCATCAAGCAAATCATACTTTTCCAATGCTTCATCTAGCATTGCTTTGGTCTTATGAGCCTTCCTTTGAGCAGTGAAGTACTTCACCTCATCAATGACCTGTTTGGTCTTCAACTGCTCATTTTCTTGCTCAAGAAAGTGAATAACATATCTAGCCCTGTCAAGATTAGTCTAAAGTTCACTAATCTTGGCATTTTTACCTTTGATTGCTACATTGATTTTGTCCTCTTCATCTTTGTCTAGGTCAACAATCTGAAATTCTTTCTCAGTTTCATGATTGTCCTCCTCATCATGAATGAGTGGCTCAATGACCTTCTCTTTACCTTTATCCACCTGCTGTGTTGATGTTGAAGGCATGGCCCCTTTCACTCCGAGTGAAGCAAACACATGCCTATAACCTCTCTGGTGGGTTTTTGGCAATGGCTCAACCTCAACCAAACTAGCCCGCTTAGGCTCAATGTCATCTATCCTGCTAGGTGAGCCAAAATCATGATGAGATGGAGATGAAGGGTCAAGATGAGATGGAGATGAAGGAGGTGAAGGGGACTGATCTAATGATGGTCAGTGAATCATGGGCTGAGATGATGAAGGGACATGTGCATGCTGAATGGATGGTTCAATGAAGATATCATTGGCTATGAAGGTGCTCCAAGCAATGTTCAATTGATTAAGATGGCAGAGGACTATGATTTTTATGAGGGAATGATGGAATATGCTTTTGATTTGCTATTCATAATCCTTCTTCTGAGCAATGTATGCCATCTTCTCTCTACTCCAGAAAAGATAATAGGGTATGTTAAGCATCCTTACCCTAGTGAAGTGCATCAAGTGCTGGATATGATAGGAATAGAGCCTTGAAAATCTGCCTTCACATGAGAAATTTTTCATTATAATCTTCATCATAGGTGCATATCTGTCCAAGAGGTGTGAAAAAGGGAAGAATCTCTTTGTTTGATTTTGATGTCTTGGTTTGAGGAAGAAGTCGTAATCTTATTTCTTCAATCTTCTTTTCTTGAACCATTTCTCCCCAACATTAGGGATCCCTGCATCATCTGAAATGACAGCAGTAGATAAGGTGAAAGTGACTCCAACTATAAAACTTGATTGTCATGAAGTCCTGATATGAACAATCTAGTTAGCATGGGGTGGTGTTTAACCCTCTTAACTTCTCACAAAAATCATAGCAGCCAACATGTTTAAAGCTTGTGACAGTCAGTGGAGAAGCTAAGAGTTCTTTGGTGTTAGCAGGCTCAAGTCTGAGCACTCTTCCTCCTCTATGTGACCTCCTTATTTGTGTTTCCTCTGCTTCAGTGAATGCTGTGTTTTCCTCTTTTGTTGCCATGGTGTTTTTGTTTAAAACCCTAGGGATTAGGGAAGGGAAATGGGAAAGGGAGTTGGGAAAGGAAAACTAATGGAAATATTTGATAGGGATATGTGATATGGGGAGGTGATAGGGAGTAATGTTTAGGGATATGAGGAATAGGGAAGGGAATAGGAGAAAGAGTGATGGGAATTGGGATTTAGGAGCCTAGGTCTAAAATAACACCTACGGCTTAGGGTTTTAGGAATTAGTAACTTAGGGATAGGGTTTATGATAACAGGGTTTAGGGAATGAAATTTAAGACTGTAGGGATGGTATGGAGTGTAAGGGAAGTGGAGTTTTGGGAATTATGGGTGCAAGGGAGAAAAACTAGGGTTTTACTTCAAGAAAAACACCAAATTATAACTTCAATTGCAAACTTGAACATATATAACTATAGGAGGTGATTTTGATGGCAAAATGCCTCTTAATGAATTGCTAGAGGTGAATGACTGAGTGGAGAAGCTTTGGAAGGCAATTCTGAGCAGTTGGATGCTTTGCTAAGCTTGCTGGTCATTTGCGCCAACAACGACGTATTTGCGCTATCAGCAACTGATTTGCGCCATCTCTGGACATTTGCGCCCTCCTGCACTGATTTGCACCCTCCAAAACGTATTTGTGCCCTCCTGAACGTATTTGCGCCCTCCAGAACTGATTTGCGCCCTCACTTCAGGATTTGCGCCCTCAATTTCTGCTCCTTTGCCAATTTTGCTTAGAATTTCAAATTTTTGGTCCGTTGGAGTGCTGGCTTATCTTTAGAAGAGGCAAACGAATATGATTTGATGTCTTTTAGTCATTAATAGCAAAGTGAATTTGAATTTGAATTTGAAAACCCACTTTTCTAATGTCCTTTTTCACTTTTCCGAAACATTCGCTGATTACCCTTTCATTTGATTTTTCTCTCTCGCAGGATGGAATTGCTGGAGTTTGACAATTCTCTCTTTCAGTTTGGCATGTGTGTTTTGAGTTGGCAGCTAGGGATTGAATTTATTACATATAGAAAAAAAAAATTACATAGAAAATTTAAAAATAAATTACATCTCTGTTTTCATATCAAAATGACATTTTTATATGAAAATCATAAAAAAATCAAAATCACAAACTTAAAAATATCATATTTACATGCTGATAATCTTCTGTAGATGAAAATAAAATGTTTACTGAGTCACTCTCACACATTTTGCTGAGTTTATTGGGATGAAATGGTGCATTTTTGGACCTTGAACCTTTAAACCTAATGACCTAGTGGGACCTTGAATGACCTGACTTCCATGATTGACTTTGACTTAGATAAGACATGGTGAAATGAGCTTTTCAAAAGTGTTTTCATGCTTAGCAAGACATGAAGGTGAGCTAGCAAATGTGAGTTTCCGAGGGAGAGTGAAGTTTTATCACTAGGGCTACCATCAGTGAAACAATTTTTAGCATGACCTAATGTAATGATATAAAAATTTCAGAGTAGGACACCTAAAACGAGAATGAAAAGAGTGATTTTGAACACTGATGGCAGAATGCATATTCTGACACTAACATTGCCCTCATTAGCGATGGTAGCTCTGAAAGAGGTCTCAAGAACCATAGATCTCTGAATTTTGCAGATCAGTGCCTCTTCCATTGGGCTAATACGGTAAAAAAATAACTCAAACTGAAATGCAGGACTAAATACCAACAACTCAATGACACAAACTGACTGAAATTGACTTAAACAAAGACTCAAAACTGAACTTACTCTTGTGCAAACTTAACTTGAAATAGTAGAAACTCAATGAAGCTCCATGGCCTTCACTTCGGGCTCCAAACTCCAATGCTTTTCCACTTCACACTTGCAGGAATGTCAAACTGATATATACATTGAGGATGAAATTTTTTCATAATTTTAGATCAAAAGAGATAGTGCTTCAGGAGCCTACCTTTAATTGGCCCTCCTAAGCAACTTTGCCCATCCATTTCTTCCATGAGCTTGGCTAAGCCTTGCCCTTTGATCAGTTTGGTCGGCTTGATCTCAAGGTCATACTTTAAAAGTGCTTCTATCCACCTACCTCTTTTTCCTTCTGGATCTGTTTGCATAAGTACTTCTTTAACTGCTGCATTTGGAACATATGCCAAAATATGTGAGTGCAGAATATGAACACGGAAGTCTTTGAGTGCTTTGACCAAGGCCAAGGCCAAGGCCAAGGCCAAGGCCTGTTTTTCGATTATGTTGTATCGGAGGGCTGCATCCCTTATTGTGCGATTGAAGAATGCTATTAGCAGCTCTGTCCCTTTTTTCTGCATAAGCACCGCTACCAAAGTATGCTTAGCAGCAAAAGAAAATATAATGAAATGTAGTGAATAATCGGGACTTGTTAATACTGGAGCAGTGGTCAAAGCAAATTTAACCGAGCTGAATGATCTACGAGCATTTTCAGACCATCTTACATCATTCTCCTTTTTCAGCATGTTAGTTAACTCTCTAAGATGTTCTACTAAGTTGGGAATGAACCTACATAGGAAATTCATCCTATCGTTGTATGGTTGAATTTCCTTCTTGTTTCTAGGGAAATCAATTTGTTGTATTGCTTCAACTCTAGCAGGATCTATCCGGATCCCATCTTTTGAGATGATGTGACCCAACAACGTACCTTCTTCCATATCAAATAGGCACTTTTTAGGATTTAGGGAAATCCCAAACTTTCTACATCGCTGGAACACAACTCTCAAATGGTGTAAATGCTCATCATCTGAATTTGAATAAACAGTCAGATCATCTAAATAAACAAGGAAAACATATTTTTCATTACCAAAAGCTATGTCCATGGCATGCTGGAAAGTGGCCCCGACATTCTTCAAACCGAACGAAATCTTGGTATATTTAAATGTACCCCATATTGTAGTGAACACTGTCTTATCTTGATCATCTTCATGCACAAGGATCTGATTGTAGCCTGAGTAACCATCCAACAATGACATCCTGCTGGCTCCTACAACTTGCTAAAGTATGTGGTTCATCTTGGGCAGTGGGTAATTGTCTTTCAACGAGACTTTGTTCAGATTTCTGAAATCTATACATAGTCGAATTTCACCGGTCTTCTTCCACACTTGAACCAAATTGGAGATCCAATCTGAAAATCTGACTGGAACAATTATGCCTGCCTTATAGAGCTTGTTTACCTCCTTCTCAATGGACAGCAACAACTTTGGGTTTATTCCCCTGAGCTTTTGTCTAAAAAGCTTTTGGTTTTCCAAGTAGTGCCCCTCCTATAAGGGAGGTCCCATTGGGCTAAATATTAACCCGCCTGGTAAGGTGAGAGAAGAGATTTACAGTCAAGATTGGTCAATCTTCCAGATCACCCCTTTGTCCATACTAAATGTCCAAAACAAACAAGTATAGGCACCTGATTGCAAAATGATCATAGTACCTTTTTAGTGGAAGCCCACCTTCATCCAAATGGAAATGTCGGATGGTGAGACATATGTATCTAATGTACATGGCAGAGGCAGATGGCATATCATTATTAATAAGTGAATGTTAGGGGCTGCTGGCTAGCTGGCTGTCACATGTATGAGAATTTTTTTTTGTCTCGCTGGGCTGTCAAATGTAGGAGAAAATTTTCTTCTATGGGGTTACCCATTTTGGTGGGTAACAGAACCCAGAGAAACATTTACTGAAGCAGGTCTTCTAAGTGTGAATTTGATTTAAATTTTGATGGTTATTTTGTCAAGCTATGTTGGATGCATGACAATGTAACTGTATTAAGAAATGTTTTCAAAGGTAACAGATAGTGGTATTTGATCATTGAGAGACTCCATTTAATATGCTGATTTAATAGTTACATCAACATATGATAAGGTTCCTAGTGCAAATAATTCAAGAATGGCAGCAAAACACAATTCCAATTGTTGTTGGTTAACATCAATATATGGCTCTATTGATACGATCCTATGATCCTGCCTACGAACAAGATTTAAAGGGGAAATTTACAGCATAATGGTCTTACCTTTCCTTCTTTTTGCTGTTTTATCTTAAATTTCTACTCCCTTTTGCATGACGTGTATAGTGCATTATATCTTTCAACCTTCCTTATTTATTTGCTTGTGTGATAACCTCATTTGCTTCTATTTTTTTTTCTCTTATATATATGGTCATTTAGTTTTACTACTCTTAAACTTTGGAGCTAAGAATTGTACTTGGACTTTTACATTGCTAAACTATTCTTCTAATTACAGAATAGTTTTGGTTTGATACTAATGGTAAGTTATGAGTCTAATGGTATTCAAGTCTATCTTATAGATGAAGATCGATTCAGAAGTTTCATCCTTAAGGACTGAGGTAGCTGAGCTACGAGAGCAAATGGGGCATTTTTTTTCGAAAAAACATGAAGAAAATATGAAAGATTTTGAAACAAGTCGCATACCAGTCTCTGGATCTGCTTCTACACACAATAGTGGCTCTACTGTCTATGTTATAGGTGGCCTTAGTGGACAGCAGTGGCTCGACACAGTGGACGTTTTTTGCCCACCAGTCAACAAACTGAAGTACACATTTTCCATGCCTTCACCTCGTCCTTTCCCTGCTGCAATCGCTTTTAACAAGTACATATATGTTCTTGGAGGAGGACAGACGAGTTCATGGTCTGACATAGGTAGCATTTCTTTTCAAATTGCAAAGCTCTATCTGAAAAGGCAAGTGATCAAATTATTCAAAAAAATGATGTAATGCAAACAAAGATTAGTCTGAGTACTTTTTTATTACAAATAACCAATTTCCACCCTGTATTATTTACAGTGGCATAGTTTTTGTTCTATGTGATCCTTACTGCTTTTAAGTATCTTCCTATAATAATTATTTATTGAGTTGATCCAACTCCATTCTTTAATGGTTATGCAGTGGAGATGTATGATGAAACGAAAGATCAGTGGGCCCTCTGCTCTCCAATGAACTTAAGACGTGGTTTCCTAGCGGGAGTGGCAGTTAATCAAGGTATCATTGCCCTAGGTGGTGAAAATGAGCAAGGTCCTTTTGCTGATGTAGAGTGGTACGATACCTGTACTGGAAAGTGGACAGTATCTGCAGAAATGCTTGAAAAGGTATTGGTACCTTTGTGCAGATAAGATCTTATGCCACAGTAAGATTTGTTTATCTATTGTTTTCATTACAAGGTTGTCGCTTGAGTCATAAAAGTTGGAGACTGAAATAGTCACTTGTGATTTTGGGAAGTAAAGAAGCTGCTTATGATGAAATGTGTTTGAGATATGTTTCACAGGAAAAATGGTCAAGGGGAATTTTATTTCGAGGAAATTTAGATAAATATAATGAACACAAGTTTCAACTAAATTAAAACCGAACTTGAATGAAATTTATGTAATCAATAAAAGACATTTTTAATAGACATGCTTTTAACTGAAACTAGTTTTATGCCTTGGGAGGACTATTTTAAAATTATTTCTACATTGACTCTTCTCAGGCCTCAATCCTTATGAAACCAATTTTAGAATGCATTAGTCAAATAGCAATATCTCATGTTTCCTAAGTTTGAATGTCAATATGGTAAGGTTCTTTCGTGATGTCACAGGGAAGAATGCTTGGAATAGCACATTTTCACTTACTATCACTTTAACCGAGGTATTTCTTCCTCGTCAATATTCTCATTGTAGGCTCCCATTGGTTCTTGGAAGATCTATAATCTCATGGCCTTAACCAAAATAATTGGAAGATCGACGATCCTAGCCTAAATTTTAGTGCAAAATTCTATTTTCTTGGCTTGTTTTGTTTGCTAGTGCTTTTGACTTCATTTGCATTATAATAAAAACACATATGCTTAAATTATTTGTGTTAGGGGGTTGTAAAGCTATGCTAGCATATCAAGATTTGGAGGTTATAATTAGGATGTTATAATCGAAAGGTAATGAATAGTTGTGTTTACTAGTCAGCCTCTAATAAATGTGTGTAAGACTTTGTCCAGTAGAAGATGCTTCCCTTTTTCCAAAGAGTGCTATTATCACTGTAATGATCCCTTTTAAAGGCACAATTTGTTTTGCAGGATCCAATTCAGAATCTGTTAATCTTGATGGTGTTACCTCTATAATCTTGAGCTTCAAAATGTAATTCCATTCATCAAGTATGATCCCTAGTGCAACTTGAGAACATTACCAATTGTCACTTTGGTGATGATCCTCCTCACTTTAAGCTGGCTCTCCTCTGGCACAAGGGGAAACTCCCTAATAAGACTGCTGATCTATCCTTTAAATGCTGAAATAATAACCAGATCTGCAGAATGGCATTGTGTTAGTATTTCACAATATAAAGTGAGAAGTCGAGGAAGACCTCACACCTTGCTGTTGGACTATCGAGTCTAGGCAAATAAATGGAACTTGAAAGTGAATGAATAAGATGTGATAAACAACCAGACAGGAATTATTATCAGTCAAGGACAGATCTGATATATATGTAACAACTATTTGAAATGCTTAACCAAGATACAACACATTCATAAACTTTTTGCAGCCACTTTAAATATCAAAGATGAAATTGGAACAAATGAGACAGCTTTCTTTTGAATGAACAACACCTTATTACAATTCAAATCTAACACCAACAGAGAGGAGGGTTTTTAGAACACTTTTCAGATTTCTCTTTGTTGAATTTTGTAGCTCTGGTCGGTCTTCATAATTTATATTTTAGCCCTTGAAATATATAATGAAAATGTAAGACATGTTCTTCATGTCATTTTTATGTTTAGCCTTTGAAATAATTAATCTAAGACATGTTCTTCATGTCGATATCAAAAGAGAAAATTTTGAATTTTGAATTTTTGGCTCCAAACTTGTCAAGTCGGCCCTCCTTCAAGTCAAGTCAGCCCCAGTGTAGAGACACCCAGTCGGATAGGCAGAACACTATATATAAAGCACTCAACCTCCTCCACAAGGGCACAATTCGATCTCACACAAGACAAGATATATTCTGGGCATCCAAGCGAAGAAGAAGGATGAATTTATTTCTAGCTTTCTCTCTCTCTATCTTCCACGTATGAAACCCTCATTCTGCAGCTTCGCATGTGTGGTTTTCTGGGCCAATTTTGGGCAGCAGGTCCGAAGTTTCTGGCAATATTATCAGAACCGAACCGGTTATCGAACCGGAAAACCTTGTGGACCGGGAACCGGTCGGAACGGGAAAAAAATCAGGAAAAAATATGGTTTACCAAAAACACATTAAATATTCATATTTTATAGAAAAACAGATATATTCATGTGCATCCATATGAATCCAAACCATTTATACACAAATATGCAAAAAATCTTATTTATATAGCAAGTAATATTGCATATAACCAAAAATAACACTTAGTGCAAAATATTGTTGAACCAAAAATGTTACAAACATCAAGAAGCAGGCTCTAAAAGGCCTTTATAGTCCAAAATAACATCATAGATCATAGTATTATACTACAACCTACAATACTACAAGCTACAACTACAACAAATGAATGATCAAATCATCAATCGTCAATCAACGCCAGAATCATCATCTTGATCATCCTCATCTAAAGAATGAGTAACATCCAAGTCTGCAATGGGAGTATGGCTCTATTCCCCTGGCTCTTGATTTACCCTTTAAATTTTTGGAGAAAATCAGCTCCAAAATCCTTTGAAATCAACTATGTAGCTGCCCTAACAAAATAAGAAAAAAAATCTTCCACCATCTACAAAAACTACTAAAGAAAACCCAAAGATCTCTGAGAAAAAAAAAATCTTTGAAGTAGATTGGAAATCTGCCAACCCAACAAATTTTCAAGATTCCAATTAGCTCTTCAAATTTGTAAAAAATCTTCCTCAGAACAACCCTGCAAAAAACTCTCTGAATTCTCTGCACCGAACTCGGTTCAAGAATTGCAAGAGACTCAAATGAATTGTGTGAGTGAATAGAGGGGGTGGGGGTGTTTAAGTAGCTTTACGAGGGGAGTAAGGTAGCGTTAGTAACTAGCAAAAATAATAATTTAAAAAAAAATAAAAATTTAATGCCCAGGCTTGTGAACCTGTGGAACTGATCTCCGAACCTCTTTGATACTGGACCAGCCAGTTCGGTGCCGAAGCCGGCCGGTTCGGTACCGAGTCGGTCATTTCCGGTTCAGAGGGCTGGTTCAGACCGGTTTTGCCTCCAATTTGGTCGGACAGTTCGATTTTGATAACACTGGTTTCTGGGTAGAGAAGAAGGCCGAATTTCAGCCTAGGCAGGGTAGACAGAGATGAGTTTGTTGGGTAGATTGAAGACTTGACAAGAGGGTCTTTTGACCAGGTTTGACCAGAGTTATATTGCTGGTCATTTTGACCTTTGTATTTGACTAGAAGAATTAGGTGTAACTCTTGCTGAACTGAAGAATTTCTCTGAGGATAATGTTGCTGGTATTGAAAATTTGGGTAGCTATGGTCGGTATTTTGATTGGAAAATAATGAAGAAAAATTCAAATTTTGTGTTTGACCAAGTCAACCTCAAAAAGCACAAGTCGGCCCCACATGTGAAAAGGCACCTCCAAAAATATATATAAATAGAGGCTTGTTGGACTTCATTTGGACACACATCACAACACATTTGATCTGAAAGAGCAAGATGAACATCCACACGTGCGAAGGAATCCAATCTGCGTTCACCAAGCTTATCTTCTTCTGTTTGACCAACATTGACTTAGAGGGATTATCTCTGCTTTGACCTAATTCCTTGACTGTCTTGAAGGTCAGGCATTTCAGGAGGACTTTGACTCTGTTTGATCGCACTTTTATTGAAGTTTTGATTATCCAGTGTAAGAGGGCACTAGTTTTTGAATTTGAGATGAAGGATCTTGGTCTCATGCTTTATTATTTGGGATTGGAAATTTGGGAAGAGCCTGATGGAATCTTTGTTGGCCAAGGCAAATACACTATATCGATCCTTCAAATATTTGGCATGATGGACTGTAAGTTCATGGACACTACTATGGTGATGAATTTGAAAGAGATCCAGGTTTGTGACTCTGATTTGATTGATCCACTTATGTATCGCATCACAAATTGATTGGCTCATTCAACTATCTTGTGAACACTAGGCCTGATATTTGTTATGCTGTGAACACATTGAGCCAATATTGAGACACTTGCGTGGCACCATTGAGTATGGTTTGAGATATGCTTCTAACAAAGAATGGCAACTGTGTGGATTTACTGATGCTGTTTGCGCTGGAAGCTCTAATGATAGGAAGAACTCTTATGGATTTTGTTTTTGGCTTGGGCTCCACTATGATTTCATGGTCTAGTAGAAAGCTAACTACTGTTGCTCTAAGTACGATTGAAGCTGAGTATATAGCTACATGTTCAGCCTGTTGTGAAGCTGAGTATATAGCTACATGTTCAGCCTGTTGTGAAGCTGCGTGGTTTCGGAAATTGTTTGCTAGTTTGTTTGATCAAGTGCTGGAATCAACCATCATATGTTGTGATAATCAAACCTGTGTGAAGCTCTTTGAGAACCCGATGTTTCATGACAGGTCAGAGCACATTGAGATTAAGTATCATTACATTTGGAACATTGTCTAGAGGGGAGATATAAGGCTCGAGTATGCCCCTATTGATGAGCAGGTTGCTGATGTGTTGGCAAAGGAGTTGTCCAGGATAAAGTTTGCTTATTTCAGAGAAGAACTTAGCTATGGTCGGTCTTCATAATTTATATTTTAGCCCTTGAAATATATAATGAAAATGAAAGACATGTTCTTCATGTCATTTTTTGTTGTTTAGCCCTTGAAATAATTAATATAAGACATGTTCTTCATGTCAATATCAAAAGAGAAAATTTTGAATTTTTGGGTCCAAACTTGTCAAGTCGGCCCCAGTAAAGAGGCACCCATTCAGACAGGTAGAGCACTATATATAAAGCACTCAACCTCCTCCACAAGGCACAATTCGATGTCACACAAGACAAGATATATTCTGGGAGTTGAGAAATCTAGGGCAACTAGGTTAGGGCTTGTTACCCACCACTTGTGGGTAGTGTATATAAGTGAATTTTTTTCTCCTAGATGTTCCTCAGTCGACAGACAACAGCCCCTTGCAGCCATCAGATAGCTCGATGTGCCATTATCTTCGCCACTTGAGCCAACCAAGTGGTCCCTTGCCCATTTTTTATGATTGTATGCTTGAAGGTGGGCCTCCCAACCCCAAAGGTATGGATTTTTTATTAGTATAGTTGAGTAATTTTCCTTGTCATGGGCACTTTTGGGCATGGATTGGTGGGGAGATTTAGTGGAAAGTGTGGGCTAGGTTTCTACTCTTGTCTGCACTGCCCAATTTCATGGTTAATCTTGTACCTTAGTCCCGTGGGATCTCCTTTACTGACCATTAGCTTTAGGGTTGGCACTACATGGGAAATCCCGATTTTGGTTGCGTGGTCCCGCTTCCAGATACCATATACGTCGCCCCCTTCCATGTGAAAATTTATGAATCTACTTAACAGGAATTTCTACTGCAGAAATCTCGTTTACTTCTCCTACTTGTGTTTTTAAATTTACAAGCTATTTTCAGAAATATTCAAAAAACAATGAAGTAAACACATTGCAGATATACACAAACATATAGATCGAGTATTGAAGAATTAAGCACATATGACAAAGGACACACAAGATTTTTCAGACAAATGTCCCCCGAAAAACCCAATGCGGGAAAACCGGTTCAACAATTCTTGAGGGTTTTATTATTATACATAATTCTGAATACAATCTAGCGTACCGGTAGTGGTTTACCCAATAGAGAAAATCCCGACAGATGTACCTCTCTCTCCGAAGATAGAAATTTCATTAGGTGTATGAGATATTCAAATAATTAATTTTTTTAATGAGGACCCTAAGTCTAACTTTTAGGGAATTAAAAAAATTAAAGTGAATTAATTAAACACATGTGATGAAATGTTCTAAATGATGTGGATCAAGCATTCTTTTAATCTGAGCTGTCGATTAGAGATTAGATTACGACCGTTGGTTTTCCAACGAGAAAAGTATAAGAGAGACTTGGGGTCAGTTGGAGACATACACACACATTGGTAGAGCACTGAAGCTAAGCCGAATTTCTGGGGCAAGTTTTCGTTGAGAAATTCGAAATGAGTTTCATGCAGTGAGGGGCAGAGATCGACAAGGGATGATCTGATCCAAGGCTGAGAATACAACAAGGCAGCGGGGCAGTGAGTACCAGTCAACGCAGAACCAGCCAGGAGGACGTAGTTCAGCCAGCTCCATGTAGAGACTGTGCAGAGGCTGCGTAAGCCCAACCAAGGTGACGCAGAGCCAGCCAACGTACCGCAGGGGCTACGCAGCACCAACCAGGGTGGTGCAGTCCCAGTCGGGGCAATGCAGAGGCAACGCAACACCAGTCAGGGTGACGCAGTGGGGACGCTGGCCAGTTGAGGGCTGACGCAGAGATTGCAGAGGCAGTGCTGAGGGTTCTAGTGGGCCAAAAGAGGCTCGTGATCTGTAAATCTCGTTTGAGGGTGTGATACAACCATATCTTTTGTCTCTGAGTGAAAGGTACTTATTGCCATGTAATTTATCTATAGGGACAACCATGTCTGGTGCCCAGAATGTTGTATTCAGATTCTGCATAATAATATAAACCCTCTAGAGCTGCTGCACTGGTTTTCCCGAATTGGGTTTTTCCGGAGACATTTGTCCTAAAAATCGTGTGTAATCTTGTCACATGTGTGCATTGTTCAGTAAATGATATGTAGATGTGTAGGCTACAATTAGTGTCTACTTTAGTGTTTTTCTGAATATTTCAGTTAAATAACTTGTTAATGTTAATGAAACAAGTAGGTGAAGTAGATCTAGATACTGCAGTAGGGTTTCTGTTTTGAAACTTTCACACCCCACAGATGCCTACGCAATCACTGTGTCACCCCTTCTGGATTTGCTGAATACGCCTTTCTGGCCCACTGAAACCCCAACTTTGCCCGTCCTGACTTTGCGCCAATCCCTCTTGGCTTGCGTCAATCTTCTGTGACTACGTCGACCTCTGTGTTGGCTCTGCGTGAAACTGGCCGGGTCTGCGTCACCTCTGCTGGGCTTACACTGCCTTTGCGTCAGCCCTCTTGTGCTGCGTTGCTGCTCTAGTACAGATCTGCCTCTCCGCCTATGTATTCTTGACCTTGGATCTGAAATCCCTATGCCGATATACTCCTCGCTGCACTGCAAGCTCACTTGAAAATTTTTAGCAAACCGTGCCCCAGAATTTCGACTTAGCTCAAGTGCTACCGCTCTGTATCCTCCAACTGACCCCAAGCCTTCCTTTAATACTTTTCTTATTGAACAATCATCGACCGTGATCTAATCTCTAATCAACGACTAATATTAGAAAATACTTGATCCTTGTCACTTAGAACATTCTCACCCACATGTTTAAATTAATTCCCTTTAATTTTTTATTTTCCCTAAGTTAGACTTAGGGTCTCCATTAAAATATGTTAAAATTTGGGTACCAGAGGACAAGTAGTTCCCTAAGGCTTTGATCTTTGGCCTGGGGAAAAGTGTCCAAATGTATTTAACTTTTTCTCCTCAAGTGACTTTATTAGTGGTAAAGTCAAATCTAATTTAAAAGTGACTTTATAAGTGATAAAGTTACCAAGTCTAATTTTAAAGTGACTTTAATAAAGTCAATGTGAAATTAGAAAGTGAAAAGTGTCTTTGGAAATAAAAGACTAAGAGGGTCTTTATTAAAGTGGGGTGAATTAAAAAATAGAAAGTGAGATTTTTAAATGCACATTTAATCTCAGCCCTAGATCTAAAGCTATCTTAGCCATTGGATTTTTGAATGCTCCAAAAGTCACTTAGGGTTAAGTTAAAGGAGGAAAATAAAAGAAAAGATCATTAATTATTTCATGAGCAGATTGAGAGAGGAGGAGGAGAAAGCAAGGAGATATTTCTGAGCAGAAATGGAGGAGGAAGAACAGTATCTTGGCACACATACCGAGGCAACTAGATCCAACAAATCCGTACAAGCAACAACACAAAGTTCAAGGCAAGTGGCACAAATTTCGAGGAGTGAAAACAACATTTATTGCATCACATTTTTCGAGGTATGTACAATAGCAAGAGGCACGAAAATCGAGGTCCGTACAACATCAAAATAGAATTTATTTTATTTTATTTTATTTTTAATTCTGGAATCCGTACATCAACTAGCAACACACAAAACGAGGTCTGTACAACAACTGTACAACACGAAAATTGAGGCAGCAAGCGGCACAATTTTCGATGGAGGCCGTACAGCTGTTCCGACACTGTTTTCGGTGCTGTCCGTACAACATTTAAGGCTCTACTTACTGCTGTAATTTTTCTGTTTGCATTTGGTAAGAAAATCGAGGCGGAGTTTGTGCACGATTTTCGAAATAAGTAAAAATACTGGTTGCTGGAATTTTTACTGTACTTTTCATTTCTCCGTAAAAGCAATATTCAGAAATAAAGAGGAGCTTTCGAACTGGTTTTCCCCAAGAGTTGTAGGGGGCTTTTTTAGAGTCATATTGACCAAAAATCAGCATGTCATTTTTTGTGTGTGTGGCTGAAATTATTTCTGAGTTTTATTTCTGCATTTTCCAGCATTTTGAAATTTCCAGAATTTGTGTTTTCAGAAATATTTATTATTTCCATCTTGTTGAATGTATGTTTATGGGAATGGGCATTTAACTACATAGGAGTAATAAGGAGAAACTGATAACCGGGTTGGGTCAAAATTTCGACATGGTATCAGAGCTTGGATGGCTGAAAAGTGCAGTTTGGGACAGCAAGCTTATATTTCTCACAGAACACTGAACCTTTACTACAGCAGTGAAATTTTCAGTTTATTAGGACAACAAGCATGTCTTTGGGCTTGAGGGTGGAGGATAGGTTGGATGGGCATAACAACTACAATACATGGAAGGAGAGAATGCAGAGCATTTTTGAGGAGGCAGAAGTCTGGGGCATAATCGTACATACCACACAACACCCAGTAGCAATGCCTGCTGACCCTATTTAGCTGGTAGATTTTAATAAGAAGAATGCCAAGGGAAAGAGACTGATTCTGGATGGTATTAAAGACCATGTCGTTCCTCATGTGAGAGGAAAGAGATTTGCACATGAGATGTAGACAACCTTGACCAATCTCTATCAGAGTTCCAATGAAAACAGAAAAATGGTCCTAAGGGAGAAGATGAAGGCGATTAAAATGGCAAAGATTAATAGTGTTACTACATACCTCACAGAGATCACTAATGTGAGAGATGAGTTGGCAGCGGTTGGAGAGGCCATTCCAGCCAATGAGTTGGTGCGGATTACAGTGAATGGTCTTCCCAATACATGGCTGAATTTTGCGGATGGGATTGTTGCACGGGAGACCCTTCCCACTTGGGAGAGGTTGTGGGATGTTTGCATTTAGAATGAAATCAGAAAGAACCAGCTTGGGGCAGCCAAACTAGTTGAGGAGGATGATAATGTAGGATTGTTAGCGGGGGGCAAGAAGGGCTAAGGAAAGAAGCAAGCTTCCACAAGTGGTGGGGGCAAAGGCAAAGGTAAAGGTAAGCAGTAGGTGAACACGCAAAAGGACTATTCCAAGGTGAAGTGTTGGAATTGTCAGAAGTTGGGACACTATGCAGTTGTGTGTCCAGAGAAGAAGAAGAAGGGAAAGGACATGACCATGGCAGCATCAACAGAGATAGAGGACTTTTCAGAGAGCTTTGATCGGGAATTTGGGTTCATTGCATGTGAGTCCACTAGTGCAGGATCACTTGCCATGGAGGTTTAGAGGGAGTGTGCATTTCCCTCCACTAGCAGAGCATCTTCAGGTATTTGGTATGTTGACAGTGGGGCTTCACGTCATATGACAGGAGTCGGTGAGTACTTCTCAGAGCTTTCAGAGAGTGGCACTGATATAGAGGTAGTACTTAGAGACGACAACATTGTTAGAGCAGTCGGTGTGGGGACATTGACATTTGATAGGGAACCCAAACCTCCCTTGAAAGTGTGTGATGTTCTATATGTGCCAGGGATGGGGAAGAACCTTATATCTATCTCAGCATTGGAGGACAGAGGGTATGAGGTATTGCTTAGGAGAGGATAGGTGCTTATATATCCTAGGGGCGCTCCAGCTGATTCAGCCTGAGTGATTGTTGTACGCCATGCCAAGGTGTACAAGTTTGCGTTTCAGCCCCTTTTGGCATTGAGCAGTAGTATCAGCAGCAGAGCTAGCAGTTCAAAGCTGTGCGAGATTTGGCACCGCAGGATGGGGCACATGTATCATGGGGCCTTGAGGACATTGCGGGAGATCACTACAGGTGTGCCAGATTTTAGTTCTGATGACCTAGATACATGCAGAGGATGTGCTATGGGGAAGTTTACCAAATCCCCTTTTCCCAGCAGTGACAACAGCAGTGACAACAGATCGACTGGGATTCTTGATTTGATTCATACCGATGTGAGTGGTCGGATGTTTCAGGTTTCCTTGAGTGGATATGAGTACTATGTTTTATTCATTGATGATCACTCCAGGAAGACTTGGATTTATTTCTTGAAGACCAAGAGTGAGGTCTTCAAGCGGTTTCAAGAGTTTAGAGCTCTTGTAGAGACTCAGATAGGTCGGAAGATCAAGTCCCTCAGGTCGGACAATGGAGGGGAGCACACCCTTGGTGAATTTGTTGATTATTGTGCGGAGGCAGGCATCAGGAGGGAGTTCACAGTTCCTTACAACCCCCAGCAGAACGGGGTTGCGGAGAGGAAGAACAGATCCATCATTGGGGCTGTCAAAGCCATGCTACATGATAAGGGGTTACCGTTGTTTTTGTGCGCAGAGGCCTGCAACACTGTTGTGTAGTTGCAGAACAGGAGTCCACATTGTGCCTTGGGGCATGTGACTCCGGAGGAGGCTTTTTTTGGGAAGAAGCCTGATGTTGGTCACTTCCGTATCTTTGGGTGTATTGCATACTCCTACGTACCCAAGGAGAAGAGGACCAAGTTAGAGCCCACTGCAGGGAAGGGCATCTTTGTGGGCTACAGTGGGACCTCGAAAGCCTTTTGGATTTATATTCCTGCATAGAGGAGGGTTGTTGTCAGGCAGGATGTGAAGTTTGAGGAGGACATGGCTTTCAGGAGGTCACGGGAGTTAGAGTATCTGGATTCACCAGACCCTCAGGAGCAGCTGAGTCAGTCATAGGGATCCAGTAAGCAGGGATCAAGAGGTACATCAATTACAGTGTCAGGTCCATCAATGAGTAGTGGCTCGTAGAGTCAGAGGGGTGGTGCTTCGGGCAGCATGCAGAGCAGTCCGCAGAGCAGTTCACTAGGTAGTCCATTGATGGACAGTTCACATGGTGTTTCAGCATCTGCAGGTACAGGTTCAGGCAGGAGGACAACAGACAGGCATTCATGAGTTCAGGCTTCTGATGAGGATGAGGATTCTCCCTCTCTAGTGGGAGAAGTATGCTCGAGGAAGAGGAAGCCCAAGTGGCTTTAGGATACCTTGAGAGAGGCCACATCTGTTGCTGGGCCGAATAGACCTGTTAGAGAGAGCAAACCGCCTGAGTGGTTCTGTAGCTATATGTTAATGGTTGCCAGCATTGTTGACTCCGAGCCTTCTAGCTATGAGGAGGCAGCTAGCCAGCAGGTTTGGAGAGAGGCCATGCAGAAGGAGTATTCTTATATCATGAAGAATGATATTTGGGAGGTGGTGTCGAGGCCTGAGGGAAAATCCGTGGTTACTTCCAGATGGCTTTACAAGGTAAAGCACGCTGCAGATGGCAGCATCGAGAAGTTCAAGGCAAGATTTGTGGCTAGAGGGTTCTCCTAGGTAGAGGGAGTAGACTATGAGGAGACCTTCACTCCCGTGGCTCGATAAACTTCTATTTGCTCCATTATATCGATAGCAGGAGAGATGGGTTGGAAGATCCACCAGATGGATGTGAAGGCCTCATTTCTCAATGGTTTCATACAGGAGGAGGTGTACATTAAGCAACCGCAGGGGCTTTGAGGTGCATGGGAAGGAGTCCCACATATGCAGACTGAAGAAGGCACTTTATGGCCTGAAGCAAGCTCCTAGAGCTTGGTACTCCAGGATTGATACGTACTTGCAGGAGACGGGTTTCACAAAGAGTGATGCAGATCCAAACCTATACTTCATTGTGATAGGTGAGGAGCCTCTCATTCTAGTGCTGTATGTGGATGACTTGGTCATTACGGGTGCAAAGAGACTCATAGAGGGCTGCAAGAGAGATCTTGCTTTGGAGTTCTAGATGAAGGACATTGGCTTGATGCATTAGTTTTTGGGTTTGGAGGTGTGGCAGGAGGAGGGGCATTTCTTCCTGGGACAGGGGAAGTATATTGTGGACATCCTTAGCAGATTCCACATGGAGGATTGTAAACCCATGTCGACACCTATGATCACTAACTAGAAGAAGGTTCACGCTTGAGATTCCGAGTTGGTGGATCCCACATTATAGAGACCGCTGATTGGTTCCTTGATATATTTGGTCAACACGAGACCAGATATATGTTTTGTAGTCAAAATGATGAGCCAGTTCATGTGTGAGCCCAGGAGAGTGCACTGGGTTGCTGCAAAAACACATTTTGTGGTACTTGCAGGGGACAGTGGATTATGGTCCGGATTATAGACAGGGAGATGGAGTGAGATTGGCAGGGTACACTGATTCTGATTGGGCAGGTTGTGCTTCTGATAGGAAGAGCACTTGAGGGTGTTGTTTTGGGTTGGGTTCGACAGTTGTGTCGTGGTTCAGCCGAAAGCAGCAGTCAGTAGCATTGAGTTCAACGGAAGCAGAGTACATGGCAACCAGTCTAGCTAGTTGTGAGGCCATATGGCTTTGCAAGATGTTGTTTGGCTTATTTGGTCAAGCGTTGAGACCTTCAGTGATTTACTGTGATAATCAGAGTTGCATTAAACTCACGGAGAATCCAGTACTTCATGATAGGTTAAAGCATATCGGGATTAGATATCATTTCATCAGAGACTATGTTCAGAAGGGAGCTGTGAAGCTTGAGTATATTCCCACATATGAGCAGGTAGCAGATATATTCACCAAAGCCTTACCACAGGGCAAGCATGTCTAATTCAGAGGCAAGATGGATGTGGTGAGGAACACTTTTCTCGGTAAGAAGGAGTGTTAAAATTTGGGTACCAGAGGACAAGTGGTTCCTTAAGGCTTTGATCTTTGGCCTAGGGAAAAGTGTCCAAATGTATTTAACTTTTTCTCCTAAAGTGACTTTATAAGTGGTAAAGTCAAATCTAATTTAAAAGTGACTTTATAAGTGATAAAGTTACTAAGTCTAATTTTAAAGTGACTTTAATGAAGTCAATGTGAAATTAGAAAGTGAAAAGTGACTTTGGAAATAAAAGACCAAGAGGGTCTTTATTAAAGTGGGGTGAATTAAAAAATAGAAAGTGAGATTTAAATGCACATTTAATTTCAGCCCTAGATCTAAAGCTATCTTAGCCATTGGATTTAGGGATTTCCCAAAAGTCACTTAGGGTTAGGTTAAAGGAGGAAAATAAGAGAAAAGATCATTAATTCTTTCATGAGAAGATTGAGAGAGGAGGAGAAAGCAAGGAAATATTTCTGAGCAGAGAAGGTGGAAGAACAGTACCTTGGCACGCATACCAAGGCAGCTAGATTCAACAAATCTGTACAACAAGCAGCAGCACGAAGTTCAAGGCAAGTGACACGAATTTTGAGGAGTGAAAAACAACATTTATTGTAGCACGTTTTTCGAGGTTTGTACAATAGTAAGGAGGCACGGAAATCGAGGCCCGTATAGTAGCAAAAGGGAACTATTTTTTTTTGGAATCCGTACAGCTGCTAGTAGCACACAAAACAAGGTCTGTACAACACGGAAATCGAGGCAGCAAGTGGCACAGTTTTCGAGGGAGGTCGTACAACTGTTCCAACAATGTTTTCGGTGCGGTCCGTACAACATTTAAGGCTGTACTTACTGCTGTAATTTTTTTGTTTGCATTTGGCACGAAAATCGAGGCTGAGTTTGTGCACGATTTTCGAGATAAGTAAAAATACTGGTTGCTGGAATTTTTACTGTACTTTTCATTTCTCTATAGAAGCAATATTCAGAAATAACGAGGAGCTTTCGAACTGGTTTTCCCCAAGAGTTGTAGGGGGTTTTTCCAAGGTCATATTGACCAAAAATCAGCGTGTTATTTTCTGTGTGTGGCTGAAATTATTTCTGAGTTTTATTTCTGCATTTTCCAATACTTTGCAATTTTCAGAATTTGTGTTTTCAGAAATATTTATTATTTCCAGCTTGTTGAATGTATGTTTATGGGAATGGGCATTTAACTACATGGGAGTAATAAGGAGAAACTGATAACCGGGGTTGGGTCAAATTTTTTACAAAATAATTAATATTTTGAATAACTTAAGCTCCGGGTGGAATTTCTCCAAACGATTTCTGGGTCTTGGAGATCTCATGTGTTCTAGCCCCTCCATAAAGTTTCAGAGCTAGAGCACTTCCAATGCTACCCAAAAATCCACATTCCACTCATTTTAGCCCCATTCATTTGTTTTCCTACTTGGGTACATATGTTTGTTGGGTCCACGTAGGGTTAGCCTCCACCTACCCTTGCCTACACCTTGGGTCGGGCCTGAAATGATGCCCCAGAGGTTGATGTAGCTACAAAGAAAAGAAAAAACATAATTTTGCAACTCTCAAAAAAATGCAAAAGATGGTCGGGACATACACATTTACGACGTGGGCAAAAGCCAAACATGAGCTCTACCCCTTATCCATGGCCATCACCTTCGTTCCTATGGGCTCTAGATAAGCCTCCTCCATCATTAACGAGTGCATGATTGTCTCAACCCTTGGTAGGCAATGAATTGCCCCACCTTAAGGTGGTATCCACTGCTATATATTACACAACATGTTCTCATCCCTTGGAGCCTCGAGCAGTTATGAAGAAAAATCAAGCAAAGGCAAAAGGCATATGAAGAAGGGTGGAAAAACAAAGGTCGGGGTAACTCATGTACCACGATTTGCTCTCTCCTACACTCATATACCCAAGTGTGGGATTCCCTTATTATAGCTACCAATGTACCATGACATGTGGTCTGTATGATTCCCTTGATCCCCACTCCATTCCATTACTTTATTATGTGCTACCTATCACTTGAGAGATGTACCATGGACATGACACCCCCTTTAGAGGTTGAAACGACCAAATAAGGTCCTTGGTTAACCCCCTATTGAGCTTGGAGACACTTGTACATCCCAAAGCCCACTATGGAAGGGCATGCCACCATGATATGCCCCATTGATTCCATGAATTGTAAGCCCTTTTACTTGATTATTCTAATGATTTGTTGTGTTGGAGGGCAAGGGGATGCATTGGATCTTATGCAGGTTTGCAGGAGGGTTTCCATTTGGGGCTTGGTCTCCCTATACGGGGCCTTAGCCCTCTAGAGGGCCACATTGGCACTTGTAGGGTGAGCATTGAGATCCATGGACCTCCACAATAGTAGATAGTACTTCATTGATCCCCAACACCACTCATTAATTGCTCTTGTTCCACCTTTTGGATGAGGATGATGCACTTGGTTCACCATGGCCAACTAGCTCCACACTTGCACGATACACTCGGCAGATGACCAGGGGTCCAGATGAGGGCTTATGACCTCATCTTGGACCTTACAAATGGTTTACAAACATTTTCGATCCACTTGGAGACGCATGAGGATGTCCTTGTGCCCCTCACACCCACTTGGGGGCACCACAGGGATTTGCTTGGAAAACAAGGGGCCAACCCCCTGTCCACTATGTTTGAGGTCCATTCTCAGTTCATGGCACACTCTGGACTTCATTAGGCCTCCTCAAAGGCCCAACGACTCACTTAATTGATCATTCTACCCTCTTGAGAGGCTTATGATTATGCTATTGAGTTATTTTGATGGGCTTATCACCAAGGGATGTTATTATTACACATTATTTTATTATTTGGGGCTCAATTAGGCCAAATTAGAACTCATTAGTAATTGTATAAATAGAAGTGAGGTGATTCATTTTCATCATCATCTCTTGGATTGGATTAGTATTACTTTAGAGATTTTCGCACTTTTTGCTGGGCAAAATTTTTGGAGCTTTCTTGATGCACTATGATGTTTGGATTTTCGCTATTGTCTTTGGAGATTCTTTCTAATGCGAAGTTGATGAATGGATATACTGTCTTTCTCACGTAAGTCGAATTTTGATGCTATTCTTGTTATTTTAGTGGTTTACTGCATGTTATGGTTATCATTATTCTTGTATAGGTTAAAGTAAATGCAAAATTCTTATGGGAACCTTGAATAAGTAATTTAATGCACACATTGTACTTGAAGAGAGCGTGTGAATGTTCCTAGAGGCACCTAATAGGTTTTAAGCCTCAAAACTTCATCTCTTTGGAAAATTTGAAGTGTAAATCTCTAATTACCTAGTTGTTGCCTTTGAATAGGCTAGCGATGTTTAATTAGGGCTCCTTAGCTCTCTAAATTTCTCAATCTAGGTGTATCTTGACTCCATGAAGCCCCCTAATCAAGGCCCTGATCTTTGCAACCTCTTGGTGGTCAAATTCATCTTTCCTTTCTTCACCTCTTGTAATATTCCTTTTTTTGGTGTTCCTCATGACATGGTTAGGATGGACTTCCAGAGTTGGAAGCAGACAGGTCATAGGTACAGGTTGGTGTCATCAACAGGCCCAATGGCTTTTTGGAGGAGTTTTGAGGCATTTCTATGAGGACCGGTGGTGTTCTCTTGGTATATTCCATCATCCACACAGTTTGCCTTTCGTTTCGGTGCATTCCGACAAATTTCGGAAAACAGAGTTATTTTTGGGCTTAACTCAATTAATTACGCTCAAGGTGGCATTTTGGGAGGAATACGTGATAGAACACCTTAGTGTAATAGCTCGTTGGAACCAGAATGAGAACACTGACATGATGGGATGGTTGGACATGAGTTTTAGAGACCAGATTAGACATGGCAACCGATTTACTCTTTCCTGCATTAAAAGAATATTTTAACAAGAGGGTAAAGTGTTCCAGGATCTAAATAATAATAAAATAGAAGGCTTTATAAAAGAAGAGGAGGAGGCCATTGGGGAATATCTTGGATTTGATAACTTGTTTTGTATGTGAGGTCGAGAACTCGGTTCTCTACTCCATTGGTAGCCCCAGGATGGAAACCCGCAGGTATGTTGTCGAGTGTTGGACAAAAACCCAACTCTCTTTGAGGAGACTTCATTCAGGAGTTTCACAGAGCTTCATGGATATTGGGGGTGAGGATCATTCAGATCCTCAATTGATGCTTCATTGTGGTTCAGTTGATTCAGTGGCAGTTGTTGTTGGAGGGAGAGTGCAGCTATTCAGTTTTGGAGGCCGGTGCAGTGCATCAGATTATACTGGAGGCCAACTCTCCATCTCAGCTATATTTGGACCTCTGTGTAATTGGTGAATGTGACTTGTGAGGGATGAGTATGTCTTGATGTGAGAGGTCATGTATTGAGTTTGTTGATCATGTAATCAAAATCTTTATTACTATCTTGTTGAGTGGATAAGGTATGCCAGCTTGATTGAAATAAAGCATGGATGAAACCTTCATAAAATCTCTTAATAAACTAACATCGACAATCAACAAATCCCTTTCCAAGGGGATACTTTCTATGCTACAACAAGAATGACCACAGGAAGAGCTTGAGATGGAATACAAAATTTATGCACTTGGGACAAATCTGAGATTCATGGGGTTTTCAATAAAAGTCCCAAAAATAGAAGAATTTGTTTCACTCCTTTCCAAGATGCATCAATCAGATGGGAAGAGCTTGATTTGGGCTCTAAAACCAGCTATGCTTGCCTTAGTACAACACAAGTATTTGGAGCACCCTTGTGTGGGGGTCAAACTTCCAGTCGCCTCTTGTCTCAGTAATATCATAATGCTGACTGCACCTATACCTCCTTACGATGATGACATAATGAGGAGAGTCTTTAGACTGATAGTAGAGACCTTTCCAGATTTGGATAAAAGTGAGGGTCCTACCTTTGGGAAGAAGCTTGAGATTCTAGAAGTCATGGCCTTGGTTAGATCTTATGACCTCATGTTTGAGTTGGTGTGTGATAACTTGATCCTGCAGATGTTCCAATGTTTCTTCAACATTAGGAAACATCATCCTGACATAGTCATAAGACACATGCAGTGCATTTTGTCCTCATGCATGGGAGGCCATGATACGATTTGCAGGAGGTTGCAATCTAGAATGTTGGCCATTTGGAGGAGAGAACAATTGGTATCACCCGTTGCTTATGAACTAGCTGAAAGGTTGGTTAAGAAATACATTTGTTTGTTCAGGAGGTGATTGAGCCAGGAGGAGTTGCGGAGGATTGGTGGTGATCGACCATGCAACAAGAATGAGCTGAGGAGGAAGGGTCTTTGCTTCATCTGCAAGGAACCTTGGGGACCTGACCACTCATGCTTGAGTGATGCGAAGGAGATGGTAGAGGTAGAGTAGGAGGAGATTCCTTCCGACTTTTAGGATGAGGATTCTCCTTAAGATGAGTCCATGGGTTTATATGAGGATGCCTCAGAGGAGCATGAGTAGTCATGTGGAGTTGTTGATTGCAGGCCAGATATATATTTCGATGTGTATGTTGAGTACTTAGTGGACCGCATGGGAGACATTCAAGGTGATGAGTCACTAGTGATGATTCAACTGAGCAGCGTATGGTGGAACACGAGTTCGCTGAAGAGGATGATATGCACAGTATTGACCACTTTGTGTCAACGACCCCATAGCAGTACACCCCCATTTTTTCCAATGGGATCCATTATGTTCGAGGTGTTCACGCCGTTCATATTTCATCATCAGTCGACAGTTTTATAAATGATGTAAACCCATTTTGCATGTTTATGATGTAAATGATCTAAGTAAGACCACCATGTATGTAACAACCTGGGTAAGGCTAGTATTTTGGTGATGATTTCTATCCTAGGAGGTTTTTTGTCTCACTCATTCACTTGTGTTTCTCGACACAAGTGATCGGTAGAGTTTTCCCCTTCAGCGTCACCCCAAAGCTAGGGTGGATTTTGTCATCAAGATGCTAAGTGAGTCCTAGTGTTTCTATAGTCTTTGTAAAAGTAGTTTGGGAATAATCTTAGCTAATTGGCTAGGTTATTTTATTACAAGCTGCTTGGTCTACTAGATCATGTTTTGAGTCGCAGAATTGGGTAGCTTTTTGAGGGTCTATACGAATGGGTATTCCCTCTTTATGTGTCTAAATGTATTTATCTTATGTAAAGAGGGTTGGAAAAATAATTAAATCCCCTTTTAGTCAATTAATTAAATTTTCTGGCCAAATTAATTAAAAATCCTAAGCTATAAATTTAATTAATTTTAAATCTTAGGTGAGTTAAAATTCTTCAAAGGCAAAATTCGTGGGTCCTTAAAAAATAAATTTTTAAAGGTCCCAAGCCAAGGGAATATTGAGAATTTCAAGAAATTTTGGACCCTTGGGCTTTGGTGGTTAAGTCAAAGTCAAAATTTTGAGAAATGGAATTAAATGATAAATTCAAATTTCCTCAAAATTAAAATTTCGATGGTCCAGATTAAAAGATGATTAAATCTTTTTGACGGTCGAGATTATTTTGACAAGGATCAACTGAACTAGCCGTTGGAGATTTTATCTTATAAATTAGAGGTCTTTGTCAGTCTTTCAGTCATCCGATCTTTGAATCGTGCACTTGTTCTTGGAAGCTCTTGTGATTTTTTTGATGAATAAAGCATAAAGACTTTGGGGTTACAAACTTTGGTGTTCCTTTTCCAGATCTATGTGGTGATGTCTCTAAACTATGCTACTTCTATTGGTTTTTGATGGTTGATGGCCTGTATGGATTAATCTGCATACAGGTATCTTGTGTAGTTTTTTGGGTTTCTAAAATAGCATTTTGATTTAACAGAAAGATTAGTTATCTATTTTTCTGAAAGGTCTCATGTTTATTTTTTAATCTCTATCAATCTAAAATTAAGATCTAAGTGTGCAGAGATCGTTTTTTTTAAGGTTTGAGCGTTTGGGGAAGTCTTCAGTTAGACCAGCCGACTCTCAGATTTCATAAATCTGAAAAAGCTCATTGTTTTCTAATTCCCAAGCTTATCTTACGAAATTTTGTTTTTTTACAGGGTTTTCTCGGGCTTGTGCCTCTCATAATTTCTTTTTTTATTAATTGTGCAAAAATGGTTTTAAATCTGGCCAAGAGGGCCTCCAATCTGTAAATTAGCACTGTAAATTCGTAGATATTCTCTAGCGTGTAAGGGTTTTTTTTGGTTTTGTGCAGGTTTACAGGGATATTCTCAGATTTTTTTTAGATCTGAGTCAGATCTAGGCCCCGGAGGGTAAGATCTGGCTTCAGGATTGAATCTGATTGTAGATCTGAGCTTGATCTATGTTCTAATAGAATTAATAGTTGCATATGTTTTTATTGATTTCATTTCTGCAAGGGAGAAATTTAAGTGTGCATGCCAATCTTCTGTTTGCTGGCTGCCCATATTTATCTGTCAGCTGTCCTCATCGCTGCCCCAACGTGCTTCATCATCCGTCATAGCCCAACATCTTAAATTCTAATCCTCGATCCTTTCCTCATTACCTGCGACAGCTTAAACTTCACGTTGTATCTGTCTCCGTCTCTTGCTGCTATCCTAACCTATACACAGCTCTCCTCCTTGCCGCACCATCCCCTCAACCTTACTTCATTGACCTGCGACATTCGTTGCTGCCCTGCTCACGCATAGCCTTACCTTCTCGCAATCCCTCTCAAACGCTGCCGTTCCTCAGTCTTGAAACTCCGCCTTCCTTCCGTCGCCTTCGCAGCTCATCCTGTCAGCGTCCTTTTTCCCTGGCTTTCTCTCTCTGTCTACGAATCCGCAGCCTTTGCCATCCATTGCTCCTTCCGTCTCTTCCTTCACGCGACCTTCCTTTGACCTGCATTCAAACAAACCCACGACATTTCATTTTTTTTTTAAACAAAAACATTAACGTTAGCTTTAGTGTTAGTTTTTTAGATTTTTAGGTTTTAATTAAATTTTAGATTTTCGTTTAAAACCTTTAGTCTTAGTTCTTAGTTTTAGCTTTTTCGATTTTTTTTAAAGTTAGTTTAGTTAGCATTAATTTTAATCTTTAGGGTTTCATTTTATTTAGCCTTTAGTTTTGGTTCTTAGTTTTATTTTTAATCGTAACTTTTAGATTTTAGATTTTATGTAACTTTGCTTTAGTTTTTAGTTTTAATTTTTTTTAGTTTAATTTTTACATTTTAAAATTTTAAAGATATAAAAAGTAAAAATAAAAATTAAAAATAAAATAAAAAAGGCCTAAAAAGTTTTAAATTTTTAACTTTAGAAAATTCTCAAAAAAATTTAAATTTTTTTACATAGTCAACGTAAGCTTTAATTTTCTATCTAAAGTTTGACTATAGATTTCTGAAGTGGAATTATCTGAAATATCACAAATTCGGAAATATTGGAAATATCTGACATTTAATTTTGATGGGTCTTTCATGATAACATTTTTTTTTCAAATTTAAATTGTTGGTGCTTAGATGTGGTTGGTGATCATTGAGCTATCTTTAATTGTGGGAATATTTCAAGTGATGATAAATTGCATAACTTCATCGAACATTGTTAATGCGTAATTTTGAAGGTGTTTATTGAATATCATTGTGGTTGATTGATTTTCATAGCAGCAGTTACATATCAATTACTTGATCTTAAATTTATAACGGGATATTGACTCCACAAGGCACTGGTTTTAAAGCTTCAAATCTAATTGGATCTGTAAAATCTCGTAAATCTTAACAAGTATTTGGTTGTCTAGCTGTGTCTTCTGAATTGGTTGATCTCCAACCAGTTTTCCTTCTTCATTTTCGTTAGGGTCTACCTCCTTTAGCTTGCAAGTAGACATCTTAGATAGAGAGATTGGGGATCAGGGTGACAGCCATCAATCTGAGCCGTTGTCGCGGTGCCTATACATTCTGTGCGACAACATTTTTTGGCGTTGTTGCCGGGGACCAATTTATTGGACTTTGGCTTTACGACATTCATCTCTTTATTTATCTTTCATCTCAGGTATTTGAGTTAGCTTCTTGTCCTAGTGGCGACAACATTGGATTCATCTTCCACAAGAATTTGTATTAGAAGACATCCAAGTAGCTTGATTAATCCTACTCCAGATCTTGAAAAGGTTCTCAGAGTCCGATTACACAAGCTCTCTTCTCATACACTTCTTGTTAATCTCGGCCAGGAAGCTCTCTCTGATATCCATTCTCTTTTTTGTGATCCGCCTCAACACGATATCATGGATTTATATGCCCCGTGTAATTTTGCTAATATTCAGAGTTATCCTCATGATTTCCCTAAAACTGGAATGGATAAGTTACCTTCTTTTCAAGGAAATAATGCAGTTAGTGTCAAATCTCATTTGTTTGCTTTCGCTAATTGGTGGAATAAATTTGCGGTTACAAATAACAATTTCGATGATGTAAAGATGAGGCTCTTTACTCTTACTTTTGAGCAAGATGCTATGGAATGGTTAACTGAAAAACCTGATAATTCATTCAATACCTTTGAATCAATTGTAGTTGCCTTTAAGGATAAGTTTGGTGATAAAAGGGAAGATAGGCATTTGGTGAAAGAGATCAGTACCATAAAAAAGAAAGAGAATGAAACGATTGAAGAATTTAACAAGAGATTTAATGGTATCCTTAGAGAAATATCTCAAACTCATAAGCCTCCTGATGGATCTCTTCTGAATTTTTACATTGATGCTTTTAATTTTGATACTCCATATGAGCTAAGGCATGCTAAAACTGTCAATTATAAGGCTTGCCAATCTTTAGCTGAAGAACTTGAGAAGGATAAAAGGGCATCAGGGAAGTCTGAAATTCTTGGTTTTGATAGGGCTTCGACTAAATTGAAAGGGCCTAAAGGTAAAGACGCTCTAGAAAATGATGACGACCCTATGAAAAAGTTAATGCAAAAGATTGAAAGCATGTAGCTTAACCAAGAGAAATTAATCTCTGACCATGCTAAGGAAATAAGCACTTTGCAATCTAGGTTGGTCCAAAAGGAAAGGGCTTAAGCGCAAAATTCCCAACCTAGGAATCATAATAATAATAATCGAGGTAATAATACTTGGTAGAAAAAAGGTCAGCCGAGTGAGCAGAGACCTCCTAATCCGCTTGAATCTACTAATATGGTTGATGAAGCTCCACCTTATTGTAGAGCTTGTGATGCTTTTCATGAGGAGGTTACTTGTCCCACTATTAAAAGAATCATGAATAGTGGAATGTTTGGGGCAAGTAATCAGATAAATGTTGTTGGTAAGGAGTTCTCTTTGTCTATGGAATATTGGATGGAAGTTAAGGAAAATAGTCAAGATGTTAGGCCTTCCACATCTTTGCATAATATCAATAATTTTGATCATGAGAGAGATTTGATGATTGAATTATTTGGTGAAAAGCCTTCTCCTGATCAAGTTTTGTAAATTGCTAAGGACAAAGGATTAACTTATCAAAGAAGGGATAAAGAGCAAGGTCATAATCAAACTTCCCCTCGAATTTTTAATCCTAGTTCTAGTTTGAATATTGACTTGGGCACATGGTTGAGTAATGCTTAAGATGTTGGTGCCTTTACTGAGATGTTAAAGCTTCCCACTCAGAGAGCTAAAGTTTTAGATGTTCTTGGAGTTTCACATGTTAATGTTGCTCAAGATAAGACTCCTGAAGTTTCTTATCAAGATGCCCCTATATATCTGCAAAAAATGGAGTCGGATAACAGGGAGCACCAACCATTTTTTGTTACTTTGATGGTTAATGGTTATAAATTGAATAATTATATGCTAGATTCTGGTGCTTCAGCTTGTGTCATGACCAAGAGGGTCATGGAACAGCTTAATTTAAGAGTTTCTAGACCATACTACAACATATGTGCTATGGATTCTAAGAAAATTGAAGTTCATGGTTTAATCAAGGATTTGCAAGTTCATTTATCAGTTTACCCGGGCGTAATGATTGTTATGGACATAGTTGTAGTTGATGTTTCGGATGCTTGGGGTATGTTGTTATCTAGAAAGTGGGCCTCTGATCTAGGAGGAAGTATTCAGATGAATTGGTCTTATGCTATGATTCCTTCCCCTAGAGGTGAAGGGTTTGTGAAGCTAAATAGAGAGCCTGAAAGAAGATTCCATGTGGAAGATCCTAAGAGGCCTCATAATGAAATAATTAGGGAACAACCTGACATGGGGAATTATGCTATTATGTCTAATTTCATAGCTCCCTTAGATGACAAGGTTGATGAGAAGTTTGAGGACCTAAAGGATCAGGTTTGGTACATGCATTTTGATGGTGTAGCATCTAGGTATGGTAAGGGTGCTGGAATTGTTTTGAAGTCTCCCCTTGGTCATATTTTTAAGTTTTCCTATAGACTCGAGTTCGATGCAACCAACAATTTGGCTGAATATGAAGCCTTGTTGTTGCGTTTTGAGTTGGCAAACGCTTTAAGAATTAAGTTGCTTAGTATCAAGGGAGACTCTAATTTGGTTATCATGCAAGTTAAGAATAAATTTACATGTAAAAATCAAAGGTTAAGGAATTATCGAAATGCTGTGTGGAATGTTATGGAACACTTTGATGCCATTAACCTTGAAGCTATCCCAAGAGAAAAGAATGCCTTGGCGGATGTGCTTGCTGTGGCTGCTTCTACTTTACAATTATCTGATGAATTAATTAAGGAAAAGATAAAAATGGAAATTATTTTCAGACCTTTAGTCCCAGATAATTCAGAGCATTGGCAAGTTTTCAATGATGAAAAGTAGGCCATTCGTTTTCTTAATAATTTGGATGAGTTTGAAAATTTTCGGATAAGTTCTAAGGAGGATGGGTCTGAGGATCATGATGATATTATAAATCCTACTCCTGGGAATATTGTTGCTTTAGAGCAACACTTTGATCGGCATGATGCCACAAAGATGAAAGAGGAAAACAAAATGGATTCGGGTGAATTCATTGAAGTAAATATTGGTACCTCTGAGGATCTTAAGATTGTTAAAATTGGTAAAGGTACTAATGAAGAAAAAAGGAAAAAGTTGACAAATTTACTTCATGAATATAGGGATGTTTTAGCATTTTCGTATGATGAATTAAAAGGATATAGGGAAGATGTCATGCAACACATTATCCCTTTAAAAGATGAGAATGCTAAATCGTTTCGTCAAAAGCTTAGGCAAATAAATCCTAAGTTAGCACCTTTGGTTCAGAAAGAGCTTTCAAAAATGCTCGCAGCTGGAATCATTGCTCAAACTAGACATTCAACATGGTGTTCCAACCTAGTGATTGTTAGGAAAAAGAATGGTACCATTAGACTTTGTGTCGATTTTAGAAACCCTAATCTAGCATCTAAAAAGGATAATTACCCTTTGCCCAACATGGAGACTACGTTGCAAAGAGTAACAGGTTCAGGAATGATGTCATTGCTAGATGTTTTTTCTGGGTATAATCAAGTTTGGGTTAAGAAGGAAGATCGTCACAAAACTACATTCACCACACCATGGGGTACTTTCGAATACATTAGAATGCCTTTTGGGTTGACTAATGCTGGGGCTACTTTTCAAAGGGCTATGGATTATGCTTTTAAAGGTTTAATTGGAAAAGTTATTGAAATTTATCAAGATGGTCTTTCTGTTTTTTTTAAAAGATAGTGTTAGTCACATAGGTCATCTTAAGTAGGTCTTTGATAGGTGTAGAGAATTTGGGATTTCCTTGAATCCAACTAAGTCTGTTTTTGGAGTAACTGAAGGGAAATTACTTGGTCACATAATCTCCAAAGATGGGATCAAGATTGATCCTGAAAGAGTTGAGGCAATCCAAAAGATTCCTCTACCTCATAACCTTAAATCCCTTTAGTCTTTTCTAGGAAAAACTAATTTTCTTATAAGATTTATTCCAAATTACACAGAAATAGCTAAGCCTATTCAAAGTCTTTTGAAAAAAGATGTAAAAGTTTTGTGGAAAGAAGATGGTAAAAAGGCTTTTCAAGGAATTAAGGGTGCCATTGCCAAAGCTCCTGTTTTGGTGAGTCCTGATTATTCAAAGGATTTCATGATTTCCTCTTTCGCTTCTGAAGATACTATTGCTGGTGTCTTGTTACAAAAGAATAAGGAAGGTCATGAACAACCTATTGCTTTCACGAGTAGAGCGCTTCAAAATTCTAAATTAAATTATACTACTATGGAAAAGCAAGCCTATGCTTTGCTTAAGTCTCTTAAGCATTTTAGGACTTATGTGGGTTATTCTAAAATCATTGCTTTTGTCCTGCATTCCGCGATTAAAGATATCTTAACTCAAACTGATTGCTTAGGGACTCGTGCTAGGTGGGTTACTAAAATTCAAGAGTATGATTTAGAGATTAAGCCCACCAAGTTAGTCAAGGGTCAAGGCTTGGCTGAAATGATGCCCGAAGGTAATGAAAAAACGCTTGGTTTGATTTGTCTTAATGATGCCTCTTCACCTGAGCTGGAAAGGTTAGGAGAGCATGAATGGTATAGGGACATTATTTATTATTTGTTAAATCTTACATGTTTTGACCATTTAGTTGCTCATAGAAGAAGGGCTCTTAGATTAAAAGCCACTAAGTATTACCTCATGAAGGATGGCCTTGGATGGAGAAATCTTGAGGGGATAATACTTAGGTGTGTTGATGAGATTGAGTCTAAGAAGTTGATTTCTAAGTTTAATTCAGGATTTTGTGGTGGTCATTATGTTGCTAGAACTACCGCCCACAAAATTCTGAGAGCTGGTTATTATTGGCCTTCAATTTTTTTAGATGCCGAGCCTATCAACTATTCACTGGGAAGCAGAAGCTAGCTGCCCTGCCCCTACAACCTGTGGTTGTTGAGGCACCTTTTCAACATTGGGGTCTGGATCTCATCGGGAAATTCCATGAAAATTCTAGCAATGGCTACTCCTGGATCTTAACTGCTACTGATTATTTTACTAAATGGGTTGAAGCCATTCCTGCTAAGAATGCCAATGAAAAGGTCATTATGGACTTTATTGAAAATCAAATCATTACTAGATTTGGTGTCCTTGCCAAGATCACTATTGATAATGCCAAGGCTTTTAGTTCTTTTGAATTTTCATCTTTTTGTTTTAAGTATGGCATTACTTTATCTCATTCATCTAACTACGATCTTCAGAGTAATGGCCTAGCTGAGTCAAGTAATAAAAATCTTATAACCATTATCAAGAAGATAGTAGGAGATAATAAGCGATTTTGGGACAGAAAAATCAAGTATGCTTTGTGGGTAGATAGAATTACTAAAAAGAAAGCTACTGGTAAAAGTCCTTTTGAATTAGTTTATGGCTTGGATGTAAGTTTGTCTGTGCACCTTAAGTTACCAGCCTCCCAACTCCTTCAACATTTTCCCACCAATAAAGATGTTGTTCAAAATAGAATTGATCAGATTGTGGAGTTGGATGAAACTCGTAGGAAAGCTTTAGATAATATATGTAAGAATCAATCTAACATTAAGAAAAGCTTTGATAAATCATTTCGATCTAGATCTTTGCAGGTTGGAGACATGGTATTATTTTGGGATCGAAAAAATGAAAAGCCCGGAAAACACAAGAAATTTGACAGTTTGTGGTTGGGACCTTATATTATCAGAGGCATTGTTGGACCAAATTCATTCCACTTGAGCACGTTGGAAGGTGAACCACTTCAATTACCTGCGAATGGCCAACTGCTCAAGTTGTTCTTCAAAGATGACATCTGATGCCATTGGGCATCCTTTGTATTGTATTTCTAACCCCACTTGTCCTTTCAGCATTTCATTTTGTAGTTAGATTAGATTTACTTTTCATGTCAAGTAGAATAATAAATGTTAGAAGAGCATCTATTTTCCATGTGCTTAATGTTATATGATGATATTTGGATGGATGCTACTTATGTAATTTTGTGTGTTGCTTGGATGCAGATTCTGGGTTCTCACATTCCTTCAATGAAGCAACGTGTCTCCAAGTAGAGCCAGATGTTGACCACTTTGTGTCAACGACTGCATAGCAGTACACCTTCATTTTTTCAAATGGGATCCATCATGTTCGAGGTGTTCATACCATTCAGATTTCATCATCAGTCAACAGTTTTATAAATGATGTAAACCCATTTTGCATGTTTATGATGTAAATGATCTAAGTAAGATCATAATGTATGTAACAATTTGGGTAAGGCTAGTATTTTGGTGAAGATTTCTATCCTAGGAAGTTTTTTGTCTCACTAATTCACTTGTGTTTCTCGACACAAGTGATCGGCAGAGTTTTCCCCTTCAGCCTCATCCCAAAGCTAGGGTGGATTTGGTCATCAAGATGCTAAATGAGTCCTAGTGTTTCTATCGAGTCTTTGTAGAAGTAGTTTGGGAATAATCTTAGCTAATTGGCTAGGTTATTTTATTTCAAGCTGCTTGGTCTACTAGATCATGTTTTGAGTCGCAGAATTGGGTAGCTTTTTGAGGGTCTATATGAATGGGTATTCCCCCTTTATATGTCTAAATGTATTTATCTTATGTAAAGAGGGTTGGAAAAATAATTAAATCTCCTCTTAGTCAATTAATTAAATTTTCTGGCCAAATTAATTAAAAACCCTAAGCCAGAAATTTAATTAATTTTAAGTCCTAGGTGAGTTAAAATTCTTCAAAGGCAAAATTCGTGTGTCCTTAAAAAATAAATTTTTAAAGGTCTCAAGCCAAGGGAATATTGAGAATTTCAAGAAATTTTGGACCCTTGGGCCTTGGTGGTTAAGTCAAAGTCAAAATTTTGAGTATTATTTTTGAGTTAATTAAAATGGAATTAAATGATAAATTCGAATTTCCTCAAAATTAAAATTTCGACGGTCCAGATTAAAAGATGATTAAATCTTTTTGACGGTCGAGATTATTTTGACAAGAATCAACTGAACTAGCCGTTGGAGATTTTATCTTATAAATTAGAGGTCTTTGTCAGCTTTTCAGTCATCCGATCTTTGAATCGTGCACTTGTTCTTGGAAGCTCTTGTGATTTTTTTTGATGAATAAAGACTTTGGGGTTACAAACTTTGGTGTTTCTTTTCGAGATCTATGTGGTGATGTTGTCTCTAAACTTTGCTATTTCCATTGGTTTTTGATGGTTGATGGCCTCTATGGATTAATCTGCATACAGGTATCTTGTGTAGTTTTCTGGGTTTATAAAATAACATTTTGATTTAACGGAAAGATTAGTTATCTATTTTTCTGAAAGGTCTCATGTTTATTTTTTAATCTCTATCAATCTAAAATTCAGATCTAAGTGTGTAGAAATTGTTTTTTTTAAGGTTTGAGCGTTTGGGGAAATCTTCAGTTAGACCAGCGGACTCTTAGATTTCATAAATCTGAAAAAGCTCATTGTTTCCTAATTCCCAAGCTTATCTTACGAAATTTTGTGTTTTTTACAGGGTTTTCTCGGGCTTGTGCCTCTCATAATTTCTCTTTTTATTAATTGTGCAAAAATGGTTTTAAATCTGGCCAAGAGGGCCTGCAATCTGTAAATTAGCACTGTAAATTCGCAAATATTGTCTAGAGTGTAAGGGTTTTTTTTTTTTGTTGTTGCATAGTTTTGGGTTTTTTCTAGTTCTGTGCAGGTTTACAGGGATATTCTCAGATTTTTTTTTAGATCTGAGCCAGATCTAGGCCTCGGAGGGTAAGATCTGGCTTTAGGATTGAATCTGGTTGCAGATCTGAGCTTGATCTCTGTTCTAAAAGAATTAATAGTTGTAGGTGTTTTTATTGATTTCATTTCTGCAAGGGAGAAATTTAAGTGTGCATGCCAATCTTCTGTTTGCTGGCTGCCCATATTTCTCTGTTAGTTGTCCTCATCGCTGCCCCAACGTGCTTCGTCATCCATAATAGCCCAACATCTTAAATTCTGATCCTCGATCCCTTCCTCATTACCTGTGGCAGCTTCAACTTCATGCTGTATCTGTCTCCGTCTCTTGTTTATCCTAACCTATACGCAACTCTCCTCCTTGCCACACCACCCCCTCAACCTTACTTCCTCGACCTGCGGCATTCGTTGCTGCCCTGCTCACACACAGCCTCACCTTCTCGCAATCCCTCTCAAACGCTGCCGTTCCTCAGTCTTGAAACTCCGCCCTCCTTCCGTCGCCCTCGCAGCTCATCCTGTCGGCTTCCTTTTTCCCTGGCTTTCTCTGTCTGTCCACGAATCCGCAGCCTTCGCCATCCATTGCTCCTTCCGTCTCTTCCTTCATGCGACCTTCCTTTGACCTGCATTCAAACAAACCCACGACATTTCATTTTTTTTTTTAAACAAAAACATTAACGTTAGCTTTAGTGTTAGTTTTTTAGATTTTTAGGTTTTAATTAAATTTTAGATTTTCGTTGAAAACCTTTAGTCTTAGTTCTTAGTTTTAGCTTTTTCGATTTTTTTTAAAGTTAGTTTAGTTAGCGTTAATTTTAATCTTTAGGGTTTCATTTTATTTAGCCTTTAGTTTTGGTTCTTAGTTATATTTTTAATTGTAACTTTTAGATTTTAGATTTTATGTAACTTTGCTTTAGTTTTTAGTTTTAATTTTTTTTAGGATTTCATTTTTTTTAGTTTAATTTAAAAAATGCCTAAAAAGTTTTAAATTTTTAACTTTATAAAATTCTCAAAAAATTTTAAATTTTTTTTACATAGTCAAGGCAAGCTTTAATTTTCTATCTAAAGTTTGACTATAGATTTCTGAAGTGGAATTATCTGAAATATCACAAATTCGGAAATATTGGAAATATCTGGCATTTAACTTTGATGGGTCTCTCATGATAACATTTTTGTTTCAAATTTAAATTGTTGGTGCTTAGATGTGGTTGGTGATCATTGAGCTATCTTTAATTGTGGGAATATTTCAAGTGATGATAAATTTCGTAACTTCATCGAACATTGTTAATGCGTAATTGTGAGGGTGTTTTATTGAATATCATTGTGGTTGATTGATTTTCATAGCAGCAGTGACATCAATTACTTGATCTTAAATTTATAACGGGATATTTTGACTCCACAAGGCACTGGTTTTAAAGCTTCAAATCTAATTGGATCTGTAAAATCTCGTAAATCTTAACAAGTATTTGGTTGTCTAGCTGTGTCTCCTGAATTGGTTGATCTCCAACTAGTTTTCCTTCTTCATTTTCGTTAGGGTCTACCTCCTTTAGCTTGCAAGGAGACAACTTAGATAGAGAGATTAGGGATCAGGGTGATAGCCCCCGATTTGAGTCGTTGTCGCGGTGCCTAGACATTCTATGCGACAACACACAGTATGCATGATGAGCGTTTTGTGGGGAGCCAATTAATGGCTCATGTTGAGCCCATGATGGAGGATGAGCAACCATCCTTGGGGCCAACCATTTATGAGGGGAAGACAAATGTACAAACAACCAGAGGGTGGCAGTATTTGCAGACACTTGTGATGAAGAGATGTTGGAGCCTGAAAGTATAGATTTGGAGGAGGTTGGTAGACTGGAGGAGCGTTGAGTTTCTAGTCAGATGAGGGATGATATATTTGAGATGGTGGTGCAACCATCTTTTGGCCCACCCACTGTTGAGGTGCAGGTAGATGCACAGGCTGCTGGCAGAGCTGTGGTACTTTCAGGGAGAAACCCTCTCCTAGAGTACATAAACAAGGCTTGCAATACAACTTGCCCACTTTTTCCCATTATGGGAAGAGGAGCAAGATTTCTTGGACCGATCTTGTTGATGGATCAGACAGAGCAACGTGAGTTCGGCATCGTGCAACATAGGGGACTTGTTCCAGATACATGTGCCTACGCATCTGATCCTTCCCATAGTATGGATTGGCAGGAGATCATGAGTTGGTATCCTATTGATGGAGTGTCATTCTTAGTTAAGAGTGTGGTACAATAGGGGCCCTTAGAGATAGGGGAAACCACATGCCCCAGTTGGCAACAGAGCATAGGTTGGTCGTCCATCAACATTCCATGACTGCATCAACATATTGGGGTTAACCTTGGTCTATGCCAAGGGTTGGATTGGAGAGAGGTGATGAGTTGGTATTCTATTGGTGGAGTAGCATCTATGGTCAGAGACAGAACACTGTTAGAGCCATGGACTTGGGCGTTGATTGGCCATGGTGGCATTGGGATCCAGATGGATTTATTGGTAGCAGGTTCAGTCAAAGATGGGCATGGGATCTAGGTATTGTGGGGTCCATTCATGTTTGGATTGCTTGGAGGCATGATGTGGACCAATGGTTCATATGGGATCCTGGTATCAGTTTGTAGATGTGTCTACTATGGATAATTGCAAATTGCTCGAGGGAGAACAATCTTAATGCGGGAAAATTTGTCATGTCCCCATTTTTATTTTCCTCTATAGTACAACCAGGGTGGATTTCCAAGACCAGGGTGGATGGCCGGGTCATGGGAGCAGGTTTATGTCATAAGGGGTTTCGGGGGAGTTTTGAGGAGTTTTTATGGGATTCGCTGGCATTCGCTTGACATATTATCTTTTTGTTCTGTTGCATTCCGAAAACTTTCATAAAACATGGTTATTATTGGGCATAACTTAATTAATTACACTCAAGGTGTCATTCCAAGAGGAATATTTGACAGAACACCTTAGTGTAATAGCTTGTTGGAACTGGAACGAGAAGATCTACAGGGTGGGAAGTTGAGAAGTGATTTCCAGTGGTTGGAGAGAGTATGTGGGAAATTTACCATTTTCCTAGCTTAAGAAGGGGAAAAATAATTAATTGGAGGCAAATGGCCAAAAGTGACTTAAGTTGAAGAAGTACTTCATCAATGCTGGGATAAACCTTATCTAGTCGGCCTAATTCACCATGAACTAGTCGGCCTAACTCACAACTGTATGGTAAGCTTGCTTAAAGGGATGTGCCCTATATATATATATATATACACACACATTTGGTGTGCGGTCATTATGGAAGCAAGTATGCGGATATCTCTAAGATTTTAGTGCGGATAAAGGATAGCGTATAGTGCGGATAAGGGACAGTGCAAAGTGTGGATCTAAAACAGAAGTGCAGGAAGAAGATTACGGTGAAATACAGGAAGGAGATTGTTGAGAAGAATAAGGTACAGTTTGCGGATAGCAAGGTACAATTTGCAGATTGTAAAGTACAGGATTGCGGATAACAAGGTACATAATTGCGGATAGATGCAACATGATTTCGGATTAGTACAGGAAGGGTACAGTGTGGATATCTCTGAGTTTTAGGGTGCAGACTTAAGAAGATTAGTGCAAGGATAAGTTGCTGATATATTATTGTTAAGGGCAGTTGATTTGAAGACAAAATTAGCAGAGGTTGAGATAGTGATCATAAGGAGAAGAGGCAGTAATAGTGAGTGATTTACCTTCCTACAGTTCAAGAAATTCAACTACAAGCATATGCAAAGTGAAGATTAAGGTCTCTAGTGCTGATGCAGAACTAAGCAAATTGATGAAGAGAAGAATCAAGGTTGAAGAAGCTGGATCAAGGTCTTGGAAGCATATCTAGGTCAAGGGTCTGAGTTTTGGTCATGGTACTTGTCATTTGAAGATCTATAAGAAGAATTCTTTGCGGGTTTTCCTCTCCAAGAGAGAGAGGTTTTGCCCTGGCTCTAGGAGCCTAACTTTTGTGTCTTGTGCATTTTGATAATTGACTTGATGAAAGATTAACTAAGCTAAAAGAAGAGAAGACATGAGTAACTCAAGTAAGCTCACAAGTAATTATCAAGAAGAGAATTTGTATTAATCTCCAGCCCTCCAAATTCTCAACAAAGATAAAGTCAAGAGAGGAGCCTTTAGAATAATAATAAAATAATAAAATAAGATTTGGTGATCTATCCATCAGATCTATAAAAGAGTGGGAGGATATCAATTGGAGACATCCTTGAGTTGAGGATTTTCTTTGTAGAGAGGTTTGGAGAACCATGAGTTCCCAACTTCATTTTTAGCCCCAGGAGGAAAACCCTTGGGTGATTCAACGAGAGTGGGTGAGAACCCATCTCTCTCCTTGGTGAACTCATCCAGAATTCACAGGTGTTTTCAGTAGTTTAGTTTATTTTGGAGGTTAGTTGCCGCATTGTTGTAGATCTTGTTGTAACCATCATCTCAGCCATTTCTAGTCCCTTGTATCAACTTACTTATATTAATAAAATAACATTGAGATTCTTTGCATGTTTATCTTGTTTATTTTTCAGTTGCAGATTATATTTCCAGTTTTACAGTTGATTTGTGATTCAAAATTGTGCAAATTGTTTATTTAAAGTAACAAACATAATTTTCTGAAGCAATATCTAGCAAAATTTGCATTTGGGACATTACAAATAGTCATGGGTATGCAAGTCATGGAGCTATAGATTTCGAGGTGTGATGGAAATACCCTACTCACTATGAGGGAGTGTTGAAAAATGGGGGTAGCTCAGAAGGTATTTCCCATTGAAGAAAACCACCAAAAACGAGGTTGTTGTGAAATTTACTCAAAGATGGGGTTTTGGACCCAAAGTTGTGGGTTTGGGACCTAAGTTAACTAATTTATTGTTAAATGGTTGAGTGGCTAAAACCCTGAAGGACCTAGGGTTTCTTGAAATAACCTAATGAAAAAGTATAAGTAAGAGGCCAAAGGACATGCCTATACACACATATTGTGAAGGATTACATGTGTGGAGAGAAAGAGTCCAAGGAGGCTGAGTTTCTAAGTCAAGTTGACAGAGGTCTAATGTCTAGAATAGGCTGTAGCCAGAAGAAGGTTAGCTGCGACCTAAGGAAAATGTAGCCAAATAGAGTTCAGAGGGGCCAATGTTGGATAGAAGGTTGGTAAGGGTGTCCGCAAGGTTTGTCTTGTAGAAGAGAAGGTCGAGGTCCTACAGACAAGGAGAAGGCCAGTTCAGGTAGTAAAAGAAGTCTGTTATGTGTTTTAAGGAAGGTCGACATGATCTGAACAAAGTGAGTTCCATAAAGACTGATCAGACGATTTCAGGCAGGAGGCTGAGAGCCTCAGTGTGTTGTAGGCTGACCGAGGACTGATAAAAGAAGTCTGAGATCTAGCAGAAGGAGGCCAAGGGTCTCACGAACGCTGGATGCAACCTATAATACTAGTTGAGGGTCAGATTTGGTAAGCTAATGGTTAGATTAGAGGGGCCAAGGTGCAGATCAAGAAGGCTCAACAAAAGATCACTTGAGGAGGGCTGAAGTGGCTGGAAGAAGGGTCAAAGGGCAAGCAAGCAAGGCTAACGATCTTAGGAGCTGAGAAGAAGGTTGGTCGAGGTAGGAAAGTCTGTGGCAAGGGCTAAGTCAAGCCGACATAAGTCTGATGCCTAGAATAGGTGTTAGCCACAAGAAGGCTGGCTGCAACTTGAGGAAAATGCAGCCAAATAGAGTTCAAAGGGCGCCAAGGTTGGATAGAAGAGGTTGGTAAGGCCATCTGCAAGGTTTGTCTTGCAGAAGAGAAAGTCGAGGGCCTACAGACAAGGAGAAGGCCGGTTCGGGTAGTAAACGAAGTCTGTTCTATGTTTTAAGGAAGGTTGAAATGATCTACACAAAATGATTTCTTTAAAGACTGATCAGACTATCTTAGGTAGGAGGTTGAGAGCCCTAGAGTGTTGTATGCTGACCGAGGACTGGTAAAAGAAGTCTAAGATCTCACAGAAGGAGGCCAAGGGCCTCAGGAACGCTGGACGCAACCTAGAATACTAGTTGAGGGTCAGATTTGGTAAGTTGAGGGTTAGATCAGAGGGGCCAAGGGGCAGATCAAGAAGGTTGAGGGGGCCTTAGGAACAAGAACCATCAACAATAGATCACTTGAGGAAGGCTGAAGTGGCTAGAAGAAGGGTCGCAAGGAAAGCAAGCAAGCAGGCAAGCAAGCAAGGGTAAGGGTCTCAGTGTGAAATTTTCAAGCTGAAATACTACTGCAGTGATTGATTTATTTCGCCTACTTATTTATGATAAGTTATTTACAGATACTTTCAGTAAATTTTGAAATAAACACAATGAAAATATTCACTTAATCATAAGTAGAAAATCAAATAGAACGCATATAACGCAATAGAAACAATCACATGAACACAATTATTTTTGGACAATTGTCCCCGGAAAAACTTAATTCGCGAAAATCGGTGCAACAGATGAGGGTTTGTATTATTCTTCAGCAGTGGAAACCATTTACAGAAATTTGATGAGCAGATGTCTAGAATACACCTGAGATAATTTTTATGAACCCTTTGGAAGAATTTCTGATACACTGGAGGCACCCTTCCTCCCTCTGCGTCACTCTGCGTGGTCTTCTGCGCAATCACTGTGCTGGACTGCGTCACTCTTCGTGGAGGACTCATGTTGCTGCTCAACGCTGTCCCCTTTGCGTCCTCCTTCTGCCTTCTTCTTCCTCTGCTGACTTCCCCTTCCTCCTTCTGTCTCTGCAACTCTGCCTCTACAGCCTCTCCCTTTGAAATTGAATTCTATTACTTCAGAATCGATTTCCTTCAAGTATCGAGTGTGTGCTCGACTTACTTTCCAAATGACCCTCAAGCCTTCTCTTATATTCTTCTCGTTGACGAATCAACGACCAAAATTAGATCTCTAATCAATGGTTGAGATTAAAAGATGACTTGATCTTCGTTTTCTAGAAGATTCACACTCTTCTTTATTAATACCCTTAATTTATTTAATTTCCCTAAGTTTAGACTTAGGAACCACTTTAAAATAATTAATTATTTTAATAAAGCATGATCTGACTGGAATTTCCACAAACGGTTTCTGGGTTCTCTGGAATACTGATGGCCAAGCCTCCTCCCAAAATATGAGACTTGGAACACTTTCCAATGCTACAAAATCAACACTCAGGAGCTGAGAAGAAGGCTGGCCGAGGTAGGAAAGTTCGACAATAGAATTCTGAGGAAGCTGTAGCTTGGGGAAGGACTGTGGTTAGGGCAGACATGGAGGTTGTAGTAGACCAAGACCTGCAGGGGACGGTTGAGGGTTAGAAACTGCCTAGGTTCGCTAGTCAGAGGAGAAAAGGAATTTGCCTAGGGCTGCCATGTGGGCAACTAAGGTAAGCTCAAGGGTTTTCGTCTAAAGAAATAGTCAGTAATGGAACGAAGACTGTAGCAACGAAATGACAGGGCCTACAACAAGGGAGAATGGAAGAGCTCAACAGATCTATGTAGCAGGGTTGAGAGATCTAGCTGCTGAAGAAGATCCGCTATTCTATGTAGCAGACTGAGGGCCTCAAGAGTTTGTGGCAAAGGCTAAGCCAAGCCGACAGAGGTCTGGTGCCTAGAATAGGCCGTAGCCACAAGAAGGCTGGGTGCAACCTGAAGAAAAGGCAACCAAATAGAGTTCAGAGGGGGCCAAGGTTGGATAGAAGGTTAGTGAGGCCATCCGCAAGGTTTGTCCTATGGAAGAGAAGGGCAAGGGCCTATAGACAAGGAGAAGGCCGGTTCAAGCAGTAAAAGAAGTCTGTTATGTGTTTGAAGGAAGGTCGAAGTGATCTGAACAGAGTGAGTGCCATAAAGACTGATTAGCCAACTTCAAGAAAGAGGCTGAGAGCCTCAGTGTGCTATAGGCTGACCGAAGACTAGTAAAAGAAGTCTAAGATCTAGCAGAAGGAGGCCAAGGGCCTCAGAAAAGCTGGATGCAACCTAGAATACTAGCTGAGGGTTAGGTCAGATGGGCCAAGGGGCAGATCAAGAAGGCTGAGGGCCTTAGGAACAAGAACAATCAATAAAATATCATTTGAGCAGGGCTGAAGTGGCTGGAAGAAAGGTCGCAGGACATGCAAGCAAGGCAAAGGGTCTCTGGAGCTGAGAAGAAGGCTGGCTGACGTAGGAAAGTCTGACAGCAGAATTCCGAGGAAGCTGTAGCTTGGAGAAGGATGGTGGTCCAGTAGCCCTGGTTAGGGCAGACAAGGAGGCTGTAGTAGACCGAGATCTACAAGGGGGTAAGCTTGAGGGTTTTCGTCTCAAGAAATAATCAGTAATGAAGGAAGACTGTAGCAACCAAATGACAGGCGCTCAACAAGAGATAGTGGGCAAAGAAGGCTGAAAGGGCTGAAGGCAAAGGACTGCTACAACAAGAAAGTCAAAGGATTTGTCTGTGTATTTTGTATTGAGCAGATAGAGGTATGAATGGTTAGACCTCAACCCTAGATGTTTTATACTGTGTATACTAGTTTGTATCAGGGTTTTTGAAGGGCCATGATCCTTGTTACGACTCACGAGAGCCCTATGATTGTTTTATTGATGGACTAATAACAATAGGTTTTAGGTGCATATATCTGCTGAACTGTCATGAATTTCATTGCTGATATTTTCCGTCATGCAAAGTGCTTTTAGTTGAGTATCTTCAGCGTGTTTATGATCTGGTCTGGACTTTAGACATAGACCAACCCTGGGGTACAAGGGAATTTCAACACATTGCATGTCATCACAGCCATGTGGAAGCGCCTTCCAAGCTACAAACTCAACAAGAGTTAGGGTTTATCCCTTGGAGATTGGAGAGTAGGGCTTTGAGAGAAAGCCCTGGGGTGGATTTATGAAGAAGACAAGAGGAGGATGTCTTGCCTTGGAGAGATACTTGCACTTGGATATTCTTGGTTGGAAACTTGAACTAGGTTTTGATGATTTATCCTAGCCTTTTCATACTTATATTTCGTCTTGAGCTTATATCTGATGTTTCCACTGGTCTACATCTCGTGTCATTTTCAAATTTGAATTTCAACTATATATGTTTTTAACTTTTTTGTTCTTTGCTATCTAAAAAAAAAATATGTTTTGCTGATTGGACATAAGTAAAAGCAAAAATTGTTAAGTGATTTGATGTCTAAGAATGTAAGGGGATGATTTTACAGTTGTTATACTGCTGTAATTACTGTTTAATAAGTGCATTTTCAAATATGATTATTGGCTAGTAAGTTGCCTTAGAAGGGGCTGAAACTTATCTCTTTGTTTGTATCTTGTTTCCTTGAATTACCGGGATGTTTGGGACTGTTTGAAGTGAATTATTATGATCTTTCTGCTGCTGTTTTATATTCTAATTTACAGCAGTCCTAAGGTCTGGAAAATCTTAGGGCTAATTTAATGCTGAAAATATAGGGCTAAGATATGCATTAATTGCCCGAGTGCATGAAATTTCCATATATCCTTGGTGAAGCTAAGTTGCAGTGAAATGGATATAGATACAGCTTTGGGGGGTGGGGGGTGATGGATATGGCAATTTTTTTTGAAAAAGCTTGATACAATATGATGAAGAAATGGCATGTGTGTTTGTGTGCACGTGTGTAAGAATCCTTAAGACAAAAAATTCAGATTACCATTCATCAATTGGAAAATCATCACTTCTATCTACTATCATCAATCATACGATGTAAACTCAAAGTTGTACACTGTGAACATTTTTTCAATGTTCCACCAAGTCCCCTGGAGGTGGGAGCGAGGGGGCGAGGGAGCGCGGGAGCGAACTATGCCAAAGCTCCCTACCAATTTTCAGGAAACGTTGGGGGACGTCGGGGTCATAAAAATTATAAAATTTAATATTTATTATGTAACTGTATTTTTGCAAGGAATGTATATACAGTCATCATACACTTACATCATGAAAGATAAATCATAAATGATAAAATTATAAATCGATGAATGATGAATCATATAACTGAAACAAATTTAAAACTTAAAACTTAAAACTTAAAACATACATCATACAATTAGACATGTAAGTTTGTAAGTTTGTAAGTGTATAATCATTAATGTAACTACTAACAATGTACAATGAAAATAAAGTTTAAGATATCATATGACATATTATATCAAGATTCAAAATGAAGTTTACACTGAAGTTTACAACTGAAGTCTAAAACATAAAACTTAAAAGAAAATAAGATATGTCTGAAACATAAAACATAAAACATAACATATGAATATCAAATGATATCATCATAATGATAAATGATGCATAAATGCTCAAGGTAATGCCCCACTAGTCTCTGCATCCAGTTGCTGCACGAATATATCAGGATCAACCATGTCACCATCTGAATCAAAATCACTTGGATTCTCAAACATGCTAAGTGGCACACCAACTTTTAACATGAAACCATAAACTAAAAGGGGCGTGAGGGGGTGTGAGGGGGGCATGAAGGGGGTGTGCGGGGGCGTGAGGGGGAGTGAGGGAAACACCCTCTAGAAGTCCCCAAGACCCCGGAGTGCGAGGAATCTAGACCCCTAGGTGGGGGGGCGAGACCCCGTGTAACACTGCATTTTTTATATTGCTTTTTGTATAATACACTTTCTTTGGAGATAACAGACCTGCACACGTATCTATATTTATTGTTTTAAATTTTTGCATAATTTGGAGCTAAGAGACAAACAGGCTACTAGCAGCACTTCTGAAATTTCTGAACAGAATGATATGTATTGTTTACAGAGATCATAGGAAGAAAGTATATTGAACTAGAATGATATGTATTTACATGTATGACTAATGTTTCTAGTTTTTTTGGTAAGAGCTATAGTAATTAGATAAAATAGTGAAGTGGCAGTGATTACACTCACTACCTACAATATTTACTTTATGCCTGAGAAAGTAGACAACGACATAGGTCGCAACAAAATATTAAAGTAATATTGTCATATTTATTTTTCAATGGTCATTTAGGAATCCTTAGTTTAGATAGATAGTCTTGTGATCTCTATTTCCTTTTCTGCTTTCAGTTAACGATTGTTTCTTTTTAGAAACATCGTCTTGTAATCTCTATTTCCTTTTCTGCTTTCAATTAACAATTGTTTTTTTTAGAAACATTGTCTTGTAATCTCTATTTATGGAGCCTTTTGTCTCCATTGTAATTCATTCGATTGCCATTTCATGGTATCAGAGCATAGGGTTTTCTTTTGAAGTATTTTTAAAAAATTGGTTTCTATCTTCTGCAACGGACTTGGTTTTTACTATATTTTTTGAACACAAAAATCAGAATCTGTTTTCTTCTGATTTTTTAATCAACAATCAACATCTCTTTTTGGTGGGCCCCTTCATAGCCTACGTCAGCTTTCATTGTTGAGCCTGATTTAAAAAAAAATCAGAGCTCTACAACTTTTTGCCTGATTTTTTATCTGTCCCAGCAAGTTGTCGATCTCATTTTCCGTGATGGCGTCATTGACAAACATTTGCAAAAATTACAAACACTTGGAAGCAACATATGCTCAGTCTTTAAATATTGGTGTATAGACCAACTTGTTTGGGGTACCACTTCTCGACCCACAGTGGCGGGAAAAGAGCAGGACAAGCACGATGAGTGCAATCAGGAAGTGGTTATGCTGATTAAGTTATCAGTTACCATTGACATGCTTCTACAAGTGCTGTCTGGTAAGACAACTGCGGAGATCTGGAAACATCTGAAAGAACTCCATGGAATGTCAGACAAGGGCAAAGCTTTCCTTCTGAAGAACATGTGTTTTCCATTATGATGAACGAAAAGATGTGTCTATGGGAGCATCTTATGAAGATAAAGGATATTCATGATTAATTGGAGGCTATTGGTTGCAAGAGGGAAGAAGAGGATATGGTGGTCATCACGTTGAAAAGCTTACCACAATCCTACAAACACTTCATTGAAATGCGCAACATTATGTCAACAAATGTTGATCTCAAGTTTCCTGACCTGTGCAACAAGCTTTTGCAACAGGAAAGATGGAAACAATAGTTTGGGAGTAGCAGTGACACCTCCACTACAGAACAAGAGTTTACTGCCAAAGCCTCAGGTAAAAGCGGAGGCAAAGGCAAGTCCTCTCAGCAGCAAGGACAAGGCAAACTAGCAGGGGGTTCCAAGAAGGCTATCACATGCCATTATTGTGGTAAGCTTGGCCACTTGTAGAAATACTGGAAGAAGCAGTTGGTTGATGAAAAGTTCAATCTGGGAGGGTCTTAGCACAAGGCCCATGTTGCAGAGCATACTGAGCAGAAGAAGCTTGCCTTTTATGCGTTTATGGCCAAAAGACCAGCAGACCATGTCAAATCCTCTTCCTGGTACATTGACTTTGGAGCCTCTCGACATTTTACCCATAGGAGAGATTGGTTCATGGAGTATCAGACTTGCTTTGATTTTGTAATCTTCGGTGGAGGAGAAGAGTATATCGTTGTCAGAAAGGGTGACATTCATATTACATTTGGTGGGAGAAATCTCATATTTCTCAATGTATATTATGTTCCGGGCATGGAGCTCAATTTGTTTTATGTTAGTCAGATTATGCGACATTGTCCAAAGTTGGATGCTGTTTTTCAGTGCACGCAAGTGCAACATTGTTGACAAGGAGACATAGAAAAACAATTATTTTTGGCCTCGAAGATCATGGTTTATACCTACTTGTTGACCTTGGAGATTCACAGGAGCATGATATGGTTGTAAAGGGTTAATCCATAAGCTCTCTTTCACATCAAGGGTATGAGCATCTCAATCTACACTACCTCTCTCAATTGGCTTGGGAGAGTCTGGTAGTTTGTTTACTTGAGATTTAGTTGTTGACTCATGGAGTATGCAGAGCTTGCTAGGTAGGGAAGTAACATTAGACTCCTTTCTCAGACAAAGATGCTTGGAGAGCATCCAAGGTCTTGTAGTTGGTTCATGCAAATCTCTGTGGATCGATGAATACTGCATCGGTCCATGGTGCTAGGTATTTTCTGTTGAGATTTTGGGGTGTTGGGGTAGCATCAGATGTGCTCTAGCTCCCAAAATTTGTGGAGAGACTAGAGTACATAAGAACTCCAACACCTAGAAAGTGTTTTAAGAAATTCCATCTGGTTTAAGAGATATTTAATTAATTATTCTTTTTAATTAAGGACCCTAAGTCTAACTTGGGAAAATTAAAAGATTAAAGGTAATTAAATTAAACATGTGATGATAATGACTTAAGTGACGCGGATCAAGTATCTTCGAATCTTCGCCGTCGATTCATGGTTAGATCACGACCGTTGAAGTTTCAACGAGAAAAGTATAAGAAGAGGGCTTGGGGTCAGTTGGAGGACACACACACTCGCAGAGCACTGAAGCTAAGCTGGAATTCTAGGGCGTGGTTTGCTAAGAATTTCAGAAGTGTTTCAGCTGTAGCGAGGGGCAATATTGGCGAGGGGGATGGTATAGTCCCAGGCCAAGAGTACGAGGGCAGAGAAAGAGCATACCAAGGCAACAGCTATGCAGAGCTGCCGAGAGCCCAACAGAAGCTACGCAGAGGCAACAGGAGGCCAGGAGGGTTGACGCAGGCCCAATTAGGGCAGCGCAGGGGCATCGTAATCCATTCTAGGGTGACGCAAGCCCTTCCTGAGCAACATAGAGGCTGACACAGGTCAGGCGGGCTGACGTAGAGGGCTTCAGAGGAACACTGGGGTTCTAGAGGCCGGAAAAGGGTTGAGTTCTGTAAATCCAGTTTTCTGTTTCCGGGATAGAGGTATTGCTGCCGTTTATATTTCTCTGTCGGGTTAACCAGTTTGGTGTCCAGATTTGTTGTACTCAGAATCTGCTTAATAATAAAAACCATCCAGAAGCTAGCAACACCAGTTTTCCCGCATTGGGTTTTTCCGGGGACATTTGTCCAGAAAATCCTTGTGTGTCACTTTGTCATCGAGCATGTTATTCAGTACTTGATCTATATGTGTAGGCTGTTAACTGTATTTACTTCGATTTTAATGATGAATTTTTCAGATTAATAACTTATGTAAGTAGGAGAAGTAAATCAAGATTTAACTGTAGGGTTTCTGTTTAGTAAATTAAGAAATTTTCACATTTTCTTCTGTTTGTCAATGATTTCAGTAGGAAGACGTGGGTGTTTTTACTGAAAGCAAAATCAGAAGTGTTTAATAAATTTCAAAAGTTTAAAGCATTAGTTGAAAAGAAGTTAACTCTTGGATCAGATAATGGGGGGAGGGGGGGGAGAGGGGGATTCTGTTCCACTGATTATGAGAACTTCTGTGCTAAACACGATATTAAGCGTCAACTTACCACACCCTACACCCCTCAACAAAACGATGTTGTCAAGTGGAAAAACTGAACAATCATAGAGATGGATCAATCTATGTTGGAACATAGAAATGCTCCTAAGAAATTTTGCGCTGAAGCAGTCTATACTGCAATTTATCTTCTGAATCGGTCTCCCATACAAACCATCAAGAAGATGATTGCAAAGGAAGTTTGGCTTGGGAGGAAAAATCACCCATTTGAAGGTTTTTAGTTCTAAAACATATGTTTGGATTCTAGCTGCAAAAAGGACCAAACTAGATTCCAAGAGCTAGAAGGTGATGTTCATGTGCTATAATGACAATCATAAGGCCTATTGGCTGATTGATTTTGACGTTGACTGCCTTACATTCAGTCAAGATATTGGGTTTGATGAAGGAGGAGGGCCCTTTCAACTCTTTTCTCCTATTTTAAGTCCTGAAGCTCAGCCTCTGAACGCTAAGAGTAAGCATTTGTGTGTTAGACTTCCCTAAGCCCCACCTGAAGGGATGGATTCTGCTGATTCTGAACCTGAAGTTGTCGAATATCCTCGACATGACCTTGTACCATCATAATTCCCTTAGGAGAATGTAGATCAACATCCAGATGATTTTATTCTTGGTAGACTAAGTCACCTAACACAGGGACACAAGACGTGAAGGACACGAGGATTCGAGTGTTAGACATGGGCACTTTGACCACCCGAAACAGGCACGTTATATATATATATTAAAAATTAGATATTTCGTACACAAATTCTCATTCATGATACAAATTCATTGATTCAAACATAGATCTTCATCTAGATGTATGTTTTACAAATCAACATTATGCATACAAATACAATTGTGTCATATCCATCAATGATCCAATAAGAGAAAGACAAGATACTACATTTTTGTCATTAAGTCATCAAAATCAACATGTGTTACATAGGTAGTAGCAATGCCAATGGCAAATAGAAATAGCAAATACAAAACAACTACAAGCCTTAAGGCAGTAGGTAGATCATGAGTCATCAATCCTCATCATCAAAATCAACGTCACTGTCATTATCATGGTCACCACTGCTCTCCTCTGCTGCATCCTCCTCCTCTGTATCTAATGTCATCTCTGCATCTACTGGTGTGGAGGATGACTGCTCTATAGTATTACCATCATCAAAAGTACAGGTTCTAGCACTGGCTCATTAAGATCAAAGTTGGCCACTGCCAACTCAACTCTGTTGTCCAAACCCATATCATCAAGAAAGACATCCCACATCTTTGTCTTTCCCTTCAACCGCTCATCCCTTTGCCTATAAATAAGACGAAGGTTGGTGTGCACATACACCATTGTCTCCGCTCTGGACTGCTCAAGCCTGCTCTTCTTGACACTACCAATTCCCATATGTGCTCCAATTCCTCTCGCAACAAGAGGATGAAGTCAATTGAGAGAGGAGCCTCATGGCTATCTGCTGTAGAGGAGGGCTTGTTTCCCCATGAGTTGGCCACCAAGAATAGGGATTTTAAGTCTCCTTGTCTCTAATCATATCTTGCAAATTGACCAGTGCTAGTGGAAAACTATGCAAAGGCATCCTCCACCTCATCAAGGGATGCTCTATCCTGAAAAATCCGCGTCAATGCATCTTTCCTCCCCTGTGAAATTTCACCATCCATTTGGGGGGGGGGGGGAGGAAGGAATTTGCGGGAAGGTCCACCATTCAGCTACTCATGGTTGTAGTATTTTGGGTTTCAATGAGTGAGCCAAGCAATGTAAAGGTGTGCAATTCTTGCCCCATTTGCCGACAAGAATATCTTGGATGGTGGTGAAGAAAGCCTCTGATGATGTTTCATACCCGGTTGCGCTCACTCTGTAAAATAATGCTCCTCACAGACTCAATCATGGAATCCTATCCCTCATAAACCTCTCCTAAGATGGGTTGGTCTGTATCTGCAAATCGAAGAAAAGAAATGGTAGGGTCTATTGTAGCCTAATTTGACTCAGCTAAAATTCAAGAGAGGTTCTGAGTAGTTCAAGGTTATTGAGGAAGAATTGTTAAAATTTCAAAAAAGACTTGTAATATGCCCGAAAGGATGACCACAAGCTCAATGAGGATTTGGCATCACAGGTGCAGTAGAACCATAATCAAGGAAGCAGCAACATTGGAGGTGTGATCTAAGTCGGAGGAGGGGCAAAGGGAAAAACGGACGGTCGGGATCAAAGCGCAGAACTGGAGCGAAGAGATAGAGGACGGAGATCAAATCGCAAACCGGCAATCACACGTTTTAAAGAATAAGTGCAGAGGTAAATGTTAAATGCGCTAAAGTGCGATATGCGATGCGGTGGGGCCCGATCGCAAATCGCAAAACACAAGTTTTAAAGAATAAGTGTAGAGGTAAATGTTAAATGCGCCGGAGTGCGATATGCGATGGATGCGACACGATTTCAAAGGTGAATTCCAAAGGTTTTCAGATTCGGAAGTAAGTCATTTTTGTGTGTTAAATCGTGTCGGAGGAAGAAAAGAGCATTATAACGTAAAGCCGGTGAAACGCCTTGATAACGGAAGAAGGTCTGAACGTGGGCAGAGAGACTTGGGTAAGTGACTTGATGCAGAGCAAAGGAGAAGAGAAGACTGAACACAACAGGCACGCGCAGAAGAGGCAGAGTCGGGTAGCAGGTGACATGATGACAACGTTCGAAACGCAAAAGCATGGGCAGAGTCGGGTGGAGATGCGTTTATACAGACTATTGGGACATCACAGCCGAAACGCACAAAGGCATATGCAGAGTCAGGAAGAAGAGCAAATGGTGGCACTGTTGGAAGCACGACAGCTGGGCAAGTTGGGCACAGGGGCGTTGTTGTAGGACTGTGTAGCTATCACATCATAATGAGAAAGGACACCTCGACACTTCAGAGGGACACATTCACAACAAATCAGACTCAGCAAAAGGATTATTCCAAGTGTATTCTGTTTTCTTTGTTAAGATCGAAGCCACAATGGTGTCCTCGATTGCAATGTAATCGATAGTTTAGCAGTTTAGGCAGTTTAGGAGTTTCAATAAGCTCGAGCAGTTACAAACGACTTTTGTTTGTATTTAAGCAAGGGAGAAAGAGTGAAGATGGGGGCCTGAGTTCTGGACTTCTTGGGGATTACATTTTCTACTTATTTTTCTGATTGGTAAACGAAAGTAGCAACAAGTTTCCTATAACTGTCGATGGTGATTCGTATTTCTTGTGCCATTGTGTATCCCTTCCTCTTTGAATGAAGTGAAGGAATGTAGCAGCCGATCTCTTAATTACATCTGTGTAAGAGTTAGATAACCTTAATTTGCTCTCCTTCGCTCCAACTTTTCTCTCTTCACCAATTCTCTCTGAAACTTTAAAGTGGTAGATTATGCTCCTCAGCATATCATTTTGAGTTCCCCCTCTCTTCACAAACTCCTGATGAAACTTTAAAGTAATAGATTCTGTGTTTACAACATATTATTTCGAAGTTTCCTCTCTCCATGAATTTCCTCTGAAACTTTAAAGTGGTAGATTCCGCTCCTCAGCATATCATTTTGAGTTTCCCCTACAGTTCTTCTTTCCATTCAGATATCAACAGTGAATGGCATTGTGAAATCTTTTATTATTCTAGATCATTAAGGGTTTTAGAAAACTAGTTCCCAGAGGGATAGAACAAAGACCTCATGATAAAATCATTTCTGTGACACACTTTTAAAATGTTCTTAAGCACTGATTCCTTTCACAACTGAGGGATTGTCTCTTAAGATACAACAGGGTCCATGATCTAAATAAGTAGATCTACCCTCTCACACCAAGCATCATCTAACACTATGTCCTTCACTCTTTTTGAGGTTGCTTGATCTTTCTTTCTCCAAAAAACCAAAACTCTGAAATAACCATGGCCCCAAGAGCGGTCTTGAACTCCCACAACCTCTTCAACATGATGAATGAAGAGGCAAACCGTGTATCCGCAATCTTCAACAATGATAGATTAATGTACTCCTTGTAGATAGTGAGGGCATTTGTATGATTTTGTACAAAGTTGTGGATATGCCGTGCATCCTCAATAATAGTTCCAATCCAAAGCACATCAGAAGCAATACATTTAAGTGCTAAATTCAAAGAATGGACAATGCAAGGTGTCCAAAATACTTGTGGATATTTAGCTTCCACAATCATGCCAACAACCTTGCAAACAGGTGCATTATCTATAATGAATTGTGCACAAGAATCAACACTTACATCTTCAATAACTTTAATAAACAACTCACCAATATATTGTGCAACCTTGTATTGTCCAATGCATCCACTGATTTCAAGAAAATTGGACCATTCAAGGAAGACACCAGAAACAATGCTAACCCCAGATGTTGGCCATGCTGATTTAATAGGCTCAAGCATTTTGTCCACCTCTTTCTTTGCCTTCGTCAACAATGTGGTTCTAAGCTTCTTTGACCCAAGAGGCACATACTCTGATGGAGCTGTTTGAGTTAGAGCTTGGCACATACCCTGATAGCGCTGTTTGAGTTAGAGCTCGGCACATCTCAATAAATAGAGGTGAGCGTGCAACATTGAAGGATACGAAGTTCTGATAGAAAAAAAGAAATTGTGAGATCAAGCTCTTCTCGCTTCTTTTTCTGGAAAATCTTTTCCATTGGACCAAGTGCAATTGCCTTTCTTTTTGTTGCTTGTCCCCCACTACAACTCTCAAATGGGAACTTGTTGCTGCTTTTCCTCAAGAATGGAAGGGGGTCATCATTCTTGTTTTGTTTTGTTTTTGCAGCCACATTTGCCACAACAACAAATGCTTGTCTTTCCATTTCCTTCCTCTTTGCTAAAGACACCTGTGTACAAGTTGAAATTCCACTTGGTAAAGCCAACAAAGGAGCTTCCACACGGTAATATGTGCTCATGAAATGATTGTGGCAATAACTGCATTTCCAAGCAACATTGCCTCCTCCATTCATCTTGTTCCCTGAAGCAGAAGGAGGGAGTTAGTTTTTAGACCCTAATGGTTTGGCTCAATCAAGGTAAAGGTGAGATAGGTTGCAAAGGGTGTTTGGAAAGAAGTGGTTGAGGTCAGGGACAAAGGGAAGCAGTGGGTCATTGTGTTGGGGTTCCCATGTTTTGGCCAGATTGGCAGGACCAAAAGATGAGACAACATCATAACCACTTTGGGGCCCTAGGATCTAGCCCTCCTGGACTCGGAGAGGGATCTCTCCATAAATACAAAGAATGGTATATCTTTGAAGCTCACATGAGATGTTAGGCTAGTTATGAAGCACAAAGGGGGTTTTGAATGATTTGGTTGGTTGGTTGCTGGGTTGGTCATGAGATCACAGACTGAGAAAGTAATGGAAGGAAAGGAGCAAAGCAGTAGGATGTTTTAGGTAAAGAAGATAGGTCTAGAAAGTGCCATCCATTGGGCTATGGAGTCATGAAAGGGAATTACTTGCACACAACTAGCCAAGGCTTTCAGAGGGCAAGTCATCTATTCTAAAGGATCTTTTAGATAGATGGTGGAATGGAACATTAAGGATTGAAAGTGAAAGAAGGAAAGCAACCCAATTTCTGTCTATAGATCAGGTCAGAGGCCATTTAACTCCAGACCTGCTTGGACATACTCAAAGGCAACTTTCAATGGAGGGACAAAGGGGTAGCTTATAGATCGGACCAGAGGTCATTTAACTCCAGGTCAGCTTTAGCATACTCCAAAGGAAAACAGAGATAAGTTTAACAGAGCCAGGGTCTGAAGATCAGAGAAGGACTTTGAACCTTCAATGCTTTGACACCAGCAAGAGATCTTAGAAAGGCCAGCTGGTCACACAAGGACCCTAGTGGACAGGGCTAACTCTAATCCCCAGTTTCCCAAATCTCCCAGCTTAAACCCAACAAGAACAACTAAGGACAGATTTCATTAATTCATACATCAGCTAGCAGGCAATGACATCCACTACACTGGTTAAATTAACTGAAATCAACCCTTAGATAACACATTTAGTAGAAAACATCAAAGGCAAGGAGAGCAGAAACATAGGGTACCTAACAAGGGTAAATCCTATGCTAGATTTCTGATGCGAGCCAGTAGAAATGAAATGAAATGAACTGCAAGTTAAAAACAAATACAAAGATAGAAAAACATCACCGCTGCTTTAGATCAGGATCCAAAGAAATGTGCTTGTCATATCAAAGAGCAACACCAATCAAGTACAACATTACCAATAGCCAATATTCAGTATGAAAACATCTTTCTCAGCCTATCTTACAACTTTGCACAGAGACTATGTCTCAAAAGAAACAACTTGCAATTCTTTGATAACTGATCAATAACCTTTACAATGAGTTCCTTCATGAATTTTATAGCGGAAAAGAGCAGAGGAGGTAGGTGAAAAACTAAATGCAGCATTAAAACTCAGAAGAGGAAGAGAGCCGAGGCCTCGTTCTGTTTTAAATTCTGAGCATTTAGGTCTGGTACTCTTTGGATGAAAGAGTGGTCTTTGTCAGGCTTCCATTTACTCAAGGTATGTCTCTGATGTACTTTGGTTGCGGTACTCTGCAGTACTCTGGTGAATAAACAAAAAGGCAGATAAATGACTTTGAGGTCTGCCATGCTGCATAACAAATGCTTTGGTAGCATAGGACTGTTCTGTCAGGGTGGAAATCTTCTAAGGAACACGGTAAATAACGGGAACAATATGGGCGCTTGGTCCTTTAGAGAAAGAACAATCTGCTGATGTGAAGCCCTGATAGTATTGTTTTTTGTGCGCTGGGCCTTCCGTGTGATCCATGATGTCTTTGATTTGGTGCTCTGCCTTCATATCATTGGATTAAGGCTCAAAATCTTCAATGACAGGCCCTAAACACTCTGTTTTCCCACTGATACTCTTTGCCACTTCCATGTTTTCCTTTGACTGCGAAATATGTGCTTTAATGGCTCTGGGAAGATTTTACAGAGTTTAAACTCTGTTCCTTTAATGCGAGCCCTGTCATAACGTCTTCTCAGACCTTTCTTCATGATTTCGGCTTTTGAAAATGGTCCTTTCTTGTTTCTCTGTAACTATACAGAGACTGTGAATCATGGCGGTTTTCTGCCACTCGTACCCTGCAAAAACACACAACTCTGTTATGAAATCCATGCATAGGAGAGGATGGCTATGGAGGGCGGGGAGAATGATAGTGCGACGGTGGTAAAAACGACGGTTTTAGATGAAACAATGGTGAATAATGCAGTAATATGGTGTAAACTGCGACTAATAGGTTTTCGGTGGAGAAATGCGTTGGGCCGTTCGATCATGGTCCGGTGGCGAAGATCGACGGTGGAGATCTAAACGGTGAGATGGCTTATGAAGTTGGGTGGAATGCATAGATTCTAATGTGAGACGTTGAACTTTTAACGTAAATCACGAAAGTTTGGACATAGGCGGAAATGTAAAGAAATGAATGAAAATGCGATGGAATTGGTCATGCGTGGTGGGACCTGGTCATGGGCGGAGGGCGATTCATTTAAGACCGTCGGATCTCAGGAGGAGATCGACGGCTACGATCCAATTGGAGGGGAGAAATGGGAGGGACGACAGTTTGACGAACGATGGCGCGATTGGAAAATGCGATTGCGATTGGAGCGAGAGGGCGAGGGCCGTCGGATCAACAGGGGAATCGACGGTGGAGATCATCATCGGCGGAGGGAAAAGAATGGAGCGACGAGAGGGGAGCGGGATAAATCTGAACCGTTGGATTCTGGAGGGGTGGACGGCTCAGATTGGATTGGGGGATCGCAATCGGAAGGAACGAAGGAGTGGCACGACAAAAGTTGCGATTGCGATCGGAGCGGGAGTGCGATTGCGATTAACGCCCAGACCATTAGCGCTTGGTTCTGGGCGCGGGTCACGTGGGGAAGTGGTTTGCGGGGTAGGCCGAAAGGGGCTTAGGCCTATCATAAGGTGGAAAGTGGGTTTTTGGCCTATTTTTAATGCATTTTAAGGCCAAAGGAGGCATTCGGTAAGGGGAAAAAGGGATTATTAAATCGAACAAAGGAATTTGAAAGGTTTAAAAGGGGATTTGGGATGATTTTAGGGGTAAGTGGGGGATTGAAGGAAGGGGAAGGGGTGAGGAAACAAAGGTTTAAAAGGGATGAAATAGGAGGGAAAAGGAGGCCTTTTGGGCATTCTTCACAAACAAAGAGGCTTAATAACTGGAAACAGCAGTGGGGATTTATCAAAGGACAAGGGCATAAGGAGGCTTCAAGGATGATGTGTTTTGAGAGGGAAATGCATTCCTTGAAGGCTCAAAAACATTTTAGCCCCCTGTTTGCTTGTCAAAAAATTCATAGGGGGCTAACACATTGGAGGCAGCTTTGGGCTGCAAGGAAAAGAACCCACGCAGACCCTATGCAGACTTACGTAGTCCAGCGCTGAGACTGCGCAGAGAAACATGCAGACAGGTATAGGAGATAGCAGAGGCTGTTCAGGGTGTCAGAGATTTGTCGGAGGGAGTCAGGAATTCTGTCTCAGGCAGTGAAACGAACATCGCGATTTTTTAATTTTGAAAAAATCGCGATCCGATTGGAAAAAATCGTGGGCTCACAAAACAACAGCGTTTTAACATGCGTTTTTGATTTTTTTTGCCTTATTTTTGCATTCAGAGGTTTGCTAAGAAGAGCTAAGGACTCAAGGAGAGCTAAGGAGGAGGATAAGTGATCTACAAGGGCAAGAGAGGACAAAAGTGAAGGAATTTAGCAAGCCAAGCCAACAAAATTCGAATTTGGACCAAGTTTCTTCAACAAAACATTTTTTCCAGGTATGGGCATCAAATTTAACCTTTTTTTTTTTGTTTTTTTCTTGTTCTTCTATGGGTTTCCATCACCCATGTATTTTTCATCATTTTTGATTGCATTTGTTTGTGTATTTTTTTTTTTTTTTTCATTTTATTGAGAGGAGAGGGTTTATTTTGGTCAAAAATGCAAAAAATTGGTTGTTAAATTTATTTTTTATATTTCTTCTTGTGCTCCTAGTTTCTTTCCATTATTTTTGCTTGGGTTTCAACATGTATTTTTTCCCATTATTTTTGCATTGAGTTGAGGGTTTTTTTTGTGAAAAAATCAAAATGTTGTATGTAAAATTGTAATTTTTTAATTTTATTTTTAAACTTGCATTTTTTCTTGTGCACTAGGTTCAAATTTCAAAGTTCAAAGTTCAAAGTTCATCTTACAGTAAAATTCAAGAGTCAAGAGTTCAACAAATTTACAAACATGCTAAGGAAATTGGATCCTTTATGGGAATTTAGTGAACCTGATCAGGGGTTTCACTGATTAAACTTGAGTTGCAAGTTATGTGGTCAACACATGACAGGGGGGGTATACAGGTTGAAATACCACCTGACACAAATTCCTGGACATGAAGTAGGGCCTTTCACAAATACCAATCCAGAAATAATCTGAAGAGCCATTAAATCATTGGAAGAAATAGAAACAACTAAACTCAGCAAGGCAACTCTGAAGAGTCCAATATCAGGGTTTATAGGTGACTGTGAGAGTGGTAGTGGTTCTTCAGCATCAGCATCTTCTACACCCAACCCCGTAGCTGCCTCCTCATATTTTGTTCCTAGAACCACTCCTGGTGCACAACCATCTATCTCCTCACTTATTAAAAAAAAGGAGAAAGAAAAAGTTGACAAGTTGTTGGGCAAACTGTTTCTTTGGAGTGATATTCCTTTCAGTGTTGCCAGGAACAATCCATTTTATCAGGCTGCGATTGATGCTATCACTGTTGTTGGCTCAGGATACAAAGCCTCTTCATATGATGACTTTAGAGGGCACATTCTTCAAAATGAGAAAGTTGACTGCACCAAGAGATTGGAGGAGTTAAGGGCATCATGGGAAATCATAAGATGCACTGTGATGTTAGATGATTGGACTGATCAAAAGGGTAGGACCCTTATTAACTTGCATTTTTTCTTGTGCCCTAGGTTCAAATTTCAAAGTTCAAAGTTCATCTTACAGTAAAACTCAAGAGTCAAGAGTTCAACAAATTTATAAACATGCTAAGGAAATTGGATCCTTTAGGGGAATTTGGTGAACCTGATCAGGGGTTTGACCGATTAAACTTGAGTTGCAAGTTATGTGGTCAACACATGATGGGGGTATACAAGTTGAAATACCACCTGACACAAATTCCTGGACATGAAGTAGGGCCTTTCACAAATATCAATCCAGAAATAATCTGAAGAACATCAAATCATTGGAAGAAATAGAAACAACTAAACTCAACAAGGCAGCTCTAAAGAGTCAAATATCAGGGTTTATAGGTGACTGTGAGAGTGGTAGTGGTTCTTCAGCATCAACATCTTCTACACCCAACCCCGTAGCTGCTTCCTCATATTTTGTTCCTAGAACCACTCCTGGTGCACAAACATCTATCTCCTCACTTATTAAAAAAAAGGAGAAGGAAGAAGCTGACAAGTTGTTGGGAAAACTGTTTCTTTGGAGTGATATTCCTTTCAGTGTTGCCAGGAACAATCCATTTTATCAGGCTGCGATTGATGCTATCACTGTTGTTGGCCTAGGATACAAAGCCTCTTCATATGATGACTTTAGAGGGCACATTCTTCAAAATGAGAAAGTTGACTGCACCAAGAGATTGGAGGAGTTAAGGGCATCATGGGAAATCATAAGATGCACTGTGATGTTAGATGATTGGACTGATCAAAAGGGTAGGACCCTTATTAACTTCTTGGTCAGTTGTCCCAAGGGGACAATGTTTATGAAATCCGTTGATGCATCTGCACATGTCAAAGATGCATGATTATTATGTGATTTATTGGATGTGTTCATTTTGGAGGTGGGTCCCCAAAATGTTGTCCAAATCATAACAAACAACACTGCAAACTATGTTGCTGCTGGCAAGATGCTTATGGAGAGGCATCCGAGCATATTTTGGACACTTTGCGCTACACATTGCATTGATTTGATGTTGGAGGACATAGGAAAGATTTATTTTGTCAAAGATATTGTAGAATCATCAAAGAGCATTACAAAATTTATATATAATTATGCATCTGTGCTTCATTTGATGAGAACATTCACCAACAAGGAGTTCGTGCGCCCTTCTATTACACGGTTTGCCACTAGTTTCATATCTCTTCAATCCCTCTTGAATTCTATATGGGATTTGAAGAGAATGTTTCTTTCAGAGAAGTGGCGTGCTTTGACATACAGCCGCAAACCAGAGGGAGAGGCCATCTGCAGGTTGGTTTCATATCAAGAAAGCTTCTGGGTGGGAGTGCAAGAGGTGTGCAACATTACTGAACCTTTGGTAAAGATTCTTAGATTGGTTGATGGAGAGAAGCCCGCAATGGGCTACTTGTATGAGGCCATGGATAGGGCCAAAGAAGCCATTCACAACTACTATGATGATAAGGGTGATGAGGGGTTTTAGAAACAACTTTTTGTATGGGAAGTGATTGATGACCGATGAAACAACACACTCCATTGTTCCATTTATGTTGCAGGGATCTTCCTGAACCCCGAATTTGCTTACTCATGTGGTTTCTTATTTGATGCTGAGGTCATGGATGGCTTTTTCAGTTGTGTTCAGAAGATGATGCCATCTCCATTAGAACGTGCAAATATATCCAAAGAAATGAAGGTATACAGAATTGCAGGTGGTACATTGAGCTTTGACATGGCTGTCCAAGATAGGACTACTAAAATGCTAGGTAAGATTTTGTTTGTTTCAAAATTCATTGTCTCCTCAAGTTCATGAATCATTCTCCTCAAGTTTATCTTATTTGTTGTAACTTGTAACTTGTAGATGCATGGTGGAGGAGCTACGGTGGCAGAATACCAAAACTCCAAAATCTTGCCATTAGAATACTCAGCTAAACATGTAGCTCTTCAGTATGCGAGCACAACTGGAGTGTATTTGAAAAAATACACACCAAAAAGCGCAACAGGTTAAAAACTTAAAATATTCCAATTGATTTTTTGAATTCATTAAATAATTTTTTTTATAATTATTAATTTATTATTTATATATATATTTTTAATTTATTAATTTACGACCCTTGTACAGGTTGGAGTCCCAGTGCCTCAATGACATGGTTTACGTCTACTACAATCTTAGATTGTGGGTGAGACAACTTGAGAGGACACCTGATATGGAGGCCATCTCTTTAGATGCGATTGACACCACTGCTAAATGGAGAGTTGAGGCTAAGAGGCCTATCTTGGAGTCAGCTTCTGATTTGATAGAGTAGGAGGTAGTGGAGGGGGAGGAGGATGAGGAGGAGGGGCAACAGTAGGAGGAGTAGGAGGAGGAGGTGACACCACCTACCCCTGCTATCGGTAGAGGACGTGGTCTGCCTCCTTTAGTTCCTGGTGCTTCAGGTTTCCATTTTGGTGCTTCAGGTTCTAGAGCACAACAGAGTCCATTGCCAGCCCTGCCAGCTTCTTCATCTAGAGGGAAAGCTATTACATTTTCTCGCAAGAGGGGCAAAGGAAATCAATAGTATAGGTTATATGGTGCATTCCTTTGTATATGACGTTATGACTCATGATATGAGATACATTGTTATATTTTTTGTTGATATTTTGAGGCTGAGTTGAGAATGAGGACTTAATATTCACTGTTCAAGATACGATTCAGTTTTGTGTGATGTAGCACTAGACATGATATTACACATCTTATATATTAGTCTTTTTTTCATATTTATGTGTCAATGCATTTATTTTATGTTGTGGATACTTTAGATATTAAAAACATTGAAAAAATGAATATTTTTGTATGTGCCAATTTTTTTCCCGATTTTTACCGATTTTTTCCCCTCGTCGATTTAATCCCAATCGCGATGTTCGCAACATTGGTCTCAGGTGTTTCATATTTTCTTTGCCATTATTTTTCCTTGTAAAGAAATCGTTTGCTGAAGAATTAGTAAAACCCTCATCTACTGTATCGGTTTTCTCGCATAGGGTTTTTCCGGGAAAAATTGTCCAAATATAACTGTGTACATGTGATTGATTCTTGTGCTTATGTCCTTTACTGTTTATTTCTCTCCATATGTATTTTTGAATGTTGCAGTGGTATTTATTTCGATATTTGCCAAAAGATTTCTAAAAATAACTTATTGTAATAATAAGTAGGAGGAATAAATCTATCACTACAGTTGTATAGTTTTCAGATTGAAAATTTCACATGCTGCACATTTGTGCACTGCGCTACTGTTGCCCTTGCTCTACTTTGCTTCACACTTAAGCACTCTAGCTCTGCCACTGTCGCTCCATCATCCCTTGCACCAACTGACATTCGTCATTCTGCTATAGTCATGAAGGGCTCCCGTAGTCATATGTGATCCAGGAGTTTGGGCACCTCAATGATCCTGCCCCTTTTTCTCAACATTTCATATTCCTCCTCCTGGGTTTGGTGACCCTTTCAAGCCTAGTCCCTTGTTCAGACCCTTCCTCTCTTTGCAACTCGTATTGGACAACTCGCACTTGCTCCGTCCATTGCTTCTAGCAACTAGAAGTCGATTTACTGCCCAGATCCTTGCAGAGCTGCAAATATATGGAAACACAAAACTGGAGATGGAAATGATCTTGCCAAAATGTCGAATGCCTCCTCTTTCCTCTGCGCAGATGCTGAATGGCTCTACGCACTCCCTGCTGGTGTAAGCAGATCCGTTCCTGGCTACTGCTGCTCTGCAGTAAGAAATCCAATTCCTTGGCTCAGAATTTTCCGAGGAAGACATTCAGTCAGTGTCATGCAACCCATTGGCTGCCATCTCTGCCGAAAAACTGTGGAACAAGTTCCTTTCTCCCTCTTTCGCTGCTGCCCCAACAAAACTTGGATTTGGATTTCTTTGGCGCTAGAAATCTTGTAAGGAACAAGCTGGAAATCCTTCTGCCAACAAATGTCGAATCACTTCTCTCTGATCTCTTTTTGCTGCTGCTCAACATTGGATCTAGATTTCTTGGCAAGAAATCTTCTGAGGAACTGATTCCCTCTAATTTGCTTCTGCCCCACTAGATACTATTCTGCACCAATAGAATCAACGCCCCACTAGTGACTTCAGATAAAAAACTGCACTGCACCTCTAGCCACGACAACCAGAAAAGTGAGACTCAATAGCCTCTGCTCTGGTCCAACAACCACTACGCTGCCTTCTGCAGCTACAACGTCACCCTAGCAGGCTGACGCAGACTTTGGGTGAGCCTCCCCTGGCGACTGCATCACCCTTCCTCTACCTCTCTTGCCCAGAACTGCGTTGTCACTAAGTAAAACTGCTTTCTTGCTACAAATTTCCTCTGTCCTTTCACTGATGGCTTCAGTCCTCCTTGATCTACAATTGATCTGATACCATGTGAAAATTTCTTAATCTAAACCAACAAAAATCCTACTGTAGTTAACTGATTTGCATTACCTACTTGTATTTTCCATTTAACAAGTTATTTACAGAATTTTTCAGTAATTATTAATGCAAATACTTTGCAACGTACACCAATATACAGATCAAGTACTGAAAAATAAATGAGATAACCACACAAAGGACACACTTATTTTTGGACTAAACGTCCCCAGAAAAATGCAATGCGGGAAAACTGGTGCAACAATTATGAGGGTTTTATTATTAAGCAGATTTATGAATACAATCTAGGGTGCCAAATCCAGCTCACCCAACAGAGAAAAATCTCGGCAGAAGTACCTCTATCCAGAGACATATATTTTGGCTGATCTAGTAGCTAAATGAACAAACCCCAGAGGTGACTGCGCTGTCCCCAGTGTTGTGCAGCGATGGCTGCGTTAAGGTCTGCGCTGAGACTGCGTCACCTCCTCAAGGAGCTGCGTCACCCTCATTGTGAGCCTTTTCGGCTAAAAATCGATCTGCTGAATTTCTGCCCGATCTGCCCCAGAGAAACCCCATCGTTGACTCTTTAGTGACTGCGTCATTGTCTGAAGCTCTGTGTCACCCTTTTGGCTGTACGTCACCCTCTCAGGTGCTGCGTTGTCTCTGGTGGCGCTGCTTTGCCTCTCTGCAATCGTATTCTTGGCCTTGGACTAAAGTCCGATTGTCGAACTGCCCATCTCTGTACTAGAACTCACTCTGAATTCTCAGCAAACCACGCTCGAGAATTTCGACTTTGCTCAAGTGCTGCTCTGTGTGTGTGTTCTCCGACTGACCCTCAAGCCTTCCTTTATACTTTTCCTGTTGAGAAATCAACGACCATGATCTAATCCTTAATAAATGGCTAAGATTGAAACAGACTTGATCCTGGTCACCTAGAAGCTTCTCACCCACATTTAAATTAATTCACTTTAATTATTTTAATTCCCTAAGTTTTAACTTAGGCTCCATTAAAAATAATTAATTATTTGAATAACTTTCGTTCCGAGTGGAATTTCTCCAAACGATTTCTGGGTCTTGGAGATCTCATGTATTTTAGCCCTTCCACAAAATTTCGGAGCTAGAGCACATCCGATGCTACCCAAAAATCAACACTCCTTCTTAGTGAGGAATGTCCTCTAGCAATACTTCTTACTAGAAGCATCACCTTGATCCACGACATCGGTCCTCTACGTTGCTGATGCTCGACTTGCTGCCTCTCATCCACTGCGCTATTGCTATATGTACTGCTGCCCATGACTTTGCTACTGTCAGTGCTACATCTATACTTCCGCTCCCTCTCCAAATGCTGCATCATGCTACCCATAGCACTGCCACTGCTAACTGTTGCACTGCAATTCAGTTGCTGAGAGTTAAGCAACTGAAAGACATCCCAAAAACTGACATACTGGTTAGTCTGGATACACCTCGATGCTGGAACTACCTTTGTTACTAATCTACGTTGATCCTCTGATGCTACTGCGCTGCTGCTTCTCTGCACTGCGTAAGCACTGCTTTGCACCTCCATGCACTACGCTGTTGCCTCTGCTCTGCGCTGCTTCAGAATTAGACACTCTAGCTCTACCACTGTCGCTCCATCATCCGTTGCACCAATTGACACTCATCATTCTGCCACTGTCATCAAGGGCTCTCGTAGCCATATGTGACCCAAGAGTTTGGGCACCTCAAGGATCCTGCCCCTTTTTCTCAACATTTCATATTCCTCCTCTTGGGTCTGGTGACCCTTTCAAGCCTAGTACCTAGTTGGGACCCTTCCTCTCTTTGTAACTCGTACTAGACAAATCGCACTTCCTCCGGCAACTGCTTCCGACAACTGGAAGTCAATTTGCTGCCCAAATCCTTACAGAGCTACAAATATATAGAAACTCAAAACTGGAGAAGGAAATGATCTCGCCAAAATGTCGAATGCCTCCTCTCTCCTCTGTGTAGCTGTTGACTGGCTCTACGCACTCCCTACTGGAGTAAGCAGATCCGCTCCTAGCTACTGTTGCTCTGTAGTGAGAAATGGAATTCTTTGGCTTAAAATTCTCTGAGGAAGACATTCCCTCAGTGTCATGCAACCCACTGGCTTCCATCTCTGTCGAAAAACTGTCGAACAAGTCCCTTTCTCCCTCTTTCGTTGCTGCCCCAAAAAAACTCTGATCCGGATTTCTTTGGTGCTAGAAATCCTTTAAGGAACGAGCTCCCTCTGAATCTCGATTTCCTTCACGGAAATCCTTTTGCCAACAAATGTTGAAGCACTCCTCTCTGATCTCTCTTTGCTGTTACACAGCACTGGATCCAGATTTCTTGGCAATAAATCTTCTGAGGAACTGATTCCCTCTACTTTGCTTCTACCCCACTAGACACTGTTCTACACCAATAGAATGGATGTCGCACCAGCAACTTCAAATAAAAAACTGCACAACACCAACAACCACGGCAACCGGAAAAATGAGACTCAATAGCCTCTGCGGCCCAACAACCACTGCGTTGCCTTCTACAATTACAACGTCACCCTAGCATGATGACGCAGGATCTGCGTGAGCCTCCTTTGGTGACTGCGTCACCCTTCCTCTGCCTCTGGCCCAAAACTGCGCTGTCAATCGGGACAACTATTTTCCTGCAACAAATTTCCTCTGTCCTTTCGCTGATGGCTTCAGTCCTCCTTGATCTGCAATTGCTCTGATACCATGTGAAATTTTTTGAATCTTAACCAACATAAATCCTACTGCAGTTAATTGATTTGCATTACCTACTTGTATTTTCCATTTAACAAGTTATTTACAAAATTATTCAGTAAATATTAATGTAAATACTCTGCAGCCTACACCAATATACAAATCAAGTACTGAAAAATAAATGGGACAATCAAACAAAGGACACACTTATTTGTGGACTAAACGTCCCTGGAAAAACCCAATGCAGGAAAACCGGTGCAACAGATATGAGGGTTTTATTATTAAGTAGATTTCTGAAAACAATCTAGGGTGCCAAATCCGTCTCACCCAGTAGAGAAAAATCCCGGCAGAATTACCTCTATCCGGAGACAGATATTTTGGCTGATCCAGCAGCTGAATGATCAATTGCCACAGGTGACTGCACTGACCCCAGTGCTGCGCAACGATGGTTGCTACAAGCTCTGTGTTGATATTGCGTCACCTCCTCTAGGAGCTGCGTCACCCTCCTTGTGAGCCTTCTTGGCTCAGAAATTGATCTGCGGAATTTTTGCTCGATTTGCTCCACAAAAACCCCAACGTTGCCTCTTCAGTGACTGCGTCACCCTTTGAAGATCTGTGCCACCCTTCTGGCTCTGGGTCACCCTCTCAAGTGCTGCGTTGTCTCTCGTGGTGCTGCTCTGCCTCTCTGCAATTGTATTGTCGACCTTGGAGTGAAGTCTTGCTGCCGAACTGCCCCTCTCTGCACTAGAACTCACTCCGAAATTCTCAACAAACCATGCCCTAGAATTTCGACTTTGCTCAAGTGCGTCACAATCCTTCTTTTATACTTTTCCTGTTGAGAAATTAACGCATGTGATCTAATCCTTAGTCAACAACTAGGATTAAAACAGACTTGATCCTCGTCACTTATAAGCTTCTCACCCACATTTAAATTAATTCACTTCAATTATTTTAATTCCCTAAGTTTTAACTTATGCTCCATTAAAAATAATTAATTATTTGAATAACTTTCATTCCGGGTGGAATTTCCAAACGATTTCAGGGTCTTGGAGATCTCATGTGTTCTCGCCCCTCCACAAAATTTTGGAGCTAAAGCACATCCGGTGCTACCACAAAATCGACAAGAGAGGAGCCTCATGGCTAACTGCTGTAGAGGAGGGGCTTGTTGCCCCATGCGTTTCCCATCAAGAATATGGCTTCTTAGCCCCTTGTCTCTATTCACATCATATCCTACAAATCGACTAGTGATCGTGGAAAACTCTGCAAAGGCATCCTCCAGCTCATCAAGGGATGCTCTATCCTGAAAATCCCGCCTCAATGCATCTTTCCTCCCTTGTGAAATTTCACCATCCATGTGAGGAAGGAATTTGCGGGAAGGTCCACCATTCAGCCACTCATGGTTGTATTATTTTGGGTTCAATGATTGAGTCAAACAATGTAAAGGTGTGCAATTATTGTCCCATTTGCTGATAAGAATATTCTATATGGTGGTGAAGAAGGTCTCAGATTATGTCTCATACTCGGGGCACTGACTCTGTAAAACAATTCTCCTCACAGACTCATCCATGGAATCCCATCCCTTATAAACCTCTCTTAGGATTGGATGGTCTGTATCTGCATATCGAAGCAAAGAAATGATAGGGTCCATGATCTTAATAAGTAGATCTACCCTCTCCCACCAAGCATCATCTAAAACTGTGTCCTTCACTCTTTTTGAGGCTACTTGATTTGTTTTTCTCCAAAAAGACCAAAAATTTGAAATAACCATAGCCCCAAGAGCGGTCTTGACCTCCCTCAACCTCTTCAACATGATGAATGAAGAGACAAACTGTGTATTCGCAATGTTGAACACTGATAGATTGGTGTACTCCTTGTCGATAGTGAGGGAATTTGTATGATTTTGTACAAAGTTGCGGATATGTCGTGCATCCTCAATAATACTTCCAATCCAAAGCACACCAGAACAATAGATTTAAGTGCTAAATTCAAAGAATAGACAATGCAAGGTGTCCAAAATACTTGTGGATATTTAGCTTCCACAATCATGCCAGCAACCTTGCAAACAGGGGCATTATCTGTAATGATTTTCACACAAGAATCAACACCTACATCTTCAATAGCTTTAATAAACAACTCACCCATGTATTGTCCAAGTGCATCCACTGATTTCAAGAAAACTGGACCATTCAAGGAAGACACCATGAAGTTGAGTGGGTGGCGTGTTGGATCTGTCCATCCATTAGAAACAATGCTAACCCCAGATGTTTGCCATGCTGATTTAATAGGCTCAAGCATTTTGTCCACCCCTTTCTTTGCCTTCGTCAACAATGTGGTTCTAACCTTCTCTGACCCAGGAGGCACATACCTTGATGGAGCCCTATGAGTAAGAGCTCGACACATCTCAATAAATAGAGGTGAGCGTGCAACATTAAATGATATGGAGTTCTGATAGAGAAAGAATGCAATGGTGAGATCAAACTCTTCTCGTTTCTCTTTCTAAAAAATCCTGTCCATTGGACCCAGTGCCACTGCCTTTCTTTTCGCTGCTTGTCCCCCACCAAAACTCTCAAATGGAAATTTGTTGATTCTTTTCCTCAAGAATGGAAGGGGATCATCATTCTTGTTTTTTTTAGATGTTGCAGCCACCTTTTCCATACCAACATTGGCTTCTTTTTTTCATTTCTATCCTCTTAGCTAAAGACACCTGTGTACATGCTGTAATTCAACAACTTGGTAAAGCCAACACATGAGCTTGCACACGATAATATGTGCTGATGAAATGATTGTTGCAATAGTTGCATTTCTAAGCAACATTGCCTCCTCCCTTCATCTTGTTGCCTGGCCCTTGCTCTCTTGTGACATATTTCCACGAGGGGTATTTGTTATCTTGAGGCTGATGTCTTCCCTCAACATTTGAAGCTGTTGTTGCAGCCCCACTTCCAATAGAGGGAACAATTGCAAACCTTGATGAAATTGGAATAGGAGGGACATCTCTAATGGGAGATTCTTCCCCTTCCTTTGCCCCTTCCCTGTTGCCCTTGATTGAGCCATGAATGCTGTAAAAAAATAAAGAAAAAATGCACATGCAAACTGTTGAGAATTTAGGTAGGGCAGTGATTAATTCAAATTCTCTTCTTGATAATTACTTGTGAGCTTACTTCTTTTACTTATGTCTTCTCTTCTTAGCTTATTATGTCTTTCATCAAGTCAATTACAAAAAAACACAAAAGGCAGATTTAGGCTTTTCAAGCTAGGGCCAAAACCTCTCCCTCTTGGAGAGGAAAACCCACAATAAATTCTTCTTATAGACTTTCAGTTAACAAGTACCATGACCATGACTCAGACCGTTGACCTATGTATGCCTTCAAGACCTTGTCACTGCTTCTTCATTGACTCCTTGAGCTGATCTTTCTTTCCTGCACCATTCTGCACCCTTCTGCACCAAGACTAGAGATCTCGGTCTCTACTTATATTGTTCCTTCTCCGGTTGTGTGATATCCTTGCTTGATATTAGCACTGTGTCATAGACTGCGTTTTATTCATCTTCGTTGACTGTACATGTCTTGACTCCTTCTATAGAATAGTCCACCATATATTATTAGGATGTCCTTATTCAATTATGTTGATAGCCATCTTCTAACAATCCTTTCTTTGCACTATACTCCGTGTTAATATCACATCATAACACAGTCTTTTTCAGGTTGAACGTAGACTTATATCATTACTATGACACTGTTCCTTTTTCTTGCTTGAACTCAGTCCAATATACGTACTTTGATACAATCCACTTTTGCGCTTGAATACAGTCTTGTATACACACTTTGATACAGTCCTCTTCTACGCTTGAACACAATCCTGTATACACACTTACCTTCAACCCCTTCTTTACCCTCAAACACATTCTTTACTTCACCCTTCCAGCTGATCTGTATTACCGAAGAGAAACTAGACTTCTCTTCGCATTTTTGTCTTAGACAAATCCGAATTACTTGCTTAAAATGAACCGAAGACCCTTCTTATATATATAGGACATATCCTCCTTTTGAGCCAACATGAGAGCCTTACTTTGAGCTCACTTGTGCAGGAGTATTGAAGCCGACTTGTTCACTGTCTTCAACGCTGAACTTAAGCCATATTTTGAGCCATGACCTCAAGGCTTACGTGACAAGGTATTGAGGCATACAAGTGTGTCTTTGACCTATCATAAACATGACACTTTAATACATTTCTAACCAAGAAGTTCATTATATAAATACATAATTACAGTGAATATGAAGATCGATCCTAGTTACACTTTTCAACACTCCCTCTTAACTAGGGAGGTATTCATAATGGTAAATGGTCACTTTCAATTTGAAGAATCTGATAAGAAGAATCGGATTGGTAATCGCATCTGTATAACATCATATCAACTAGCATTGTCCTAGTGCAAGGCCTTGACTAACAACCCCATCTCTCAACGAGACAATGGGCTACAATGCCAGCGAGAATTCCTCCCCTCAATGTCATGGATTTCGATATTGAGGAATCTTCAACTTTTGGCTTCATAGGGCACATATCATCCATCACTTTTATCCACGAGTCATGTCAGCGAGCAGAAAGTGATTCATCAGTCTTTCTTATCTGGTCCACCTTTATGCCACCCTGCTTTCCTTCTAACCATCTCCCAAGGATCTTACATTCTACCACATGTTTGGCAGCCTTGCGTAAACTTATTTAGATAAACATATACATAAGAACCTTTTAAATCAAAAGTTACCTCAATGATGATCTTTGACCATGACATCTTCTTGTAGGCATCGACATCCTTTATTCAGATTGACACATCTCCTAAAGATATGTATTGTCAAGGGTCTTCTTCTTTACTAGACTTCTATCAGAGTCTACATATCTTCCCAGGAGAACTCTTAGTCACATCTTCCTGGTTTACGAATGATAACTGCCTCTTGACATGGTTGCACGTCATGATCTCTTCCTCTCTTTCTCCACACAACTTCATTCCCAGGAACTTCCAATTTCCAGTTCCTTGTTTGTATACAACCACCTCATATGGACATATTTAATTTCATCTGTTAGTGCCAACATGTGCACCAGAAGAGATCCTGCTTCCATAGATCATACTTCTAAAGATAGAAGTCCATCACTTGCAACCATATGACATGACATCACAACATCCAGTGTCAGCATATAGATATATGTACCTCATCCTTTTCCTTTTGAGTAATCTTGCAGCAATTTTACTAGAATGAAGAACTTCATTCCCTTGACTTGCTTCATCAATATGTCATCCTATCCTAATCCCAGAATTCTATAATAGAATTCTTGATGAAACCTTTTGCTTTCTTTCTAACCAGTGAATCTATAGAGAACTCCATTAGAAAATGTCAGCACCTTTTTCCATATTGATTATTGAATGATGACCCTTGATCTTGATGATTGCCTTCCATTATTTTTGTTATCAGTGAGGTTTCCAGGAGCTACTTCTCCAAGTGCTGCTTCCATGCTTCTATCATGATGCTATTAATATACGTTGCTTCCTATCATACTATTTTACAACCAACAGAAATCTCTTAAAGAGAAAAATGATCTCAATCATAATAGAGATCTTTCGCTTTCTTCTTTCTTAGATTTCTTTGCATCAGGTTCTTTCCTTTTGTCTGTGACATGGGTTTCTTCCTTTTTCCTCCTGTCCTTTCTAGATTTAGGAAAATCTCGTTTATAATGGCCAAAATTATTACATCCAAAGCATCGTACTTTGTCCATATTTCTTCTTTTATTCTGAGGACCAAATTTACTGAATCTTCCTTTCTTCCTGGACATGGCTGCAAAGGCTTGATTCCCTTCACTTGATCCTGTATCAGCTTTGGCTTTCAATCTTGTTTCCTCTATTTTACATAGAGACCATAGATCATTGAATGGAGTTGCTTCTTTCTTCCCATATAAGCTTGAAGTGAAGTTCCCCCATTCTTCCGGTAGAGCATTCAACACCATTACTAATCCCAATTCCCGCAGTTGGTCTCTTATTTCAGAAATCCTCATAAAATATGAAGTGATTCCTTCCTCTATTGACAATTTCATCTTATATAGTTCTTGTCCCAGAGAGATTGCTTCTCCCGCAACACTCACAGAGAATAGCTCCACCAATTTCTCATATATTTCTTTTGCGGTTTCTAGTTTAGATATATAGGGTATGAGTGAGTCCTTAATGGATTCTATGAGAATCCTCTGGGCTTTGATTTTTCCTTTCATGTACTTGGCATGAGTTGAAGCATCTTCTTTTGAAGGTTGAACTGTGGATCCTTTGATGTAGCCCATAACTTCATCTTCAGATAGATTCGAATCTGTCCTCTTCTTCCATGCACTAAAGTTTGATGATCCAACCAATTTGTTGCTCTCTTTGCAATAAGTCATTTTGACAGATTTAGATGAGGTCAAAGATACTTACTTGAATAGGGTGACTTCCTTCGCTCTCTTTGCAATAAGTCATTTTGACAGATTTAGATGAGGTCAAAAATACTTACTTGAATAGGGTGACTTCCTTCTTCTAGCAGCTTCCTAGATGATTATGGAAGTAGGAACTCCCTCTAAGATTGAATTCTCCAATGTAGATGTTGGATATTGAAGGATGAAGCTTGATGATGAGTCTTCCAACAATGTCTTTAGTGTCATAAATCTTTGATGGCAAAGACTATCTGCTTGATAAGTGGATCCTTTGAATGATATTGAATATTCTTCCTTGCAAACTGATTTCACTTTTCAACGCAAACTTTGATCTTGGCTTTAATTTTTGCTTCTTTGAGTGTCTCCTTGTCAAGTAGCCCTTGTCTTCAACACCTTAGCTCTGATACCATGTTGAGAATTTAGGTAGGGCAATGATTAATTCAAATTCTCTTCTTGATAATTACTTGTGAGCTTACTTCTTTTACTTATGTCTTCTTTTCTTAGCTTATTATGTCTTTCATCAAGTCAATTACCAAAAAAAACAAGAGACACAGATTTAGGATTTTCAAGCCAAGGCCAAAACCTCTCCCTCTTGGAGAGGAAAACCCACAAGAAATTCTTTTTATAGACTTTCAGTTGACAAGTATCGTGACCATGACTCAGACCCTTGAGCTATGTATGCCTTTAAGACCCTGTTATTGCTTCTTCATTGACTCCTTGAGATGATCTTTCTTTCTTGCACCGTCCCGCACCATTCTGCACCTTTCTACACTAAGACTAGAGATCTCGGTCTCTGCTTATATTCTTCCTTCTCCCGCTGTGTGATGTCCTTGCTTGATATTAGCACTGTGTCATAGACTGTCTCTACTCATCTTTGTTGACTGTACATAATTGTCTTGACTCCTATAGAATAGTCCACCATATATTATTAGGATGTCCTTATTCAATTCTGTTCATAGCCATCTTCTAACAATCCTTTCTTTGCACTATGCTCTGTGTTAATATCACATCTTAACACAGTATTTTTCAGGTTGAACGCAGACTTATATCATTACTATGACACCGTTCCTTTTTCTTGCTTGAACACCGTCCAATATGCGTACTTTGATACAATCCTCCTCTACGCTTGAATATAGTCATGTATATGCACTTTGATACAGTCCTCTTGTACGCTTGAACACAGTCCTGTATACACACTTACCTTCAACCCCTTCTTTACCCTAAAACACAGTCTATACTTCACCCTTCCAGCTGATCTGTATTACCGAAGAGAAACCAGACTTCTCTTCGCATTTTCCGTCTCGGACTAATTGAATTACTTGCTTCAAATGAACCGCAGACCCTTCATATATATACAGGACAGATCCTCCTTTTGAGCCGACATGAGAGCCTTACTTTGAGCCGACTTGTGCAGGAGTATTGACGCTGACTTGTTCACTGTCTTCATTGTTCAACATTGAACTTAAGCCATATTTTGAGCCATGACCTCAAGGCTTATGTGACAAGCTATTGAGGCGTGCAAGTGTGTCTTTGACTCGTCATAAACATGACACTTTAATACATTTATAACCAGAAGACAAATCCCTAAAGGACATCAAGAAGAAGTCCTTTATCCTAGAATAAAGCCTTGCTCATGAAACCCATGAAGCAAGCATACCAAAAATATATATTTTATTATCTTTGTCTTCTTCATTATATAAATACATAATTACATAGTCAATATGAAGACCGATCCTAGTTACACTTTACCACACAAACAGCTGTAATAAAAATGCGAAAACAATAGAGACAAAATATGAAGACCGATCCTAGTTACACTTTCCAACACAAACCACTGTAATAAAAATGCAAAAACAATAGAGACAAAATGCACTTACCTGTTGCTTGAATCGCCTCCAAAATGCAAAAACAATAGAGACAAAATGCACTTACCTATTGCTTGAATCGCCTCCAAAATGCTCTCACAGCGTTTGCTATTCACTCTCACACACCCACAACAAACCCACAGCAAGAGAGAGTGAAATGTGAAGTTGAAATGGCCAAATCCGCCCTTTATGGGCCGCACAACACTCAAAAAGTCGGACTCGTGTCCCAGAATCAGGACATGATTGGACACGATCCGAAGGACACGTGTCCCACCAAATCGTGTCTGATTCCATTGATTTGGGGCACGAGAGGGCCTAGGGCACGAATTCGGTTTCATAGGTTTAGTCATATATGGAATCTAAGGCTTATTTACACGGCCTAAATCACATGTGAGGGCTAAAAGTGTTCTCTAAGTTCTAAACCATGGTTACTTGGGAGTGGGAGTGAGAGCGGGAGCGCCATTTTCAAAAGCTCTCAGTTCGGGAGCATTTTTTAAAATATATATATATATATATATATATATTTTAAAAAAATATTTTGATGCATATATGTCAACAAAAGCATGTAGAATGATGAATTAGACATAAAAAACATAAAAACATAGATTGAACCATATAACATCAATCATCTAGAAGTTATAATCCTCATCAACCACGACCACAAGTTAGAAACATACAACATATTGACTCTTGAGTCGCATGATTCATCAATCTTAAAGTTTCAAGCTTTCAAAATTCAATATATAACATTTATCATCATTGATTCGTTGATTTCAAATTTCAATATATAACATTTATCATCATTGATATATATCATTTATCATCATTGATTCATTGATTTCAAAATTCAATACATAACATTTATCATCATTGATATATAACATTTATCATCATTGGTTCATTGATCACCATAGTTGTACTTGTAAGCTAAGTGTAACCAATAACCATTACAACAAAGAATATTTAACATGAAATGAAATGTTATAAAATGAAACGAAATGAAACAACTTTCAACTTTCATGAATCATCATATTCATAATTCATAATGACTTATAAACTTATAAATGCCAACTTCAAACTTCAAACTTAAATTGTCATATATTGTTTACAAAAATGATCATAATAAATATGAAAGAGTCAAGTTTCAATTGTTCAACAGTTATAAAAAGTTAAAAACTACTAGAAAATAGAAAAGACTAGTAAACTGTAAATCTATTTTATCTATTGGCTAGCCCCTTGCCACACCCACGAGAAATGTCTAATTTGTGAGAACCACGAGGAAATGGTGGTCTTCTAGTGCTCTCCTGAGTACCACGACCATAACTAGAAGGCGGAGGGCCACGTGAGGATGTAGGTCAAGGCTAAATCTACAAAGGAACAATAGCTAGAAATCGAACACTGGCACTGGCACCTGCACTGCTACTGGGTGGTGGGACTGGCCTTGGGTGTGGCGGTGGCATGGCTGCCGTTGCTTCATCCTCATATCTCAAAAGTTCTGCTTCCAATTCTTCCATATGTACAATGCTGTCCTCCAAATTATCGTCCTTTGGGTCATTGTCCTAAACTTTATATGATTGATCCTCATAAGCCTGATCACAATAATGGCTCAACAACCTCAAGTTGTAATGCACATAAACCAAGCTTTCTGCTCGATTTTCATTCAGCGTGTTTCTTCTCACATTATGTATGAAGTTGTAGGTGCTCCAACACCTCTTTGCAGAAGAAGTATTTACAACTTGTGGGAGAACTTTGGCAAAAGTCGCATGTCGCCATATGCTTCCCACCATGTGAGAGCATCAAATCTGTCTCTATCTTCCATTGCATGGAAAGAACCAAAGTTACCAGTGCAATTGAAGTATCTGCCTAATTCAAGGCACAATCTAGCACACTCCTCCCTGTCGGGGACCAACTTGTCTAATGCTTTCATGTATCTCTCTTGTACCTGTGGATCTGTGTAAGGTTTGATCTTAACCCCACCTCCAGGTGCAGGTTGGCCCAACCACGATGGAGAGTAGTATTTTGGCATAAGGATATATGCCAAGGCATGTAGTGGAACCTTAAGTTTATTCCACCACGCACACACATAGTCGTGAATCATTGAATATAAGTTGGGATCATTTTCATCAACAACATCTTTTATTTGCCCCAACATGCTATCCATCTGCTCATACACCTCCCCAATCACTGGTTTATCTGTATCTGAAAAGTGAATCATGTGATAAATGGGTTTGGTGAAATTCAAAATCTCCCTCACACGTGCCCAAAACAAAGAATCAGGAGTGGTCTCCTCCACCTGTTCAAAACCTTGCCTGTCAACTATTGTTGCTGTCCTATCCTTTAATACCTGCCAGTGTGGGCTTGATACCATGGCTTCCAATGACTCTCTTACCTTCAAAAGGCACCTGAAGGCGAGGTAATAGCTAGCAAATCTAGTCTTTGCTATCTTCAACAACTCCAATTTTGAGTGAGTATGGAAAAGACCATGGGTATTGCTATGATTTGTAATAAATTTTATCATTTTTTTACCTCGTACAAATCACCAAGCCATCTGTATTGAGGTTGTTTGTTTTTAATTATATCATGCATCAAAAGGTTCATTGTGTGAACCAAACACCCAGACCAAAATATGTTGGGGTATTTATCCTCAATAATTGCTCTCGCTGCCTTACAATTAGCAGCATTATCAGTGATGACTTGGACGACATTGTAAGGCCGAATACTTTCATTTGTTTCAAGTAATGGTTCTACAATGTTAATGCTGGTCTTGAATTTGTTTGAATAATCATATGCTAAAAGGAATATTGCACCACTAACAAACACAACAAGAACACTTATCAATGGCTTTCCTTTTACATTTGTCCATCCATCAGATACAATGGACACCCCATGCTCATTCCAAGAACTTGTCATTCTATTCAAAGAATGATCAAGTCCCACGATTCTGGCCTTGTCATACCCAGGGCTCTTGTATCCTTTGGGGGCATCATTAATGGTAGAAATCATTTCATGCCAATAAGGTGAGCGAAGAACATTGAATGGTACCCCACATGCATAGAGAAACCGAGAAATTTTTGAATCCACATCACTCCTAGACCCTTCGTCAAGGAAATCGGATATGGTTCTACACCTTTAGGAGATGTTTGGTCCAGGTGTTCCTCCATATCCACTGCCATGGGTGGAAGTTGATGGACTTCTTTGTCCATGATGTGATGGACCTGATGGTACATAAGAATCAATGAAACCCCTAAATCTTTTAGATTTCTGTTGGGCAGCCTCCTCTTCCTTTCTGTATTTCTCTCTATCTGTTGCTGGCACACTTACACAAATTTTGATTCCTATATTTTTATCTCCATCCCATGGCATTTTCCCACAAAGGTGCCTTCTGGCACGGGTGTATGAACCTGTGTATTCTTTATTGCAATGGGGGCAAAGAAAATAGTGGTTCCACCCCCTTTCCCTCCTTCCTGCCTCTGAACATATTTCCACAATGGTGTTTGACTTTGGTCATGTTTAGGTGGGGTCTCTGTGGCCTCATGTTCTCCACTCTCCCCTTCCTCCTCAGCATACTCCTCTTCAGGATTTTCATCAAATCCACTATAACTCACTTCTTCATCCTCCTCTTTTCGAATGGCCCTTTTTCTTCTACTCTCCAACACCATTATTACAAAGAAAGGAACCAACATGAAGAAAACCCCAAGCCATATAGCCGTGATGTTTCAAGTTTCAAGTTTTTAGCCTGCAAAAAAAATGGAGGAATGCCAAATGGGAATAGGAAAAAATGCAACATAGAAAAAAACAATTCAGTTTTTCACTTTTCAACACATTAAAATGCAACATAGAGAAAAAAAAGTCAAGTTTTCATTTTTGAACAACTTAAAAATTCGACATAGAAAAAAAATTAGATTAGAGAGTCCTGACTCCTACCTCTTTTTCCTTCAATCCTCCTTGCTCTCTCCTCTCCTCTTGCTCTCCTTGCTCTCTTCAAGCTCTCTTGACAAACAATAAGACAAATGAGGAGAGGGAGGGATTTTTATTACATCCCCCCCCCCTTCCCTTTCCCTCCCAAAAAACTCGTCGGCGATTTTTTTCCGTGCGCAAGGACCGTTTTTTTGCCGGGGAGCGAACACTTCCACCATTTAAAAAATGCTCCTGAATCGTTTTTTTAATGGTGGGAGCGCTCGGGGAGAGTTCGCTCCCGAGTGCTCCCTAAAACGCTCCCTAGAAACTAGGGAGCGTTTTTTCAGGCTCCTCCCGAACGGAGCGTGTTTTGGGAGCGGGATCAAGGAGGGGGGACGCTTCCTAGCAACCTTGTTCTAAACACCATGTCATGTCAATCCTTTCACTAGAGTAACATTTGTAGTGCTTGGATCAGAAGGAGTTATGTATCATTCTTAGAGCTCGAGACGGTAAAGTGTGGCTACACTAGCAAGTGCTGAGGCTAGTGACCGCACAATCAATTAAGGATACTGTTGAGATTTTGCTGGCTAAAATCTCTTGGATAAATGCCAACAATAGGATTTGTTCCTAACTGATTGCATCAAATCCTGATGAGGAGATATTCTATCCTATTTTGTTGTGATAGAATTAATTATTCAGTTTCTTCTCTCATCTATAAATTGTAAGCCTGTAGAGGCAAAATATATGAGATGTGAGGTGTGAGGAAGATGAAGTGCAGATGTGAGACATCTGCTGTTGTAATCTCCTGTTGAAGAATAAGATTGCCGATACCTCTATTTGGTGGATGTAGCCCAGATTGGTTGGGTGAACCACGTTAATTCTTGTCTTCATGTTTAATTGCTGTGTGTGATTATTTGTTTTCCGTCGCGTGAACTCTAACAATTGGTATCGGAGCGCTGGAAAGTTGTGCGTGGATTCATAACTCCGTGAGATTGTGCAGCTGTGGACCGAGAGACCGTGAGGCCGGGTCCGCAGTATGACGGAAACACCATGAGGCCGAGTCTGCTGTGTGCGACCGTGGGTGCTGAGTGACGAGAGACTATTTCTGTTCATGGTTGTGTCCCTGCGGGAGTGACTTTTTTTTTTTATGTTGCAATCGAAAATGGGCGCAGCGTGATTAGAGGCCCGAAGGCTGGGGTCCACATAAGGCCGAAAAGTCTTTGTAATGGGGAAATGTTAAATTACACGAGGAGCTGGGACCTTGGCAGGGATTAGGACCAAGTCCGTTTGGTGGGATAATGTCGCACAGCCCGAGGTAAGGTGGTCGATTGGTAAAGTAATGAATGTCGTGGACTGTTGTTTGGTGTGGACTGTCAATGATCAGCCTCAGCATTCTAATCCATAGTCAGGTGTTGAAGCAAATCAGATTCTGGTGCGTCCAATCACATGTGCATTCATAAAGAGTGGTTTAAATCTTACAAGTCAATTAATGATGGAGTAGTTTACATGGGCAATGATGTCTCATGTAATGTTGTGGGAATTGGAAGCATCCAGATTAAAATGTTTGATGGGACAAATAAAATCTTAACTGATGTAAGACATGTGCCTGAACTCAGGAAAAATCTTATTTCTCTAGGAGTGTTAGACACAAATGGATATAAAACTTTTATTCAAGGTGGAGTAATGAAAATTTACAAAGGAATCCTATTAGTAATGAAAGCAAAGAAGGTTGGAAATCTTTTTCAGTTAGAAGGAAGAATAGAGTCAGATCATGCTTCTACTGTATCTGAAAACGACAGTGATTCTATTCGACTATGGCATCAATGGTTGGGCCATATGAGCAAAAGAGGATTAAAAATCTTATTTGATCGTATGTTACTTCCTAGTTTAAAATCTTCTAAGTTAGATTTCTGCAAACATTGTATTTATGGGAAACAAAGCAAGCGGAAATTTAAAACTGGAAAACATACTAGTAAAGGAATCCTTGATTATATCCATTCTGATGTTTGGGGTCCATCTCCTACAACCTCATATGGAGGATCATCATATTTTGTATCTTTTATAGATGATTTCTCTAGAAAAGTATGGGTCTACATGTTAAAAAGAAAGTCTAATGTATTCACAGTTTTCAAGCAGTTTAGAGCATTAGTTGAAAATATCACTGGAAGAACCATTAAAAGTTTAAGAATTGACAATGGTGGTGAGTTTACTTCAAAGGCTTTTGATATCTATTGCAAGGAAGTTGGGATCGAAAGACATAGAACTACTGCTTATACTCCTCAGCAAAATGGAGTTGTTGAACGCATGAACAAGACTCCTTAGGAAAGAGCAAGAAGTATGCTTAGTAATGCCAATTTGCAGAAGGAATTATGGACAGAAGCAGTTTCTATGGCTTGCTATTTGATAAATCGATCACCATCAATTGCAATAGGATGCAAAATTCCTCAAGAGGTATGGAAAGGTCATCCTTGTGATTATTCTAAACTGAAAGTTTTTGGTTGTGATGCATATGCTCTAATTCTGAAACATCAGCGTTCTAAATTAGATCCTAAATCAAAAAGATATATCTTTGTTGGATATGGTGATGGAATTAAGGGATACAGGTTGTGGGATCCTACTACTCACAAGATCATCATTAACAGAGATGTTAAATTCAATGAATCTTCACTTTATAATCCAGATGTAGATAATAAATTGAAACAGGAAAATGTACCTAAGTTTCAAGATATTCAGTTTGAAACCAGTTCAAAAACTGATGATAGTCAAGATGACAAGTTTCAGATGCAGATCATGAAGAAGTTCCTACAGATAATAATCAGCAAATTGTGGAAGAACCAGAAACATCTTTGAGAAGGTCCACAAGAATCAAACATCCTCCTAAAAGGTATGATGATTATGTTACTTCAGTTTCTTTAACCGCTAATGATGATGAACCTTTATGCTATCAGGAAGCTGTAGAAGGTTCTAACAGTGATAAGTGGAAAGAAGCTATGAAGGATGAAATGAAGGCATTAGACAAGAATGCCACATGGGACCTCGTAGAACTTCCCAATGATAGAAAAAATGTAGAATGTAAATGGGTTTTCAAATTGAAAAAGGGTGTTGATGATAAAGAAGACAGGTACAAAGCGAGGCTGGTTGCGAAAGGTTTTTCTCAGAAAGTAGAAATTGACTTTCATGAGATATTTTCACCAGTTGTTAAAATTGTTTCAATTTGGATTGTCTTAGCATTAGTTGCTTTACTTGATTTAGAATTACAACAACTAGATGTTAAGACTGCTTTCTTACATGGAGATTTAGATGAAGAGATTCATATGGAACAACCTAAAGGGTTTGTTCAAAATCGCAACAAGAAATTTGTCTGCAAGCTCAAGAAGTCATTGTATGGTCTGAAGCAGTCGCCGAGACAATGGTACAAGAAATTTGATTATTTCATGATGAGCCAAAATTATATAAGAAGTGAATATGATCATTGTGTTTACTTTAAGAAATTAAGTAATGGCATATTCATTATCTTAGTATTATATGTTGACGATATGCTTTTAGCAAGCAAAAGCATAAGTGAGATCAACAGGTTAAAGGCTCAGATGGCTAGGACGTTTGATATGAAAGATCTAGGAGCAACAAGACAGATTTTGGGCATGGAGATTTTCAGAGACAGGAGCAATGGTAAGCTGTGGTTATCACAACAGAAGTATATTGAGAAAATACTCTTAAGGTTTGGTATGAACAATGTGAAGCCAGTTTCAGTCCCTTTAGCTTCCCATTTTAAGCTTTCTTCAAGTTTATGTCTTAATACAAATGAAGAAAATGAATATATGTCTCGAATACCTTATGCCAATACAATAGGAAGTTTGATGTATGCGATGATTTGTACACGTCCAGATATTTCACATGCAGTTGGGGTTGTCAGTAGGTATATGGCAAATCTAGGAAAAGAACACTGGGCAGCAGTGAAATGAGTGCTTCGGTATCTGAGAGGCACAAGTGATTATTGTATCACTTATGACAGAAGTAGTGAATTTGTTTGCGGATATGTTGATTCCGATTTTGCAGGTGATTTGGATAAGAGAAGGTCAACTTCAAGATATGTCTTTACTCTTGCAGGTGGAGCTATTAGCTGGATGTCAAAGCTACAAAACATTGTTGCTTTATCCACTACAGAAGCATAACACATAGCTGCTTCACATGCTTGCGAAGAAGCGGTTTGGTTAAAAGGTTTGTTTGGTGAGTTTGGTAGGTTGCAAGACAACATTAAGTTATTTTGTGATAGTCAAAGTGCAATTCACTTGGCTAAAAATCCGGCCTATCATAGTAAATCAAAGCATATACCTATAAAGTACCATTTTGTAAGACAGGTTATCACAGAACAGGGCGTCTCTCTTGAAAAAGTGCATACAAAAGAAAACTGTGCAGACATGTTCATGAAACCAGTTTTATTAGAGAAGCTACGATGGTGTCTGGCTTCTCTTGGCTTGCAGAGAAAATGAAATAGGAACGAGGTATCAGAGTAATTGTTGTCAAGGTGGAGATTGTTGAGATTTCGCTGGCTAAAATCTCTTGGATAAATGCCAACAATAGGATTTGTTCCTAAACTGATTGCATCAAATCCTGATGAGGAGATAATCTATCCTATTTTGTTGTGATAGAATTAATTATTCAGTTTATTTTCTCATCTATAAATTGTAAGCCTGTAGAGGCAAAATATATGAGATGTGAGGTGTGAGGAAGATGAAGTGCAGATGTGAGACATCTGCTGTTGTAATCTCCTGTTGAAGAATAAGATTGCCGATACCTCTGTTTGGTGGATGTAGCCTAGATTGGTTGGGTGAACCACGTTAATTCTTGTCTTCATGTTTAATTGCTGTGTGTGATTATTTGTTTTCCGCTGCCTGAAGTCTAACAGATACTTTGTAGCTGTGAACCATAACAATCGAGTCTCGAGGTACATCTAGTACTGCAATGTCTCAATACCAAGGCTGGTAGCTTACAACCATGTATCCATCTAAAGCAATGTGGCATATAATCCACAATATTTCTTTATTTATGCATTAATCAACATAATCAACATGTCTACCAAGTGTCGTAAAGGAGCTCTGTTACAATGTTGCTGTCTGGTCCATGGTTGTTGGTGGTAAGGTCTCTACACAGGGCACTGAGGTGCCAGGAGCTATGTAGGCAAGGGCAGACTTGGTAGAGGAGTGAGCATGGTGGTCTCTTTGGGGAACAGGTTGTCATGACTAAAGTAGGTGATTCTAAAGCACAGACATCTGGAGGGTCAGTTTGGGAAGAGTGTTTGGCTGTGGTGAGGCTCTAAGGTGAAGATTGGGGTGTTGGTTGAGTTGTGGGTAAGGGTGCGACAGAAGCATAGACTCTAGCATACAATTATGCGGCATATAATTTGTCTAATCCAGATATAGTTCCTTTAGAACCCCAGGAGTAAGATGGATGTGGTAAAAATCTCATAATGTAGCTTATCCCACTGCATGATCTCTAATGGATTCTAGACTGAAAATTCAGAGGAAAACATAAAATACTACACAAAAAAAAGACATTTAAAGCAGGTCTAGTACCCAAACCTTAAAAGGACCGTAAAACATGTTCTTGGAAGTGTTAGTATATCACAGATTATTTGTATTGGTCTATAACATTGTATTTTTTAAACTTATACTTTATAAATAATCATGCATCTTTTGTGTGCCTTTTTATTTTTTTTAATGTAACTTTTTTTATGATGTTAATTATATGACTTAATGGAACAAATAAGCACATCATGGGACAGAGAGTTACATCCCATGAACAACAGGGGTACCGGCAAATCCCACATTAAAAATGCCGCTAAAAGGGCAAGCATATACATCTGTGTACCAAGATTCTAAGTAAAGATAAAGTTAATTTTATTAATGTCCAATAAATGACCACAAAAGTAGGTCAATGGCACTAAGAGGTACAACCATTGTGACTACAGTGTGGGAGTGCAAAAGGGGATTCAACATCAGGACGAAAGACTCTGAGTCTAACTTTCACAAGCAATGCCAATTCCTGCTTGAAACTCCTCAAATCCCTAAGCTAAATTGGGAAGCAACTGTATGGAGTGAGACAGAATTTTCGTGAGTCTCCAAAGCCTATAATTTTTGAAACTTTCTTTGACCTTCAATTGATTCGCACCAACACCTACTCCCTTATGCATGGTTTTTGTAGCTTTTTTATTTCTTAATATTTACTGCAGGTCACAATTAGCTAAACCTCTACTTTGTCATTTCAGCGATCATTCCCCGCGGCTGTGGAGCTTGATGGTGCAGCTTATTCATTGGGTGGTTTTAATGGTTCTCAATACTCTAGGTTTGTATTTTTAGAAATAACAATTTTAAAAAAAATCCAGCGAACCACTTATGATTAGAAAGTGCTACTATGTTTTTTAACAAATTCTCATTTTAGAGATACTTTACAAATAACATGTGAGAGTTACCTTGTATGAATGCTGACCTTGTTGGAGTTTCCATCCAGGACCGTTGAGCGGCTAGATCCACGCCAGGGTTCTTGGACAAGTATTGCATCAATGATCAGTCCACGAGCAGGCCTGTCTGCAGCATCGTTCAATGGGAAGATGTATTGATGTTATAGTTCTAGATTCTTGCCAAGAATTTTGAATGCTGTTTTTACTTTTACGAAAACTATTACAATCAGCATTAGATTTTATACTGAAATTCAGGATTTTAAAATTCATTGTGAATGGTTTCTTGCAGTTATGCTCTTGGAGGTTTCGATGGGAAAGGTTTCTTAAATACTGTAGAGGTTTTCGATCAACGAGCTAATAAGTGGGAAGAGGTCAAAACTGTTTTACGCTTCTTACCTACTTTTATCAATTAGCGTTTCAAACTTTTTAAATGTGTTCTGATTTCAAGGATATAGAGACTCTGTGAAGTTGCTGGGAATACTTGCGTCTCTAGTGCCAGTATATTGGATGTCTAATAAGTTCGTCTCCTAAATGTTATGCAGGCAGTTCCAATGAGCTTACAACGAGCTCACGGAGCGGCAGTGGTTGTAGACAATGTTCTCTATCTTATTGGTGGATTGTCTGACAGAAACAAACACATTGATTTCGTAAGTCTTTTTATCTCCTAAATTTTTATTTTGAGTTACTCGGGTGGTAAAAGTTCTCACTTCGAACTCATACTGCTGCAGATAGAATGCTACCGAGAAGGTATTGGATGGCATGCACTTGGACCTGCCCCAACAGGAGAACGTTGCTATATGTCAGCTGTTGTTCTTTAGCCCATGATCATTGTAATTGGTGAATGGAGAAAACTTCTACAACTGGATTGGTCCATCGCTAGATACAATCCCCATGAAGGTGTTGGTTGTGCTTACCATTGGATAGCACCTGGGAATAGTAAAGCTTGTGTATACAATGTAGACATGAAACAGGCTGGAAATACCGGCAATGCAAATCGCCTTGTGGAAAATCTTCCCCTGGGAATAGAAATGAATCTATCATTATGTTCCAAAGTTCAGAAATCTTCTGCAAATTTGTTTATGATGCCTCTGCTGGCCAAAAATACAGGGATGCATTCATGGCACGTGTAGCTGTTACATTAAATCTCAAGGAAATCAAATACATGGTTGTTAGATCACAACTTGTCGTAATGCGTTCCTCTTTGGACATCAATCTTTGCATTTGAACCAAAACCCCTTTAAAAGCAAGCTGACCTGTCTACCTTGTTTCGGACAACTTACCTATCATTATGAGTATTGCTGCTTGTTGCCTAAACAAAATGTATATTCTAACATGTCAAAATCTCAGAATGCCAAAAGGCAGAAAATATTTTCAGTATATGAATTCAATTTTGGTATACACTTGAGTTTCTCGGTTAATTACCAAACCTAACTCTTTTTTTGACAAATAAACTTGATACTTTGATTTTGCAGTCATTAACCATCAAAGTACACTAGTCCTTGCATTGTTTTTCACTGCAAAATTTATTTCATATTTGAGTGCTGGATTGGATTTGGCAGTCAAAGCCAAGTAACGTAGCAATCTACACATTTGATTTTCAGTAAAGTCATCATTCAATCTGTTGTGAGGAAAATCTAACTTCTGTTTTTAAGCTTTATCAATGATCTATTATGTAGGAGGTCCAATATCCATATGACTGTTAAATGCTAGAGCTTTATTGAATGATCCTTGCACCAGCATTAATAAACAAATTTTTTCATGTCTGACTGAAAACAAAGCATAGCGGCCCTTTCAGCAAAGGAAAGATATCATCCACCATTATTTTATGTTGATGATCGAACACAATTCTTTTCATTCATGTTTTGTGACCGACTATATGATTTAACACAAAAATGTGCGGCGTACCTTGCGTTAGTTATGGAATACCATATTCATAAATAAAGGCAAGAGGCTACACTGTTAAAAAGACGTATAGTATATTTTATAAGATGCGAGTAATAATAAATATATTATGAATGCGAAAGCAACAATTTTTTAATTATTTTGGGATAGAAAAGATGATTTTAGTATCGGTGAGTGATTTTTTTAAACATAATTAATAATAAAAGATGTTAATTGGGGTTAGTTTGTGTTGTTTTTAACAAAAAAAAATTGTTATAGATAAATGTCTTTCGGATTAATCACATAATGATTTGGTCAACGTTTCGAACCAACTAATTTTGCCCTAGGCCCTAAAGAGGATTCTCATTGATGACATTATTTGTAATATTGAGTATGGCATCAGGGATCTTCTGGATAATATTAAGGAGAATATAAGGCAGAATTGTTTCATTATTCTTAGGAAGAGCAAGCCTTCCAAAAGAAATTTGAGCAAACTTGAATTTCTTACCCTCAAATCCCTATGGGACATTCCTGACATTGCCATCCTTAAATCGGACAAAGGTGGTGCCATAGTTATTATGGAGGAGGTCCAATATCCATAAAAGCTAAGATGGATGACATGGAAGCTAAGATAGATGAAAAAATGAAAGACAACATGGAAGCTAAGATGGATGACATGGAAGCTAAAATAGATGAAAAAATGAAAGACAACATGGAAGACATGAAGAATGATCTAAAATTAGACATGGAAGGTTTGGCAAAGTTGATACAATAAATGATTCCTAATGGCGAAAAGGTAGTACATGAAACTCATGATGAGAACAAAATAAATGTTAATCGTGATTTCATAAACTCCAATGTTGGATTGAAGACCCACCATATTCCAAAGATTGATATGATGAAGTTTGATGACAATGATCTCGTAACATGGATACTATAGATGGAGGAATATTTTGATCACCAAAATGTGCAAAACACACAAAAGGTACACATTGCAACTTTACATTTAGAACAAAATACATTTGTATGGTATTGATGGATTTGCTCTTGTAAAAACATTGTCACTTGGTCAATTTTTACAGAGGAAATGACAACACATTATGATGATACAAAGAGCAACACTTTATTCAGCTAATTGATAAATCTCAAACAAAAGGGTTAAATGGTGGAGCACATCGAGGACTTCCAAAAATTGAATATAAGGGCAATTGATATTCCAGCGGAACAGAAGATTGATGTTTTCACAGGGCCTTTAAAGAATAACATGCAACATGAAGTTCGCCTTTGGGAACCTGATTCATTGGAAAAAACATTCAGGTTGGCAAGAAAAATTGAAAGTAAAATTATGGGGACAATGAAACCTACCACTCACATCATAAAGATGGAAGTGTTGCTACTTTTAGACTTCCACAACCTACAAGGTTGACACCACAACACTTGGAAGAAAAAAGAGCAAAAGGGCTTTGCTATAATTGTGATAGCAAATACACTAAAGGTCATAAGTGTGCTGAGAAGAAATTATTTTACATAGATTGTTAAGAGGAGGAAAATGAACAAGGAATTTCAAAAGAAAATGATATACACTAGGAACCAACCCTAAAGAAAGAAGAAAGGAGTTCGACCATATCCTATAATGCATTGACAAGAATTACCACTCCTAAAATTCTCAAGATAGGACATATCAAGAAGAAAAATGTAATAGTTTTGATTGATTCAGGTAGTACCCATAATTTTATTCATTGTAGGATAGCGAAGGAATTGAATTGCTTCTTATACCCAACACCAGAGTGTCAAGTGATGGTTGCAAATAGAGGGACTATAAATTGCTTTGGAAAATGCCATAATATCAAGCTAGCCATGGGGGAATACGTATTGAATAGTCCAATGCTTTCCATTCCAATGGGAAGCGCTGATGTTGTACTAGAAGTAAAATGGTTATAATCTTTAGGGATAGTAGCTTTTAATTTTCAAAAAATTTTCTTTAAATTTTTTCGAAAGGAAAGGAAGTTGAATTACAGGGTATCGCAGCAAAGCTGGGAAAAATAATAAGCTCTAATGTCATGACAAAGCTTCTGAAGAAAGAACAATGAGACATAATTGCACAATTATGCTAAGTAGAAGTTCCAACATCAAACTCATCTATTTCTCTAGATCTCCAAAAGGTCTTGGACAATCATTCCAAGGTGTTTGAAACTCCCAAGGGACTCCCACCCATTTGTGATCATGATCATGCTATTCATTTGATTCTAGGAAGTGTTCTTCCAAACATCAGGCCTTACAGATATCCTTATGTCCAAAAGAGCGCAAATTGAAAGTATGATTGCAAAAATGTTAGAGGCTGGTATAATTCAACCTAGTCAAAGTTCTTTCTCTGCTCCAGTAGTATTGGTGCATAAGAAGGATGGATCACGACGCATGTGTACGGATTATAGGGAGCTCAATAAGCTCACTATTAAAGATAAATTTTCCATTCCTGTTATTGATGAATTATTGGATGAATTACATGGAGAAATGTATTTTACCAAGTTGGATCTTCGTTCAAGATATCATCAAATTAGAATGAAGACTAAAGATATTCCGAAAACAACATTTTGAACTCACGAGGGTCATTATGAATTTTTTGTCATGCCTTTTGGCCTTACCAATGCACCTTCTACATTTCAAGGGTTGAATTCCATTTTTAAACCCTTAGAAAATTTGTGTTAGTGATTTTTGATGATATACTAATCTACAATAGGTCTTGGAAGGATCATGTTCAACATATTGACAGGGTGCTCAAACTATTGGATGGGAAACAATTATATGCACAAACTTCCAAATGTTTCTTTGGAGTAAAAGAGGTGGAATATATGGGTCATATTGTATCTCAAGAGGGTGTTAAGGTAGACCCTCACAAAATTAAAGCCATTAAAGAATGGAAAGTCCTCACAAACATAAAGCAGTTGCGAGGATTTCTCGAGTTAACAGGGTATTATTGCAAGTTTGTTAAGAATTATGGGAGAATGACAACACCTCTAACAACATTATTGAAGAAAGATGCATTTTCATGGAATCTTGAAGCAACTAAGGCCTTTGAACATCTTAAGGAGACAACGTGCATAACATCGGTCTTAGCTATGTCAGACTTCACAAAAACCTTTATTGTTGAATGTGACGCCTCAGGAAATGGAATTGGCGCTGTTTTAATGCAAGAAGGAAAACCCATTGCTTTTGAAAGTCGTCCAATCAAAGGAAAATATTTACAGAAACTATTTATGAGAATGAAATGTTGGAAATACTACATGCACTAAAGAAATGGCGACCTTACATGGGAAGACACTTCAAGGTAAACACTAATCATGATGGTCTTAAATACTTTTTGGAACAAAGAATATCTTCAGAAGAGAAGCAAAAATGGGTCACAAAAATGTTGGGTTATGGCTTTGAAATCATCTATAAAAAAGGGAAGCTAAATGTTGTTGTAGAGGCACTCTCAAGAAAGGATGAGGAGGTGGAAGTATTGCTTTGTGCTATTTCTATTATCCAACCAGATTGGATAACCGAAGCAAGAGAGGAATGAAAGAATGACGAAGAAGTGTGGACAGTCATTCAAAAGTTGCAGCGAGATCCTAGTACATCTGATACATTTAGTTGGAAAAAAGATTCGTTATGGTACATAGATTGCTTATATCTTTGTAAATATTCCCAACTAAAACAAAAGATTCTTTTGGAATTTTACACCTCTCCTGTAGGAGGACACTCGAGATTTTTAAAAACTTACCATAGGGCGAAGAAATAATTTTTTTGGGATGGCCTTAGATCTGATATTCAAAAGTTTGTGGCAGAATGTTTGGTTTGCCAGCAAAATAAAGTTGAGACAATTAAGACCCCGGGTCTGTTACAATATTTACCCATTCCAAGTCAACATTGAGAGGAGGTTTCAATGGATTTTATCACAGGTTTACCTAAGTCGAAGGAAAGAGTGTCATCATGGTGGTAGTTGATAGACTTACCAAGTGTGCACACTTTTGTGCATTATCTCATCCATTTAAAACAATTACAGTCGCTACTGCATTTATGGAAACAATTCAAAAGATACATGGAAACCCAAAGATTATTGTAAGCGACAAAGATCTCATTTTCACTGGAAATTTTTGGACGGAATTATTTTCTTGTTTGGGTACTCAACTAGCCCATAGCTCATCTTATCATCCTCAATCGGATGGGAAAACTGAGATAGTGAACACATGTTTGGAAGGATATATTTGTTGTTTTGTATCTGATAAACAAACACAATGGGTCAAGTGGTTACCTGTGGCTGAATGGTGTTATAACACTTCCTTCCATACTGCAGTAAAAATGATCCCATTTATGGCACTTTATGGATATCATCCACTGTCCATCACATCATCTTTAAGAAAAAATTATAAGTTCAAGCAGTGGAAGACCACATCAAACATCAACAATAAGTTCTCCAACTCTTAAAGAATAACCTAAATTTGGCACAAAATCAAATGAAACAATAGGAAGATCAACATCATAGCGAAAGAAGTTTTTATGTAGGAGACAGGGTATTTTTACGGTTACAACCATATAAACAAATGTTCCTCAAACAAGCTAAGAAGGATCATAAATTATTGCCAAAGTACTATGGTCTGTACAAGGTGTTGCAAAAGATTGGTACTATGGCATACAAATTGGAGCTTCCTGCTTCTTCTCGAGTGCACCCAGTTTTCCATGTTTCATGATTAAAGAAGGTTATAGGTGATAAACTTCTAGTTCAAACAATATTTTCAGAACTTGATGAGGAAGGAAAAATCGTATTGAAACTTTAAGCAGTCATGGAAACAAGAATTTGACAGCTACGAAATCGATCAATTTCAGAGTATCTCATCAAGTGGAAGAACTTATCCACTGAAGATTCCACATGGGAGAATGAGAATTTTGTATAGAAGCATCCAGAGCTACTCAAGCGTTGAGGACAACACTTTTTTGAAGTAGAGGGGCATGTTAGGTCCCTATATTACTAGTGTAGTCCCTTATTGTTGTTAGTGTAGCCCCCTTATTGTTATTGTTGTATCCCTGTAGTCCCCATATTGTTATTATTGTGCCCCATAAAATCCCACTATTGTTATTGTTGTGCCCTTACATTATTATTGTTAGGTCGACTAGGATTATATTGTGACCCCATGGAATCCTATATATAGAAAGAAGGTTTTGTCATTTGAATCATCTAAGAATTGTTCATTTATGTAATATAAAGGAGGTTGCCCCCTCGAAGTGGCTGATTTCTAATACATTGATCTCTCTTTTCTTCTATTTTTGGAGCTGGTTCGATAACATTTTCCTTTTCTTGCAGCTTTCCTTTTAGTCTTGTGTTCTCTACTTGTAGCTACTCCCTCATGGCCGACTCTCTTTGTTTCGGGTCACTTAATTCCTTTCCCATTTTATTGATCTTTTCCTCCATTAGGCCCACATATTCTACATTTTTTTATTTGGAAATTTGCATCCATCTATGTGTTCTTCCTCTTTCCTTCTCTAACTCAAAGAAGAGTGGGATAGAGAACTTCTTAGGTATAATTCTACCCCCCTCAACAAATTTGTAGTAGGATTCTAGATTGGGTTGTGGATCAGGATCTTATATCTCTTAGAGGCCTTTTTCATCCCTTCTTGAGGTAGTTTCTCCTTCATGTAGCTACTCTTTCTTCTCTTGTAGCATCCTATATTTCTCTTGTAGTAGCCCCTGTTTCTCCTGTAGTTGTTCTGTTTCCTCCTGTAGCTCTTCTTTCTCTGCTTGCTTGATGGAAGTTTTCGTCTTGAGTCTCTTAAAGGTGAGTTCCTAGTGATGGGCCTTCCCATAAATATCACATTTGGCTTGGTTTTTTCCTTAGGAGAGGTAATCTCCTCAATCTTCCCTTCACTAGGTCCTACTTCTTCCTTTTTTCCTCGTGACTCATCAATAGTGATAGGGATTTTTGAAGGGGGTTGTGGTTTCCCTTTCCTAATCCCGGTTCTCTTTCTTGTTTTGAAGTATAGGGGACCTTGCCTTGGATACCTTCTTTTAGGATTCAGAGGTGTGCTCAATGTGGCAACCACTTATCGTTCTGTATTCCCTGAAGAGAGACTTGTTTGATGTCTTTGCTTCTTTATCTTTTGGGGCTTAGAAGTCTCTTCAGGGTTCATCTTTTCTTCCACTTATTTCTCTCCTTCCTCTTCCTTAATTTATGCTTCTTCTTCCTCTATTTCTGCAGCCTATTCTTCCTCTGTTTTTCCTTCCATACCTGCAGTGCTAGAGGGTGGTGTTTCTCGATGTGTGATGGCTTGGGTTTCAATGAAGATATCCCTTTCCATGTATACAAAATCAATCCATAGAACAAGGTTACTTAAGTGACTTAAAGAATCCATCACAATTAACTTAATGAGGCCATGGTGGGCAATGTGTTGATGCTTCCCTTCCCTCACCTTTTGGCTCATTTCAATGATTGATTATAGGAGGAAATGATGAACAGTTAGTCTTTGTGGGATTGGTAAATATGCTTTGAATCTTAGCTCATGGAGTAGCCTAAAATGATAGGCATATATAACTATCAGCCTCCCATAACAGGATATGTATTTAATGATGTGGTAGGCCACTTCATCCCAAGCGTAAGGTAGGATTTCTCTTCTTACGCCATTCTTATCCTCCACAAGTTTTTCTCTTTGAATGAAAAAGTTCTTCCTAGTTGTAAAACTTACTGCTTTGTCCTCCTTGCTCCATCGAATTCCTAAGGGTAAGGTGGTCACTCTACTTATGGTTTCAGGACTTAAAGATATGGAAAATCCTCTAACAACAATAGTGGCACTATATTCTCCTTGATAATGTAGTGCCATGACAAATTCTTGAGTCATTTCATCATCATACTCTTCCGGCTGTTCAAAGAAACTCATCCATTGATGTCTTAGAAAAATTTTTACTATAGGAGGGTGTTGGTGAATTGTTTTTGGGTCCATGGGCTCTCTTTTATTTAATCCCCCCCCGACCGCCATTTCTTCTATTGCTCCTTCTTAGTGTTACTTAGGTGTAAATTTCAATGTTTCCTTAAAGCATTCTTGGTGGTAGAAATAATATTAAAACTTCCTTTTTATCAGTGAGGGAGAAGAATGATAAAACTTATGTCAAAACAAGCTCTTTTTTGGTACCTATATTTCCTTTACACACAACAATTTCCAAAGGGAACTACTACTCAATTGTCTATGATATGGCACTAACTTCTGGCAGAATTTCCCATGCAAATTTATGGAAATTAGAGAGGGAGAAAGCCACTTAATCATTTTCAAAATAGCTCTATTATGTGCATGAGGGTTTGAGGACAACTTTGGGTCACTTCAGATCTCTTTCTCCCCTCAATTCTCTCCTGTAGCTTCTTCTCATCCCTCCTGTATTAGTTCATACCCTCCCGTAGCTTGTCATGTAGCTTCTCTTGTAGCACCTACAAACACAGTTTGAAGCAGCTCGATGGAACCCTTGTGTGGATTAATCTGTCTTGCGGACAAGACCGATCTCCCTAGTACTAAAAGTATCCAGCAACAAACAACCAAATAGACTAATCTTTCTCTAAGAATATATGATCTACGAAAAGCTCTATAGAGGTGTTAAAGACTTACCATTTGTCCAGCGCTTGTTTGAAGTCGTTGTTGTCTCTCGCGCGCTTGAAGGAATTTTCCTCGTAGACCTGTAGTCACAAACAAGCAGAATATTACATAGCACCTGTATAGAAATCATCATAAACCATGCTTATCATAGTGATCAAGGAATCTATGAAATAAACCATTGATTGAAAGCTTATTGAGAAAAATGAGTATATTTGTATTAATTTCAAAAGAAGAAAATCCTTATAACCTGAGCCATGATGTTGCACAGGACTTTTCGGAGTCCGAAGCAGGAGTCTCCTTTACTTTGATAAGCTCTGCACTCCTCTAATCAAGACAAATAGAGGTATGTAATCTCTCCTCACAAAAGTCTTAATCGACTGAGTCTGAATCTCAGCAGCACTTAACTTCAAATATTCTAAAGCTTGAACCCCCTTTGAGGCTACCCAATGCCTCTTTTTATAGTAGAAAAGAGGAGGTTTCTTGTTCCAACTATGAAGGGATAGAATCCTCCTTCAAAGGGATAAGCTCCTCACATCAAGAGGTTAGCTCCATAAGGTAAGGGATACATGCACCTCATAAGAGTGGTTCTATCACCGCAAGATATTTTCTGGAAGCTTCTAGAATTCACTTTTATTGAGCTTTTTGGAAATTACTTGTGGCTTTTTGATCTTACAGGAGTCCGCACTTTTAACACAGATAAAGTGCGTTCAGGTACGCAGGAAAGCTGAACATTAGGTGTGGGACCGCAGGAAAGATAGAGAGAAAGTGCGACACCAAAGTTTAGGAGATTTTTAGGAACTTTTCTCTGATTTTCAAGGCTTGACATGATGAACTGATATATTAGACTTGCAAAGGGAGAAGTATGAGTAATAATGAGCTCATACACATAGCAGAATGTCAGGATGACAATTTTCAGTGTAACATATTGCCCCCTAAAGTGAAAAGTCTAGAATAGATGATGCTGAAGTCTGTCATATATGAAGAGTGCAGTACTTTATCATTTCAAGGATCATCCTGTGGTCACCCCAGTCGGAACCTGTAAAAAAATTCAATGCAAAATATATATATATATCATCGCTGAGGTAGGCATTCCAATACTCAGATCAAAACTAACTAATTCAAACTGTTCTGATACATGAATGATTTTGAGTACATCACAGTATAGACATGTGTAGACACAGTATGGACGCAGCCATCTATTTGTAAATAGTCTACTGTAAGATAACAAAATTCCTCGCAGCCTGGATGGTAGAAACTAGATCCAGGGTCTTGATTTCCGCATCTCGAACTAGTACGATTCTATCCATGTGAATGAATGTGTCGAAGTCGAACATGGTAGAAATCACTTGATTACCAGTCAATGATGTAAACTGTTAAAAAGTGTGAGAGTAACGACCAGTAATGTCAATGGCTCTCAAAGTACCCAGTACAATCCATGAAATGTGAATGAATGAGCTGAAGTCGAACATGTCACGGAATCATTCGATCGAAGGTCAATGATATAACCTGTCGTCGAAAGCGAGAAATCTGCCATTGAGGCATGCAGATTTCAAGGTACTGACGATTTCTAGATCAACTTCCTAGATAATGAGTTGTCGTCGATAGAAAGTGATCTGTCGTAGGCAAGCCCACAACGCGAAATCATAGATCAAGTTTTGAAAATATATTGGCAAGGACTGACTCAGGGATGGTCAATAATGGATGATAGATATTTTGCAGATGAATGGTTTATTTGAACTGTTCTCTTGAACACATAACGACACTGCAGATGGCTTGGTAGCAATTGACCTAAAGCTAATACCCAGAAAATGGATGAAGACTTTCAAATGAGGTTCGATTAACTGTTAGGCAAAGGATTTCCCAACCTAGGTGATTGAAAGTGTCGTGTTCAAGAGTGGTTAACTGGATTTTTGAAAAATCAAAATACAACAAACAAGTCATTTTTCTCTCTTTTCCCCCACCATTTCTAGCAAGTACCTCTTTATTTTTGACAAGCTTGAGGAGGATAACATTTGCTTGTTTATAAGCTCATCCTTCGGATGAGTCCAACTTAGTTTAAGATTCGAACTCTAAGAAGGAGTGGTTCGTTCCTGTTGAAAATTAAACAGGTCCTTTACTGTTAAATTTTAACGAGTCCAGTATAGGATAACTCGGTGTTTTTCAATTTTAGGGAGTCAGAAGAAAAACTTAAGAAAACTCCATGGGTGTACTTTTTCGTAAATTTAGTCTCTCGAGCCCGAAAAAGGATAAAATACTGTGGGAGAGAACTCTATTGACCGTAATTAGTCAACGTATACCTTTTTCGTAAATAGTCCATTTCAGTCCGTAAAAGGGGTAAACTTATACTGAAGGGACGATTATTCATTTACTTTAACGAGTTCGAACAATCAAGTACTCGACAATATTTTCATATTTAAAGAGTCTGAAAAGAGCTTAAAAGAGAACTCCAATGTTTTGTTTTTTCGTGAATTTTTGAAAGAGTCCGAAAAAGTGATAAAAGTATGCTCTTTTGTTGAAAAATGATCAATTCTCCTGAAAAATCCAATTTCTACACAAAAACTTGAAACATTACACATACCTGTTTAAAATAAGTAAAAATTATTTCAAAATACCCTTTTTAAAGTGAAAAATAAATAAATTAAAAATTCATCTATTCGAAAAAACTTATAAAAAGGACTTTTCCAACTTCATTTTTACCGTTCAAGTTCAGAGTGAAAAGTAGAAGCTTTTGGGTATAAAAGTTCCTGTGAAGATTCCGGAAGATCCGTCCGACGAAATCGAGAACCGTCAGTCCCAGGTAATCCACAACCTCTTAATCTTGCTTTTCATCCATTTACAATTCTTTTTAGGCTTTAGTTTTTATCTTTCAAGGGAAAAATATGTTTAAGAAACCGCCCGCGGGGGTCTGTAGGAAAAACACACAGGACCTGCGGACCCCGACCTTTTTTCTATATAGAAAAAGGTCGTGAGTCCGCACTTTACCTACAGAATGCGTGCGTTCCTACGCACTGTGTACGAAGGAAAAGTGCGGTCCCCGCCCAATTGAATTCCAAAATCAAATTTTTCATTTCCCGCCCAAAAATTTTCAAATTAGATTGTTATAACTTATCTTTTTAATGATGAAGCAGACCCCAGGGACAAACAGATTGATATAAAAACTATCATCCGTCTTGAGCTAAAAGTAATTGCGTTTACTGTTACCAGACTATGTGGGAGTGCCGCATTGCATGTGGCTACCGGTTCCCAGATGCGTATTGCTGTGGACAGTTTTCGAGGCACCATTTTCAACTGGTGCGAAGCTGTGTTGACCAATGTAAAAGACCAACTGAATAGAGAAAAAAATGGCAAACTAAATAACTTTGGATATGGATCCATCGTGGTCACTTTTGCTCTAGAGAGGGTACCCATGCTAGCTCCGAAAAGTATTCCTATCGATGCTGGTCGACCCCGAGAACCTAGGATGGTTCATTGGGTTGCATTGATGGCCCGTTATGGTATTGAGGGATGAGATTGTTCGATTTCATCCTTCATATTTTCGTTGGCTGGACTGCCAACTTTTTGTTATCGAGGACTTTCCATACGCCGGGATAGATTTCCCCGGTGAACAGGAGATAACTCTCCCAGCAGGGGAACAGTGGGATGAATTAGGTAAAATCATTTTCAACGAATTCTGAGTTCTAATTTTTTATTTTTATTTTTGATCGTCTTGTCAATTAATAACTAAAAAGTTTTTATGAATGCAGATGTGGGTCCACGGTGACCAGCCCATCTCCAGCCCTATGACAGAAGACAACCAGTTGCAGCGCACCAGCCCCAGTAGGCCAATCAGCGAAAATTTTGTCTGATTTAGAGCATCATCTAGAGCGTCTGACTCTATATATTCCAGAGACAGACATAGATGAGATCCCACTCAGATTGCAGAGATACGT